>CM072919.1:28901254-29241254 GCA_037013685.1 Acridotheres tristis | reverse complement strand
GGAAAGGAAAGGAAAGGAAAGGAAAGGAAAGGAAAGGCAAGTGCAGGAAAGGAAAGGAAAGGAAAGGAAAGGAAAGGAAAGGAAAGGAAAGGAAAGGCAAGTGCAGGAAAGGAAAGGAAAGGCAAGTGCAGGAAAGGAAAGTGCAGGAAAGGAAAGGCAAGTGCAGGAAAGGAAAGGAAAGGAAAGGAAAGGAAAGGCAAGTGCAGGAAAGGAAAGGAAAGGAAAGGAAAGGAAAGGAAAGGAAAGGAAAGGAAAGGAAAGGAAAGGAAAGGAAAGGAAAGGAAAGGAAAGGAAAGGAAAGGAAAGGAAAGGAAAGGAAAGGAAAGGAAAGGCAAGTGCAGGAAAGGAAAGGAAAGGAAAGGAAAGGAAAGGAAAGGAAAGGAAAGGAAAGGAAAGGAAAGGCAAGTGCAGGAAAGGAAAGGAAAGGAAAGGAAAGGAAAGGAAAGGAAAGGAAAGGAAAGGAAAGGAAAGGCAAGTGCAGGAAAGGAAAGGAAAGGAAAGGAAAGGAAAGGAAAGGAAAGGAAAGGAAAGGCAAGTGCAGGAAAGGAAAGGCAAGTGCAGGAAAGGAAAGGAAAGGAAAGGAAAGGCAAGGAAAGGCAAGGAAAGGAAAGGCAAGTGCAGGAAAGGAAAGGAAAGGAAAGGAAAGGAAAGGAAAGGAAAGGAAAGGAGAAGGAAAGGAAAGGAAAGGAAAGGAAAGGAAAGGAAAGGAAAGGAAAGGAAAGGAAAGGAAAGGAAAGGAAAGGAAAGGAAAGGAAAGGAAAGGAAAGGAAAGGAAAGGAAAGGCAAGTGCAGGAAAGTGCAGGAAAGGAAAGGCAAGTGCAGGAAAGGCAAGTGCAGGAAAGGAAAGGAAAGGAAAGGAAAGGAAAGGAAAGGAAAGGAAAGGAAAGGAAAGGAAAGGAAAGGAAAGGAAAGGAAAGGAAAGGAAAGGAAAGGCAAGGGAAGGAAAGGCAAGTGCAGGAAAGGAAAGGAAAGGAAAGGAAAGGAAAGGAAAGGAAAGGAAAGGAAAGGAAAGGAAAGGAAAGGAAAGGAAAGGAAAGGAAAGGAAAGGAAAGGAAAGGAAAGGAAAGGAAAGGAAAGGAAAGGAAAGGAAAGGAAAGGAAAGGAAAGGAAAGGAAAGGAAAGGAAAGGAAAGGAAAGGAAAGGAAAGGAAAGGAAAGGAAAGGAAAGGAAAGGAAAGGAAAGGAAAGGAAAGGAAAGGCAAGTGCAGGAAAGGAAAGGAAAGGAAAGGAAAGGAAAGGAAAGTGCAGGAAAGGAAAGGAAAGGAAAGGAAAGGAAAGGAAAGGAAAGGAAAGGAAAGGCAAGTGCAGGAAAGGAAAGGAAAGGAAAGGAAAGGAAAGGAAAGGAAAGGAAAGGAAAGGAAAGGAAAGGAAAGGAAAGGAAAGGAAAGGAAAGGAAAGGAAAGGAAAGGCAAGTGCAGGAAAGGCAAGTGCAGGAAAGGAAAGGAAAGGCAAGTGCAGGAAAGGAAAGGAAAGGAAAGGAAAGGAAAGGAAAGGAAAGGCAAGTGCAGGAAAGGAAAGGCAAGTGCAGGAAAGGAAAGGAAAGGAAAGGAAAGGAAAGGAAAGGAAAGGAAAGGAAAGGAAAGGAAAGGAAAGGAAAGGAAAGGAAAGGAAAGGAAAGGAAAGGAAAGGAAAGGAAAGGCAAGTGCAGGAAAGGAAAGGCAAGTGCAGGAAAGGAAAGGAAAGGAAAGGAAAGGAAAGGCAAGTGCAGGAAAGGCAAGTGCAGGAAAGGCAAGTGCAGGAAAGGAAAGGAAAGGAAAGGAAAGGAAAGGCAAGTGCAGGAAAGGAAAGGAAAGGAAAGGAAAGGAAAGGAAAGGAAAGGAAAGGAAAGGAAAGGAAAGGAAAGGAAAGGAAAGGAAAGGAAAGGAAAGGAAAGGAAAGGCAAGTGCAGGAAAGGAAAGGAAAGGAAAGGAAAGGAAGGAAGGAAAGGAAAGGCAAGTGCAGGAAAGGAAAGGAAAGGAAAGGAAAGGAAAGGAAAGGAAAGGAAAGGAAAGGAAAGGCAAGTGCAGGAAAGGAAAGGAAAGGAAAGGAAAGGAAAGGAAAGGAAAGGAAAGGAAAGGAAAGGAAAGGAAAGGAAAGGAAAGGAAAGGAAAGGAAAGGCAAGTGCAGGAAAGGAAAGGAAAGGAAAGGAAAGGAAAGGAAAGGAAGGAAAGGAAAGGAAAGGAAAGGAAAGGAAAGGAAAGGAAAGGAAAGGAAAGGAAAGGAAAGGAAAGGAAAGGAAAGGAAAGGAAAGGAAAGGAAAGGAAAGGAAAGGAAAGGAAAGGAAAGGAAAGGAAAGGAAAGGAAAGGAAAGGAAAGGAAAGGAAAGGAAAGGAAAGGCAAGTGCAGGAAAGGAAAGGAAAGGCAAGTGCAGGAAAGGAAAGGAAAGGAAAGGAAAGGAAAGGCAAGTGCAGGAAAGGAAAGGAAAGGAAAGGAAAGGAAAGGAAAGGAAAGGCAAGTGCAGGAAAGGAAAGGAAAGGAAAGGAAAGGAAAGGCAAGTGCAGGAAAGGCAAGTGCAGGAAAGGAAAGGAAAGGAAAGGAAAGGAAAGGAAAGGCAAGTGCAGGAAAGGAAAGGCAAGTGCAGGAAAGGAAAGGAAAGGAAAGGAAAGGAAAGGAAAGGAAAGGAAAGGAAAGGAAAGGAAAGGAAAGGAAAGGAAAGGAAAGGAAAGGAAAGGAAAGGAAAGGAAAGGAAAGGAAAGGAAAGGAAAGGCAAGTGCAGGAAAGGAAAGGAAAGGCAAGTGCAGGAAAGGAAAGGAAAGGAAAGGAAAGGAAAGGAAAGGAAAGGAAAGGAAAGGAAAGGAAAGGAAAGGAAAGGAAAGGAAAGGAAAGGCAAGTGCAGGAAAGGAAAGGAAAGGAAAGGCAAGGAAAGGAAAGGAAAGGAAAGGAAAGGAAAGGAAAGGAAAGGAAAGGAAAGGAAAGGAAAGGAAAGGAAAGGAAAGGAAAGGAAAGGAAAGGAAAGGAAAGGAAAGGAAAGGAAAGGAAAGGAAAGGAAAGGAAAGGAAAGGAAAGGAAAGGAAAGGAAAGGAAAGGAAAGGAAAGGAAAGGAAAGGAAAGGAAAGGAAAGGAAAGGAAAGGAAAGGCAAGTGCAGGAAAGGAAAGGAAAGGCAAGTGCAGGAAAGGAAAGGAAAGGAAAGGAAAGGAAAGGAAAGGAAAGGAAAGGAAAGGAAAGGAAAGGAAAGGAAAGGAAAGGAAAGGAAAGGAAAGGAAAGGAAAGGAAAGGAAAGGAAAGGAAAGGAAAGGAAAGGAAAGGAAAGGAAAGGAAAGGAAAGGAAAGGAAAGTGCAGGAAAGGAAAGGAAAGGAAAGGAAAGGAAAGGAAAGGAAAGGAAAGGAAAGGAAAGGAAAGGAAAGGAAAGGAAAGGAAAGGAAAGGAAAGGAAAGGAAAGGAAAGGAAAGGCAAGTGCAGGAAAGGAAAGGAAAGGAAAGGAAAGGAAAGGAAAGGAAAGGCAAGGAAAGGAAAGGAAAGGAAAGGAAAGGAAAGGAAAGTGCAGGAAAGGAAAGGAAAGGAAAGGAAAGGAAAGGAAAGGAAAGGCAAGTGCAGGAAAGGAAAGGAAAGGCAAGTGCAGGAAAGGAAAGGAAAGGAAAGGAAAGGAAAGGAAAGGAAAGGAAAGGAAAGGAAAGGAAAGGAAAGGAAAGGAAAGGAAAGGAAAGGAAAGGAAAGGAAAGGAAAGGAAAGGAAAGGAAAGGAAAGGAAAGGAAAGGAAAGGAAAGGAAAGGCAAGTGCAGGAAAGGAAAGGGAAGTGCAGGAAAGGAAAGGAAAGGAAAGGAAAGGAAAGGAAAGGAAAGGAAAGGAAAGGAAAGGAAAGGAAAGGCAAGTGCAGGAAAGGAAAGGAAAGGAAAGGCAAGTGCAGGAAAGGAAAGGAAAGGAAAGGAAAGGAAAGGAAAGGAAAGGAAAGGAAAGGAAAGGCAAGTGCAGGAAAGGAAAGGCAAGTGCAGGAAAGGAAAGGAAAGGAAAGGCAAGTGCAGGAAAGGAAAGGAAAGGAAAGGAAAGGAAAGGAAAGGAAAGGAAAGGAAAGGAAAGGAAAGGAAAGGCAAGTGCAGGAAAGGAAAGGAAAGGAAAGGAAAGGAAAGGAAAGGAAAGGAAAGGAAAGGAAAGGAAAGGAAAGGAAAGGAAAGGAAAGGAAAGGAAAGGAAAGGAAAGGAAAGGAAAGGAAAGGAAAGGAAAGGAAAGGAAAGGAAAGGAAAGGAAAGGAAAGGAAAGGAAAGGAAAGGAAAGGAAAGGAAAGGAAAGGAAAGGAAAGGAAAGGAAAGGAAAGGAAAGGAAAGGAAAGGCAAGTGCAGGAAAGGAAAGGAAAGGAAAGGAAAGGAAAGGAAAGGAAAGGAAAGGAAAGGAAAGGAAAGGAAAGGAAAGGAAAGGAAAGGAAAGGAAAGGAAAGGAAAGGAAAGGAAAGGAAAGGAAAGGAAAGGAAAGGAAAGGAAAGGAAAGGAAAGGAAAGGAAAGGAAAGGAAAGGAAAGGAAAGGAAAGGAAAGGAAAGGAAAGGAAAGGAAAGGAAAGGAAAGGAAAGGGTATATTTGGTGAGTAATGTTGTTGCTCTTATTTTTTGTATATTTTTGTCTTTTTTCTTGAATGGTGGAACTATTCGCTTTTTCCTTTCTTCTCTTTCTTTCTCACTTTCTTCCTTTTTTTCATTTGTTTTTTCAATGTGTGTTTGTCATTAATTTGTAGTGAATTTTTTATTTTTCTTTTTTGAATTAATTGCTTCTTTTCCATGTTTTCACTGACTTTCAGGTTGCCTTGACTTTTAAATATTCGATTTCTTTTTGATATTTCTTGATTCAAATATAGGAGTGGTCTCTAATGAATCTCTTTGTTCTTTAGAAGTACACGTATAAATTTTTTCTATTTTATCAACATTGATCACAAAACTCAGGCCTGTAATTTGCATTTTTTGATGTGCAATTCTCCGTTTCTATTTCCATGATCAAGATTTAATATATCGATTTATCTGTCTGCATTTTTTGGAATGTGTTTGTAAGTTGGCCCCCTTTATTTTTCCTATGTGTGTTGAGAAGACACATATATTTTTTGCTCATATTTACTCTTAAACTTTGACTTTTATTCGCAAACTAACTTTATTTCTCTTTAAAACATCTTCAACTGAATAAATGCCACAGAATTTCACCTCTTTTCTTGTTAATCTTTGAAAACAGCCTTTATTTCCAATTCAATTCTCACTGAATTGTTCTCATATTTGACATATAACTGTGGCATTAATTGTGTAAGTGTATTCTCAGTCTTGGCTGTATTTTTATCATTATAAGGGCATACCTGACAGATCCAATATACAGCTGAGGCCCATAGCTTTTGTTTTGTCACATTGATGACAGATAACTTTTTATAAATTGAACTCTTCCATAAAATAAAAGGTAAAAAAATTCTACTCTTTTATGACAGAGCTGAATCTGGTTTCTTTGAGGCATTCAGGAGTTATATGACCAGACTGCACTTGTATGAAAAGGACATTGTCATTACCACTTCAAATTCCATCTCAATATTTTATGCAAATAAACTCTTTGTCAGAAACACTGATCATCCATATATACAACTAAAAGAGTAAGATGCACATTTTGTGATTTTGAAAATTATCTTAATACAGTTTTCTTGGTCATACAA
Organism: Acridotheres tristis; assembly: GCA_037013685.1. NCBI lineage: Eukaryota > Metazoa > Chordata > Aves > Passeriformes > Sturnidae > Acridotheres > Acridotheres tristis. Next base: position 29,235,666 of record CM072919.1, on the reverse strand, counting down.
CAGAAAAATAATCAGTAACAGCTACAAAATATGATTACTATTATTTTAGTAGTAAGCAAGCATGTCGTAGACCAGTGTTTTTCATCTTATTTGGCTGTGACGTCACTCAGGATATTTCAAACATTTCTATAATTGCATTTATTACCTATTTTAAGGGCTTATTTTTCAAAGCATCATGCTAGCAAATTTTTTTAATTCCTGTTTGAGCCTACTAATACATTGTTGAGAAATTTCATAATGCACATAAGAAACAAAAAGAGAAAATGAAAATGTTATCTATATAACTTAAACTTTTCAAAGCACAGCTAAACAAAGCTATAGTAAAAGAAAATAGAAATGCATCTTCAGTATCCATTAAAATTAGACATCTGAATTTATGTGAATTTACTGTCTGATTAAAATAACACATACATAATTAAAAACATAAATATTAATTTTAAGTAATGCATATGTTGAATAAAATGGAAGAAAAATATTTACATTAATGTTTGATTCATTAGTGTTTTATTATGTGTAACACTAGGAGGCATCAGTTCGGTTAAAAAAAAGGAGTTATTTTGAAATATTGTATGAAATTATCATGAAGTTATCAGCTTTTTACTTTCATACTTCTAAATGTTAAAGGCTGTAGTTTATAATTAAATTATGCAAATAGGAAAAACACTTCTCACTGATAAATAACAAACTTAATAATATAGGGACAGCACTTAATTTCTTAGCTATTTTCAAATCAGACTACACACATGCAACACAAATAATAGTTTTATATCACATTACATATTAAAAAATAACAGAATAAAGTAAGATTGTTTAGTTGTTGTCCACTATTATAATTTTTTATAAATATGCAAAGCTCTGACACATTTTAGGCACTCTCCTCTGCTTTTAAGCTCTTAATATGGTTAAGTAATGTGAATTTAATATAGCCATTGGCACTTTTTAAAGCCCAGGCAATTTTAATAACTTTTAATTGTTGATTACAGCATAATAACTAGACAAATATATATTTTTTTTAATCCCAGAACAATAATCTACCACATTTGAATTGTATTTCCCCAAAGCAGTGGATTACAAAGTTTTTATAATATTTGTGTAACAATGCTACAACTGGCTGTACTTTCACTATAAAGTCATACAAATTCAGCAACATCAGAATTGTTGAACTGCATTTAACAACGACTAAACAACAGAGATATCGTTGTCTCATACAATAATCACTTAAAATTGAAGTGTGTCTTGCTATGCTGCAGCAATCAGCTTCTCTTGCTGCCCAGTCAAAATGACATGTGAACTGCCTAATCCTTCTTTTGTAGGGCACATACGACTTCGTTGTCACTTGGTTTTGTGAATCACCTCTGTAAGCACATCTGATTTCCTAAAGATGATAGATCTTGTGAATAGACATCCTCTACTGCACTGCAGTCAATGAGACAGTGACAGTAAAATGGAGGACTGAAGAACACTAGCTTTTAATCACTTCTCCACATAAATCATTGATCATCATTTTTAAGAAAATGACCTTAAAGCTGATCAAAGGACTCAAGTAATTACTTCTAAAAATAGTTTAAAAACTCAGTTTTTCAAATTTTCACTTGCACCATCAATGTTTGCTGACCAAAGTTCTGAATCCATTTTCCTTCTGAAACAGGAGGCACAATTGTATTTTGGTCCTTTTAAAATATCAGAATTCTACCTCTTCTGTTAAGCTTAATGTTTTCTACCTTTCAAAATTAAATACATAATTCTAAAAATATTTTGTATCTAAGTCATTACAGAGCCTGAATGAGGATATAGCAAAATCTCTCTGCTAATATCAAAGAGCAAAATTTAAAAACTTAAAATGAATAACAAATATAAATGTTTTTGTTCTTATTCAGGATGCTAAAACAAGGACTATAAAACTCTTCGAAATTACATAGCAGCCTATGTAGATTCATCTCCATCATCAGTGTTTTCAAAAAAAAACCAATACACCTTACATTATTTTTGGAAAAATTATCATGTAATTTTGAATAATTATATCCAACAGGTATCAAATGTATCAAACACCAAGCATTTTTTTTCAAGAACCTAATAACAATTAATGACTTCTTCCTAATGAAATGTAGAAATAACTTCAGCTGTCTATGAAAAGGATCTAAACTGTCCTGGTGAACAATAATTAACCTGTTTCAGAGAAAAGTAATATTAAAAGAAATTAAGTTGGTGAAAGTATTCTATTCACAACTCCTGATCAGTTCCTAAGTTTCTATATCATTACTTTAATGTACTGAATAATGAGTTACCAAAGTATTTCTTAAGCAAACTTTTGTGAAAATTTTCAGGAAGCTTCATTTCTCTTTGACTGTAACATTATAGGTGTTTTTTTTAAAAAAAAAAAAAGAAGAAAAAAGAAAAAAAGAACAATTTAAGAAAGGTATCTCTGGTTTTGAATATACATGTTGCAAGTAGATGAAATGTTTAAGAAAAGGAAAACATTCTGGATCCCATACTGGAAGAAAATTCATAGTAAGAAAGTATTTGAATGAATTTTTTTATTATGGTCCAAAACTAGAACCTCAGGAACATATCTATAAAAGACTTAATCTCCCACACTACTCATCATTTAGTGCCAATTTTAATAAGGCTCTTAAATTTCCTCTATTTTGGTCAAATAATCCTAAGAGGATGCAAACAATATATTATCTCTGCATTCTTTTATAGGTCATAGATAGTGACATTATTTACATCTCTGTCCTATGAAAGCTCTGGGACAGGCAAGAGGTTTCGTCTCTTTGGGTCCTGATCCTGTAAATCATTATCCTTGTGACTTGGTCATTTTCACATGAGATAGTCTCAGCATTGCTAGTGGGACTGGTTGTGTAAGAACTCCTTACATGAAAGAACCTTTCCGTGTTCAGGTCCCAGAACTATTTTCTCATGCTATATACAACAAGTTTTTCAAATAAAGGTATATGTACAACCAGGAACATAGATACATGGGATTAAAAGCCATTGTCTTAAGTTGTTCTTCAAGAAATGTTTCTATTACTCCCAAAGGACATAAGTGTGGGCAGATATTTCAGTGTAGGCTCATTATGAATTATGTACTCGTTAATAGAGGAAGAACAATATGATGGATATTTTTAAGAAAAAAAAAGTAAGAAAGTTTTGTGAGTTTTGGACTTAAAGTAAGGTACTTGAAATCCTGTAATGAATACAGTTCACAAAATAACAAATCCCCAGAGAAACCATATGACTTACCATTTGAATTAAAAATTTGTACGCATACAATACAGAGGTGCTGAAGTACTGGTTCACAGGTGGTACTATTTCCATGCTCTGCCAAGCCTCTGGGGATTAGTTATCATACTCCATATAAACATTTTTACTCTTCAAACACAATAGCCAAGAAAGTGCCAATGAAAGAAATCCAGTCTTCTAAATAAGAAGTTACTTCTAAAATAATTTATTTATCATTCATCTTATAATTATTTTAAGGTAAAAATATGAAACTAGGACATTTGCCAATAAGGTGGTTGGCAGATATGTGCAAGGAAAATTTTGCATCAAAGCTATTCTTTTCTGATCATCAGTGAAGTAATGGTAAAGTGTCATTCTCTGTTTAATTCTCTTAAACCTTTAGTCTTAAACTATGTACTACAGTATTTTTTTAAGTATGTAGTTATTTGGTAATAATTACACAATAAATAAAATAGAGCTTTTCTCTGAAATACAATGCTTAGATATCCACAATTATTCATTAAATTTTGTTTTGCACCATGCTGCATTGCTTCTTGTTGTTGTTGTTTAGGAAATGGGATTATTAGTTTTAATTATTATTTTGTTTTTCAGGCTGACAAGAGGTCACACTAAGTTTTATGGGGAATACTGAGTATTATAATTGCATAATGCAACAATAATCTTATGAGTGTATAATTTACATTAAACTTTATCTTAGCCTGTGCTTGTACTGCAATTATGCCAGCTAGCTCTGTAATTCTGATTAGCTCCTTTGTGTTAAAAAATTTAAAGATTACTCAAAGTACTGTGAAAAGACCAAAGCATACAGTTCCAAAAGTGTTTTGCAGATCATTACTTAAATTCCCACATAAATGCAAGGATTCTTACTATCTCAGATGTAAGTAATGAAAGGTGTACAAAGTTGCACAGCTGCAAGTATGCACTACCTAAACTCAAGACTGAAGAGTCTTTAATACAACAAAGTTTAAGAGCATTTCACTGAAACTGGATTGTTTCCCTAGTCTAATAAATCAAAGTGAAAACACTGCAATGTCATAGCTTTTAAAACAACTAAGAACCATCTAAATCAAATAAGCTTCCAATACTTCATAATATCAAACACATAAATTATGTAAACTAACTTCATCAAAGTTTAAACACTTATGACACTGATAGAGACAAGTCCGCAATAATTTACAAGACAGATTTAACTGTTACTTAACATGTTACTTTTAAGCAACTGCACAATCACGCGCTAAAAGTCTGCAAGCAACCTCAGTGACAGTTCACATAAAATGACTGATACATGCTTCAAATGCGATAGAAAATGTACCTAGCTAGGGCTTTTGTACCATACCCACTATATTTTATTCCGCGGCTAAATTTCACATGTACTTACATTGTGAACAGTTAGCTGTTTGGCTGATCAGACTTTTTTTTTTTCCTTTAATAGGAAAAATTAAAAATCCCTTTACTTCTTCCAGTCTTAAATATTCACCACCTGGTTCAACATGCAGCCGCCTTGAATCACTCACACAACCTTCAAAGTCAATCCAATAAGCAGCCAGAAGATACCTGGGGGGCGCGTGTGTGTGTGTGTGTGGTGTGTGTGTGTGCGCGTGTGTGCAGCGCGGAGGAGGAGAAAGTGGCTGAGCTGCTGGTCGCATTAAAAGTAACAGGACTCGTACTGAGATCGTCCAGGAAGGAAGTGACAGCAGGCAAACAGTAAAAGGCGAATAGCTCACAGCCTTTGTAACATCGCGGAGGGGAAGGGAAGGCGAGAAAGAGATTCAAACTACACGCCTGAAGAGGTGTCCTTTTCTGCTTCTCTCTCTTCCTCCCTTTTCTTCTTTCTCCGTGTCTCTATTTCTCTACCTCTCCCACAGTCCCAAATGAATGACTCTCTCCTCCTGAGCTGGAGAAATAATCAGTGTTGCAAAAAGGGGCGGGATTAGATCCCGAAAGCATTTTAATAAAACAAGCATAGAGCAGCAGCAGTGGCAGCAGCTCCTTGCCGCTCTAGTCTAAACTAGATTAATAAATTGCTCCACTACACTACTTTAATTATGTATATGGTATGCAGAATAAATCACCGAGCATCAGCACCTCAATCAAGCACTTTTTAAATGATAATTGCATCTTGGGTGAATCAATCTTTCCATTCCTGACACTTTGCTAATTTTAGTTTTAAGGTGGGGGTAATGGCATATGCCAGAGGCAAACTGAATGACATCCTTTATTTTTTACAAAGCGAAGACAAGGCTGGGAGCCTTTGAGTGTTTTTCCCCGCCTGGCGAGGTACCACAGAGTGTGGAGGGAAGGCAGAAGGGCTGCGCACCTGAGAAGCGTGCACCTCCCGCAGCAGCGCGTCTGCCACCCTTCAGTGCGGCCGGTCAGGGCCTGGCTGCGGGGCAGTGACCGAGCTCGCCAGCACCCGGGGACCTGCAGAGCCCAAGGTTCGGAACGTCCCTGTGTGTTGCATCCCTGGCACCACCGAGGCTGCAACTCTGGAGTGGCTTCACCTCTGGCGGGGAGAGGGAGCGACGAGAGGGGGCAGACAGTCCACGGCCACAGGCGCAGCCCAGAGGACGCCTACCCCTGCTCTGCCTCTGGAGCTCAGTAGGGCTGCAGCCCTCCGGCACTTGCCGTTGTCCCCCAAGACCTGCCCAGCCCCTCGCACCTTGTCTGGGCTCGCCCTCCCGAGCCCTGCTTCTGCTGAGCACCCCAACTTTCCCAACTCATCCGAATCCGCGTCCCGCGACATGGGGAGGGGCTCCAGAGCAGCTGTGCTTCCCTGCAGTGAGAAGCGGCTGGATCCGGGCCTGCTCACCTCCTCGACCATGTCCCAGCCACGGGCGGCTGCCGGAGAAGGTATTGTGTTGTCAGACTTACCCACAGAAATGCAGCATTGAGAGCACGCTGTGTGTGGACAGGGCTTTATTTTTTTTAATAGGTTCAATTGCTTCTAAAACTGGACTGAAATAACTGCACTGTGAGTTTGAATCCAGATTAAGCACACACAGTGATTTGTGAGTAAAACTGGATCCTACACATACTTTTAAAATTTTTATGCAGATAGCCAACTTTTATGATCTTTTGGGAGGAGCAAGGGAGTTTGTAAAGGTACAGAGTATTGTTTTTATGATAGATTAAGGTACTGGAAATAGGAACAGCACAAGTGATGAAACCAAACTACTGAATTTAAACACAGTGATAAATACATATTTGGGTTACCTCAATAGAAGTCCTTAGTCTTACAGTCTTTTCCCCTAGAAATATCTCATTGGGCCACTGACCTGCTTCCAAAGTATTTGACAGTGAATAAATACCTTTTCAGTTCAACTGTACTCTTTAAAACATGGATGCCCAAAGCATAGTCAGAGCAAAACAAAGCTCAAGTATTTCTAACAAGCATCCGACAATTCCTCACAATGCAAATGCCTAGAAAATACTGCAGGTCTCATTCATGTCTTGGTCTGTCTGGGTGAGAGTGCACCACTCTCCATGCAGTGACATGCTACAAACGTACCCACACCAATAATGACAGTGATACTGATGTGCCCAGAGCCACCAGGCAATCAGATACAAGACAAGCACATTGTACACGGTGGTGAGAGACACATACTCACAGCAGTGGCAGCAGAGCCTGAAAAACATTGGGAAAGAAATACTTTCTCAGCCTCAGGTCTGCCATGAAGCACAGCAGGAAAGAAATACAGAACAATTACACAGGTTGTATTCTTGCTATGCCTCTTCTGCAGACAATTTTGGTCTCCTAGCTTGGCACCCAACTATCCAGTAATATTTGTATATTCTTAGCAGCAAAAGTAGAAAATTATATTAGGACTTAGCACTTTTGTTCTCTGACTGAAAATGACTGGCATTTGCTTTATTTTGTGCAGGATGTGTAAGTTTTCTGGTGTTTGGTAATAAGTAACACAGCCTTTCAACTGGAAAGACAGAATGTGAGCACTGACATATTTTGAAAGTAATTCTTACAGAAAATAAAAGTATGTAGCAGTTTAAAACTTCAACTACACCTCCATGTGGGCACTTGTGACGCACTTTTATAGTTGTGACCTTCACATACTGGAGCTCCTTAAAGCCATGCCAAGTATTTGTCACAAGCACAATTCATCAAATCCATGTAAAGGACATCTTGATTTTTTAAAAACAGGATTCAAATGCTAGATGGACGAACAGATATAAGGGGAGGGATCAGGATTTGTCACTTGTTCAGGGTTATAGAAGCATTAGATAGATTAGTATTAGTTAGAAGCAGCATAATTTGAAGTGTTTAGCTGTTTTTGTTTCCTTCTCTTTAGATTTCAACGAAAAATCTGAAATAATTTCAGACTGTAAAAAACTTTTATTCTGATGTCTGTACATGTACTGAAGCTCTGCAAGTACACCCTTTTCAAATTTCTGGCACAAGACTCAAATCTATGCTTTTCTGCTTCCCACAATCCATGTACAGGTCTGCTGACAATTTTTTCCCCCTAATCTGCCACCTGAGGCATGCAGTGTCTTAAACTATGAGCCATCAGTCAAAACGTAATAATTATAAAATCAAATCTCCACAGGTTTATTAAAGAGTGTATCCAAGTATGTCTTTCCGTTACAAGTACGATTACCTCAAGGTAACATTTCCATTGAAGATGATTATCAAAGTCTATTTTTGTTCTTTTGTGGATGCAGAACATATTTTTTCCCTTAGGAGAAATGAGATTGCCAACTTACATCCTTTAATGGTATTTAAACAGAAAATAGTGAGGTTACTATGAAATGATCCATGTCCTTTGCATCTTAACCCTGGGCTACCTTGGTTTCTATTTTCTGTTTAAAGTTCTGCTCAAACCCATTCCACTCTACACCTTGCTTTTTTTCATCACCTCTCTATTTGCAAGAGCAACACAGTATAAGTCTTCTTCTCAAATCTGGCTGCTTTTAAACTTGCCCCACACTGGGTGCAGCTCTTGAAGACAGCTTTGTGAAATTATTTCAAAGTGAGGTGGGGCGGTTGCCACAGCAACCCACCCTGAGAGAAATCGAGGCTATAATCTACCCCACAAGATTATTCAGCAGTACTGTATTTGTTGTTCATTCATTCAGAATATTCCCTTAAACCATATGTGTTATAACGAGCAAAAAGATATAAACTCAGATAATGTCAAAGATAACAGGGTTGTATTTCAGAAGCACAAATTAATTGCTTAGTAAACCACTGCAATGAGATTATATATACATAATTCTTTGCAAAATCGTTTCATTTCAAAAAATATATCTGCAAGGTATGCACAGCTGACAAAAACCTAAAAATAATAAATAGTAATAGGTGATATTAAAAGTAAAAAATATTGAACACTCACCACATATACCCTCTTTATTGTCAAAATCATCCGCCTCCAATGCTTTACTTAATCTTTCCCATGGTAGTTACTTCACAGTTTACAATTCTTGTTCGACACCTTGGATGTTTAAAAGCACAAAAGTAGCATATTATTAAAATGCAAACCTTCAATATATTTTAGGAGGTAAATGAAGTCATTTCTGTAAAAAGAATATGACTCTTTACTGATGGGCACTAGGCCGATCTTACTTGTAAGTAGCTTGATATTTTCAGAAGCTTATAAACTCCATCTAAATCCTACCTTAGGGATGCTACACTATTAGTAAAATACAAAAAACTATTGATATCAGACTGTGCTTATCCTCCAGCCGGTATTTATTCTTTGACATGCATTTTGGAAAACATAGCCATCTCATTGTTTAATAAATGCCTGTTTAAAAGGCCAGGGTGAATTACAAAGTGGTAAAGCTCGTCATATTATTTTTTTTTCCTTCTACCAAGGGCACGTATGTGTGGTGCCAACGTCAGACATGCACCTCCTTGAGTCTGCTTTGAGGAAGGTAACACTAGGTAGCACTAGCAGAACTTTTTTTACCCCAAAATCTCTGCACCTGTAGTTGGAGAGAGGGGGTCCCAACTGGAACGACTTGGTCTTGAGGGGCGATCTTTCTGGCCTCTGCCCCACTCCCTCGCACCCGCACATATGATTACCCCGGGCTTCTCCATTTATTTATTGACTCATTGTTTCTACGTGCTGGGGTGTCCCTCCGGGTGCAGGGAGTCAGGACAGGAGTAGGTACGACACCGATCCCCGGCCCCATCTCTTTCGGCTCCTCGGATCTGGCGGCGCCGGGTGGGCAGAGAGTGCCAGGGGGTCCCGGGTTGCGACGGCACTGCCGGCGTTGCGGCCACCGCCCTTTCCTAGTCCCCATTCCGACGGGAAGGCGCTGGGGCGGTGCGGCTGCGGTGTTAAGGCTGGCCGGGCACCGACTGACGCCGGGGCGGGTGGCCCCGGCGAGGTCGGGCGGCGAGAGTGGTGGCTGTTCTACTGTAGCTATGGCTGTGTGGGACTGGCCGAGAATAGCCATGGGTTGGGAAGTCCTGGCCAAAGGCAGCCTCTGAGGTGGCTGGAAGCAAAACCCTTTCCCGCGTCCCTCGGCAGAACTGCCGTCACCAGGCCCCTTTGGAGCCTGTGCAGACCCGTTGCCTACGGCTCCGACCTTTGGAACAAGTGTGTGTCGCCACCATGGGAGGCCGAAGCACAGCTCTGTGGTGCCAGCGGGACTCGGGTTGCCAATCCTGCCAGCTCGGCCCCAGGCTGGAGCAGGGGCTGCTGCCTGCCAGCCGCGGGAGGGTAGGTGATGGGTGCTCAGAGCCAGGGTCCCGGGGTTTCAGGGAGGGCTGGAGTGGCCACACACGTAGGGCCAGGCTCAGGAAGCTCCAGCAGTTCATGGATGTCCTGGGAAGGGGACAGATCAGTGTCTAGTAGGATGATGTTGAAGCCATGGAGTGAGCGAAGTTAGACGGACGGCTTGGGCATTATCTGTTAGTTTCCAGCCTTTTGGAAAGACGTTTTTTTCAATTCGCCACAATTCCCCCACACTGCCTTTTATTTATTTTTTTTTTAATACACATATATATAAAATGATATTTTTATGTTCTCCTGCTAATATTTTCAAGGGTCTTTGCAGGGAAGAAATTGATTCTAGAGGGAAAAAAGCTGCCAAATACCTTAAGTCAACGATGAAAAGAGTGTTACTTTGTTTTGCTAAATTGATCCTCTTCTAGTAATCTGAAGTGTTTCATTGTTACCAAATGCAGTTTCTGAAACTGTAGTTTGCAAGTCCCTGCTGTCCTTTAAATATCTCATAAACAGCTGCCCAAAGACTTTTTTTATCCAAGATATTTTTAATTTTTTTAATTTGTTTTTAAAATGTTGTTTAAAAACATTAAACAATTAAATGTTGTTTTGTTTTAAAAATGTTTGTTTAAAAATGTTTTTGATTTTTCAAAAACTATTTTCACACTAGATATAGGAGATAGCCTCTTCAGAGACAACTGCATTTTCTTTCAAAGCTTAGGCATTATTAAATTTGTCCTAAAGAGTGTAAAAATAGTATCACTTTGTGAATGACAACACAGACTGATATTAGAATTAAATCTGTGCCTAGTCCTAACCACTCTTGGCACACATGCATTTTAGAAATAAATAATTCTTAAGGTATATATATTTTTTTTCCTTTTTCTTCCAAATGAGACTGAAATGCCATTTGAAGGAAGTTAATAGCTATAGAAATCTCTAATCTCCTGCTTGGTGTGGAACATGGATGCTATGGAGCTTATATGGTGTGTTCAAAGTCTCCTGAAGTCTGTTGAGATCCAATGTACTCTGACAGACTGAGATGAGATACTAAAACGGAAGCTCTGCCCTATGTCACTGGCTACCCAGATCCAACTTCTGCTTCAAAATTAATCTTTGGGTAATCTTTGGATATTAATCTTTGACTCCTCTACCAGCCGTTATCTCTCCGTAAGTCATTCAAATGACTTTTTGTACTTATCATGGTACAACAATGTTCCATCAAATATAGAGTTTATATATATTCATTTTAAGGATGTAATTCTTGTACCCCATGATCTTATTTAAGGGTAAATAGAGGAAGAATTTAATGTAACCTCTCTCTTGCTGAGCTTTAAGAACTCCAAAAATGTGAGTCTAGACTTGCCTGAAAGAAATACAGCAAGAGTTTTGAAGTTTTTCAGTGCTAGTAAGAAATTGGCAAGCAAAAATCTCAAGAACTAGTTTCAATTCTACACTCCTTCCCAAGTCTCTTCTGACATAAAGTTAATCAGGTAAAATTTCAAGATAAAATGGGCTTTTTTTTTTTTTTCCCGTTTGCAAACTACAAAAATAGACCAAATATGAGCTTAGAGTGGAAATTTGGAATAAATTCCCCATCTAATAGGGTTTAACTACAGGAATGTATTTGAAGAATAATTTTGGAAATGCTGTCATTTTCACAGACTGGTGTTCATCAGTCTGATGATTCTGCATCCTTGTATGCAGAAGCATCAGATTTTTTTTTTTTAAAGCAAAGCATTTGGCGGAAGTGCAATTTATTGCATGGTGTGATACATGTGTGATTAAAATCTATCTAGATTATTCAACAGCTTTCACCCAAGAAATACAGTATCTTTACTATTCAACTCGATTCCTAGTATAGAAGAGCTATCTCTCACAACATCTAGAATTGATGCAGAGGAAGATAACTTTGTATTTCATTGTTTATTTATGCAGCTTTAGAAGTCTTACAGCTCTGTACCGTTAGCTGTGTATTTCTAAAGTAGCTCCTGCTAGGGCAGTTTTGGAGGGAGCAGAAAACATTCCCAATGCAGAAAATCTCTCTGTGTCCCTAGAACAGGCCCCATGGAAAAATATACCTTAAAAGGTAAGAAACTGCTTTTTTAATGATTAATTCAAAAACGAATTCAAACTCTCATTAGTGGACCCCCTGTTATCTTTCTGTAATATTAGTGGTTCATTTTCCTTTTGTAGCTATAGGCTAATTTTGAATAAAAAATTCTTAGTGGATTGGTTAGAATTTAGAATTCCCTTGGTAATTGGTGCAAAATGCAAGACCCCCAAAAGATATAAAAGCCCCTGAAAACCCCCAACCATGGCATATGCTAGACTGGATACCTTCATATAATAAACTATAGAATTGTGCCTCTTTTCATGTTCTGATCTCTTCACTCTGCTGGTCTGAGGGCGAGCTACAAGCTACTTGCCTCTGGGCAAGGCTTGGAAGCGTGCCCTGTCACGGAGGACTGCTTTGACAGTCTCAGGGACTCCAAAACCACCAGCGACAGGAAATTCCTCCTACTTATCTCTCCTACTTATTATGGAAAGGCTTCCATAAATTGTTTCAGAATTAGCCTTTAAGTAAGGAGCACCTTTTTTATTCCTTCTACCACATTTACTTGTCCATGTGATTGCCTGCCATTGAATAAGGAGAATCTCTCCGTGATGATTCACTTTGATTTTGGGAAAAGTCGGGAGGGAACTAGGAAAGGATTTTTTTAGGCTGCACGTTCCTTCTCTTTTCCAGAAATAGAATCATCTGACTAAGGTATTGTGATATTTTCAGATATTTTGACAAAAAATGCACAACCCAAACCAAAAAATGATTACTCCCCCTTGCTAATTGTGTGACACTCAAGCTTTTGTCTATCTTGCACTGAGTGATGATGTGATGCAGAAGCAGACAGCCAAAAATGGCCAGAAAAGGCTTAATTAAATATTCTGCAGCTGCTGCAAATTAGATCAGCATCTCCATCTGTGTAGACAATGAAATTCATGCTAATTTTGAGGGCCAAGCAATGTGCAGTTTTGTTTTGGATGGACCACTAGCCACAATTCAAACAAAATTCAGAATCAAACATGGTCTAAAGGGACAAAAAGGTTGGTCAACTTCATCTCCTGTTGCTGAAAGGCACTATGGTTTTCCATTCCAGTTTTATTCCAATGTCACACATGAAAGGCATCCCTTAGAGTATTCAAAATGTTGGGTTTTTTTTCCCTAAAAATAATTTTCAGGAGTTTTCTAGATTAGACTTTGAGTTATATTTTAGATAAGCAACGAGCTTTTTTCTCTTTCTCTAACAATTTGCCTCTATTTCAGACTTTGTACCACTTCCTGGAATCAAAATTGGAGTAAATTGGAGTGGATACACAAATTTTAATGGTCAATGATCTAACCTGTTCCAACAGAGATATCTATACCACAAATTAAATATAATACAATAGTGATCGATTAGTATATGGAATGTGGGTATGAAGGTGTTACTCTTAGATTTTTTTGTACAGATATGCTTGCATGCAGATACCAAAGCTAATAGGTTATTCTGTGGATATTTTGACAAAATGCACTGGTTTTAGGTGTTTTTGAACCTTTAAGTACTAAATTCATTTTTTTGTTTTGTGTTTGAGCAAATCGAAATACAAGTGTTGATCTATAAATACCTCTGAGTGCTGCTGTATTACTAATAACTCTCTTGTATAAGTAATAATTAATACAAATATTCTATTAGATTAGAGAGACCTTTTGCAAGTTGACAATAATTCTTGATAAGTGAAGAACTCATAATTTCTGTGACCATAAATGTAATTGCACAATAGTTGGGTCAGCTTTTAAATGTGATTGTGCCACTGATGTTAATTTAGTTACACCTTCACAGCATCCTGCTGTGAGGTTTTAACTCTTCCCATGCAAGTACTTTTAAAATTTGATATGATTGATGTTAAAAGTTGATGTTAAAAGGAAATTAAGCCTCGGGTCATGTTTGGATATGTACTTTGGTTTGGATGCATTTCATCTGAAATTACTGTTACTGCCACATGATCTAGTTTGATCTTCTTTGTACAGCTCCTGTATGACACACAGATTTAAGTTCCCATTTCTCATCTGTTATGTTCTTGTAAGTCTGCACCAATCAGACCAGCAAGATTTGATTTCAGCAATGACTTTACAGACTGGCACCCTAACATGGCTAAAGGAGGAGAAATCTGATTATTAAATTGAAGTTCCTTCAATTGGAAATTATTATTCTTGTCAGGCAATTAAGAATCATACAGAGACGACTTCAGGGTTTTCTTTTTTGTTAAAAAAGATCAATTAACTTCATTCAAATATGTATTGAATCTTCTAGAACTGACCTAATTTATTATTAGCCTTTTTAGTTATAAACTCTCAGTGACTCTCACATTTGCCTTTGCATTTTAAATTGACAGCAGTTGGAAGTTCTGTGCTGTAAAACCTCTTTATCTCTGGATGTGACTGAATTGTTTTCTTTGCTGTTGCTCAGCTAAAGGAGAAAGAGCTAGGGAATAGGTACATGTTTAGAAGGGGTTCAGAAAATTTTCCAGCTCCTTAGTGAGACTGCAGGGTTTTTTCGTAGTCTATGTATGCATGTAGGGGAAGATAAGACAATGGGACTATGGGCAGAAATAACTCAAGAGGAGTGTTGCTAGTGAGGATAGATGAGTTAAGAATTTTTGGATTAAATTGAGATTCAATGAGGAGTTCCCACATCCTTTTTGCAGATTAAACTTAGGAGTTTGGAAGCTATTTAAAGAATACTATCAGGAAAAAAGGAACAAAGTACTTATTTGCCCTAAGTGGAAACCAGTTCCTTTGTATTTCTGTGGAAGAACACAAGCCTAGATCTCATTTCAGTGAGATTCATGTGAAGTATTAAATAGCTAATGAATTGATTTAGTGCAAGGACATAATTAAATAGACAGATGTATTTTTGCAATGATAGGAACAATCTCCTGATATACAAATAGATTGTTTCACAGTCTCTTCTATTTTTCTCAGTGTTGCTTCTATAACTATTGCACACAATAATTATTTTTTGTTACCCAAGCATTCTCTCTACAATAATTTTAAATTCAGGAGATGGATTGATATTAGGAAAAGGACTACTTGAATATAGTCATATAGATCTTTTAAAAGTAAAGGAAAAGAGTGAATGCTGCTGGAATCTATTGAAAAAACTATAGGAAGCACCCATTTTATATACTTCTGTATTGTTATTGTTATAATAATAAAAGAAAGTAGAGAGAAATTATAAATACTGGGGGAGAGCTTTTTTGTTAAAAAAAGAGCCAAAGCAGAAGATAAAATACAGTGATTGCAAGATTAATCCTTAGCACGTTGGTATCATACTATTCAGAGTTTAATTTTTTGCCCTGACAGATGTTTCAGGATACACTGCATTAGCTACATTAACATCAGATTGCACTTCATATGCTATAAGTACAACATTTAAGTACTTATGTAGAACTAGTAATGCTATGCAGCTGTATTTATGAAGAAAGCTGTAATTGCTGGTTCATTAATTCTATTATTTTATTACTTCATTTTTGTTATTTTTACTTGTGCAATTATATTACATGCTACCAGTAGACTTGTGTATGTTAGCTTAAATCTAGATGTTTATTCATTGCAAGCTGCATTTATTGTACTTAATTTACCATCCAATGCCTTCAGAGTTATGCATAGAAAACAATGTGCTTTTGTCTTTATTGAAGATTTCTGAAGTGGTGCTTTCAGAGCTTGTCTCCTAATGCTTATCTTCTTTCAAAGGAACAAATCCATATCTGACTATGCAATAAATTGTCAGTACTTTAATTAGAGAAGACAACTCCCATTAACAAACTGTACCTGTACACTGTGACAACAGGTACACATTGAGACTTGTCCTTGTTACCTAGTTTCTGGTGAATGTAGAATGCAACAACATTTTTGAAAAGTGATAGGAGTGTGGAACTCCAAGCAGTCATTGAGAGTGGTGTGTGAGTGGTCTTCACCTGGGAGTGAGCCACAGTGGAGTGCACGGGAAGAGCAGTTGCAAAGCCATCCATTTGCAGCCATCAGAGCAGCCCAGGGGCATGGAGCCCTCAGGCAAGTCTCCAAGTGGCTCCCTACATTGCCAGCAGACTAGCAAAGAGGAGAGTTCTCCACTACTCCTAATGGTAGTCTGATCCTTTGATTTCCATGGTAAGTGTCTCAGATCAATAACCAACTAATTTCTGAACAAAAAGAATTAATTAATAAAAGTTCAAGAAAAAAGTTAAATGCCTTTCTTAGGATAAGATTTTGCCTGCCGTACCAAGGGGAGAATAATTATATATTTAAAGTCTATATATACTTTACTATATATGTTTGTACATACACACACTTTATATGCACTTTATATTTATGTCTATGTGTATATATTTTATATATAAATGCACATACACTTTATAATTGAAATATAAAATGGTATTTTTTCATGTATATATGTAATTTCTTGTATATACGTAATTACAGCTATTCATTCTATTCCACCGTTGATTTTTTATCATGTATCTCATCTACTTATATGCAACTTTTATATGCAAGTTCATTGCCCTTAGTGGAAAGCATCCATTTTTTACCAGTGTAAGTGAAAGTAGAAAGTTATAAGATGCTTTTAAAATACCATGTAACAGTATATGAAAAACTTGAATTAACTTTTGAAGAAAGCAATCCAGATTGTACTTCTCTCCTAAAATGAGATTTTTACCAAAGCTTATTGGTTAAATCCCATTTTTTTTATTTACATGCACAATGGAAAAACTAATATAGATATCCTCCTTTCACTAAAATTTGGATTTGCTAGAAAAGACTAATGTGTTTGAAAGCTGAGCTACACTGAAGCTTTTCAAAGTAATAATTAAAAAAAAAAGGTAGCTGAAGAATAAATTGCCATGGTTAACAAAACTGACCACAGAGCTCTTAGTTAATAGGGAATAGTTGGTACCAAAATAAAAGAATGAATCAGGCATTTTAGGGGTGATTCTCTTTCTAAGTGAAATAATTTTAAAGTTTCAGCCTATTTCCTAATCTCTCAGTATTTCATTAATAACAAAAATATTTCAGAATTTCACTTAATGTGCTGAAATCTGTTGATGACAAAAATAAGAAACCATAAAGACCTATTAAGGGCACTCATTTAAATTTAGTGGTCTAAATTATCTAATGAGTAATCTCTTCATTTTGAAACATTAAACAACCTTTTTCTAGAAAAGGAAAGCATCTTATACTTAATCTTATACTTTAATTTTACAAAATACTTTTCCCTTCAGTGCAGTGAAATACAGAGTAACTTACCTGGAATTTCATGCAATTATCCAGGGGCTTGTCACATTGGTTCCTGTTTCTAAGCCTTTAAAATCAATTTAAAAAAATGCTGATGAACTTAGAGGGTACAGAACTAAAGGCTCTAAACTACAAGCTGCATGTTTTTTCTTGTTTTGTGTGGCATGTACAATGTCTAACTAGCTTCAGGAATTGCCATTACTATCCTGACCTCATATTTAACAGTGCTTGGTTTTAATAACTGTTTAGGGCATTTGGTTTCCTTACATTACACATTATCTATAAAACAGTAGAGTTTTACAGGCATTGTTCATTTTAAAGGCAGCTCTAGTTCTGGGGGTTTTGTTTGTTCTAGATTTCATATTTGATCAAAAAATGTATCTTTCATATTTAGAAGTTTACTTTATGCTTTGACTAGTAATGCTTTATCGTATTGGCTTTTTATCTGCACATACAGTAGAATATTTTTGCAGCAAAAAAACTTGATTATTTTCACATAGCACATTCCAGAAACAGAAATAATCTCTTCTCCATTTTCCTGCCTATGAAAATGAAGAAAACGGATGACAACTATGCTGATCTACCGATCTACCTCTGCTGAGGTAGGACTTCCCTGTCAGCTGTATGGGTCCCACACCAAGCAACCTAGCAGAAACAAAATCAAAGATCAGGGATGTTTGAAAGGGTATTACTATTAAGGTACAGTTTCCATAATCTTAGACTACTCATTGTTGATATATAATTTATTTTGATATGTGGGGAAGACCTACTACAGTAATAGTTTAACAGTATGTTGATGTATGATTCCTTTTTCTCCCCCATTAGTGTCTTCTATGCTGTGCAGTGACTTGTGACTATGGAATCTGTTTACTGAGAAAGATTAATATGGTTAAGTTTTCTGTCTGTTTACTCACTTAAATAAATGTTTTCAATTTAACACAACAATTTGTAATGAACACTGTGAAACACAGTTAAAAGAATGAGTTCTTGAAATAGGAATAAGAATAGAAATGCTTTTCTCCTCTCAAAAATATTTATTTTAACATGTGGTCACATTTTCATGTATTTTAACATTAATTGAAATCTTATTATTCTAGGGAAAAAAATCTTTTTCCCCCCATCATCTAGTTTCCCTGTTCTTATGCAAATTAAAAAGCATAATTTATGGTTGTAAAACAACGGAATTTGTAAATTCATGATATCTTTTAAAAGTACCACATTAAGCAGTGCTGTCTTGAAGCCTGTAGTTTACAATTTACATTTCACTTTAGTATAACGCAATGGATTTGTGCAATAAACCTTCGATTGTCTTGTAAAATGCTCCAAACAGTGTTAATTTCACTCATTTATTCCAAAGGAAATTTAGTTGAGGTTCAGAAGGAATTTCTAAGCCTCAGGACGACTGCTGAAGCTTCAAATACTGAGCAGTCTATAGACAACAAATCCTTTTGGAAATTAGCAGGATAACTTGTTTATTTTAAAAGAGGCCGATGGAGAGCACAGAGTACACCCTCAGCCAGCGCTATCTTGCTTCTGCTACTCCTGCATGTAATCCTCCACGTTTTTTCTATTCAGAATCATAAAAAAGTTTGAAAGAAAGTGACTATAAATATCCAGTCATTTAAAATAAACTTTTATTGGCAACAGAAGCTAAAATCAAGCACTGTATCAAGTTAAATGCAAACATACTACAAGGACTATCTGCTTTCTCTCAGAGAAAGCTTAATAACCATGAGCTTGGAGCTGAATCACCCAGTGCTGTGGCAAGCAGAATATTCCAAAGACATAAGAATAATTATTTAATATTTTTTTCTATTAAAACTCACCAGTGTCCTGCTTCTCCAAGAAGTTGTACCTGTCAGCACCTGCTGAAGACTTTGTTGATCAAAAAAATCAGGAAAAAAAATTCCTGTAGAATTAAGCCAGACCAGCCAGCTTTGAAGAGAAGTTCCCCAGTTTGGGTTGTGTTTGCCTCACTCACCCTCTGCTCTGCAGACCCAGGCTTTTTCTCCTTTGGACGTTGACCTGTAGGCTGCATGATGTGTGTGCACAAGTGTCTGGCAGGCCAAGGTGCACCTGCTTCTGTCACTCCTAAGTAAATTTAGCTGTAAAAGGTATCACTGACAAGCAGACCTTTGTCAGTGCTGGCAGATGAACAGAGCATTGCCATCCCCCTTCAAAAGTACTCTGCAAGTTCAAATGGAAAATATCTACTTGGTCGTTTTATTCAGTATCCAGCAACTGATTCTTCAAGAGAAAGGAAGGCCAAGAGGCTCGTGTATGGCAAAAAAAGTTTCCTCCTTTAAATAGATGTTAAAATGACATTATTCCAGGAAGAATCTATAAACAAGATGAGGCTGTGTTCTCTTAACTGTGGCTGGGAGAAAACGTTTTAAAAATAGGGACACAGAAATTTCAGTTCAGGTTATTAAATTGTGCTAACTGTTAAAGTTGATTATCTTTTTCTTCCATAACTCATTGTCCTTTTTATCCACATAAGCATTAGAAAACCAAACCATATCACATAGAAGGTATTAACCTCATTCCCAAAATTAAAAAGCATGCAGAATTGAGTCTCTGAATTTCAAAATCACATGTTTGTAGCACTTATGCTGTCATAGTTTAGGAATCAGCCACTTTTAAAATGAAACCTAAAATAAATAGAGGCTCTTTTGAGAGGTGATCAAAACTTGTTATGCTTGTCCTTGTTGGATATTTATAATTTATTTATAATAAGGGTATTTATAATTTATATCTGCCGCTTGCTTTTCTTTTTCTCTTTTTTCTTCCTGGAGATGGCTTCTGGTAACTGAGAGAAAAAGGTGTAATTTGTAGTGGTGTATCTCCTCACAGACTTAAAAAAGAATCAACAGCATAGGTGCCAGGATTGGCAGCAGCATACCTAGATACTCTATTTTCCACTTGAAAACTAGGACATAAACTCTAGTGGCTTTAAAGAAAAAAATTCAATAATGTCTACTTTGCTCTAATACGCTATTTAGAAGAAGCAAAGTGTTCCTTTCTAACAAATGAGACAAAAATTGTGTATTAGGAGCTCTTTGTAAGATAAACAAGGTTCTTATTTATTTACTTGTATATACTCACAAAGCTGTATGTCTCTTCAGGGATACCCTTTCAAATAGGAACATGGACCTTATTGGCATCATCTTGTATCCATGGAAACATTTTAAGTACCTCTCTCTAAATATGTACTTCGCTTATTCAGGGTTCAAGAGCTGAGTACTGAATAAGTAAGTGTTTTTATTATTTTCTATGTGGAAGCTTGGTTCTTGAGGTTTGTATCTGTTCATAATAAAGATCTTAAAGTTCCATAACGTTGATAAAATCAAGTGTTTCATTTCAAGCCTGCTATCTGCTCTATTCTTAGATTAAAATTAATGTTCTAAAAGTCCTAACAAATGGAAATTCTGAAGCTTCACGTTATCCTTTACTGTTTGAAAAACAATGATTATAGTTACCATCAGACTTAATCACTGTTCTCATTGCATTAAATTAGTCTGGTTTTCTGTATTTCTGGAAAAGGAGCAGGAAAAATTAATAAGAAATCAGACTATTTACTCTTGGCAACAGCATACTCACTCATGTCACCATGTAGTAGGTGACAGAAGTTGTGAGCTTAACAATTGCCTTGGAATTGAACCAAAAGAATGAAAATAAGGGAGCTTATTCTGAGTTTTTACACAGAAATGACTGGAAAGCAAAATAATAATTTTTCTTTGAAGATGTGTCTGCCACACTACTTAGTTAAAATATCAAAGCATAGAGCTATGAGAAATAAGGGATTTTATGTCTCTATATTTCCATGTGGAAAAAGAAACATTGGCAGAAACTACATTTATTTTCAAAATTATAATTCTGAAGAGGGTCCTTCGCAGATCAAATGTAGTTATTTCAATATTACCTTGTCTTAAATTCTAAACTGTCTTGTAATTCCACCTATTAATTGGTACAAATGATGCAAACTTTTAATATATTTTGACTTAAAGTATATGAAAATGAGTTATTGCTATCCATTAGTTAACATCCTTGTCTTGGTTTGAAAAGACAGGTATGGTTTAAGGAAAGGCAAAAACCCCTTTTCTGCAATGCAGAATGCACTTCCCCCCCTTTTAATTATTTTAGGTCCAAATCAGACGTTTTCAGGCAGGAGATATGGGGATGTGAAATAACAGTTCTTTACTGGTATTTAACAAGGCAGAAAACAACAACAGCTATGAAAATTGGCAACAGAACAGAACAGTCTAGCTCTGCTCCAGTCCCCTTTGGCCGCAGGCCGTGTCCCTGTGCTCAGTTACCGGTGCTGTGGGGGCAGGGCGGGTCCCGCGCAGTTGCAGAGGGCTGGAGTGATGGCGGCCGCGGCCCAGAGGTGAGCGGGGGTGAGAAGGTGACTCCCCCCTCTCACGGTGTTGGTCGTGGTGCTCCGCAGAGTGTCCGGAGATAGTAGCGTGAGATGCGAGAGCGGCAGGGCGATGTCCCAGGCAGGGAGCGTGGATCTCAGCACGGAGATGTCAGGAGGAGATGCCAGAGCGGAGCACGGGGGTGTCCTCTCCATCCACGAGCCCAGCGAGAGAGAGTCCCCTTTCCAGCCCCCTCTCCCACCTTTCCTTTTCCGGTTCCCCCCCCTCCTCCTCCTCCACCCACCCCCCTACGAGAGAGCATTATCTGTCGTTTTAAGGTGTAGCCACAACTACTTAACATAACAATGGGAGGAATTCACAGCAAGAAAAGGGGGGCAATTCAACCCTTAACATTATCCACCCCTGAATTTCTCCCATACTAATATGCTATATCAAATTAAACTGTTACATTATATATACATACATGCAGTTAGAGACATAGGCACAGTACTATAGGTATTTCACCCTAAAACAAGGTCTCCTTGGGGTATACATCGGGTCTCTCCATTCTTTTGCATCACCCACCAGGTGCAACCCGGTCCTTGAGCGAATACAACTCCATGGATGGGATTGTCTTTGCTGGAGGCAGGATTCACCCAAACAGTTTTTCCTAGCATACCTCTCATGTGTACCACTGGAACCTTATCTCCATCTGATATTCCCAAGGGCTCAGATTGGGCAGGGCCTGCTCAGTTAGTGGAACCTCGGGTGTTCACTAACCAGGTGGCCTTTGGTAGATTAATTTCCCAGTTCTTGAAAGTTCCCCCACCCAGTGCCTTTAAGGTGGTTTTAAGCAGGCCATTGCACCGTTCAACTTTCCCTGCAGCTGGTGCATGGTAGGGGATATGGTACACCCACTCAATGCCATGTTCTCTAGCCCAGGTGTTTATGAGGCTGTTCTTGAAATGAGTCCCATTGTCTGACTCAATTCTCTCAGGGGTACCATGCCTCCAAAGAACTTGTTTTTCCAGGCCCAAGATGGTGTTCCGAGCAGTGGCATGAGGCACAGGGTAGGTCTCTAACCACCCAGTGGTGGCTTCCACCATGGTCAGTACATAGCGCTTGCCCTGGCGAGTTTGAGGCAGTGTGATGTAGTCAATCTGCCAGGCCTCTCCATACTTATATTTGGCCCATCGCCCCCCATACCAGAGGGGCTTCACCCGCTTGGCTTGCTTGATGGCAGCGCACGTCTCACAGTCATGGATAACTTGAGAAATACTGTCCATGGTTAGATCCACCCCTCGGTCTCGTGCCCACTTATATGTGGCATCTCTGCCCTGATGACCTGAGGCATCATGGGCCCATCGAGCCAGGAACAACTCTCCCTTGTGCTGCCAGTCTAAATCTATCTTCGACACCTCTATCTGTGCAGCCTGATCTACCTGCTCATTGTGTCGGTGTTCCTCATTAGCCCGACTCTTGGGGACATGGGCATCTACGTGACGGACTTTCACAGGCAGCTTCTCTATCCTGGTGGCAATGTCTTTCCATTCATTGGCAGCCCAGATTGGTTTTCCCCTACGTTGCCAGTCAGCCTTTTTCCACCTTTCCAGCCATCCCCACAGAGCATTGGCTACCATCCAAGAATCAGTGTAAAGGTAGAGTTTTGGCCACTTCTCTCTCTCAGCAATGTCCAGGGCCAGCTGAACAGCTTTGAGTTCAGCAAGTTGACTCGATCCACCTTCTCCTTCGGTAGCTTGTGCAACCTGTCGTGTGGGGCTCCATACGGCTGCTTTCCACTTCCGGTTCATCCCCACGATGCGGCAGGAACCATCAGTGAAAAGAGCATAGCGTGTTTCATCGGCTGGCAGTTGGTTATACGGGGGGGCTTCTTCAGCCCGGGTCACTTGTTCCTGTTCCTCTTCTTCGGCAAGACCAAAGTTTTTACCTTCCGGCCAGTTGGTAATTATCTCCAAAATCCCAGGGCGATTCGGGTTTCCAATACGGGCGCGTTGTGTGATGAGGGCAATCCATTTACTCCATGTGGCGTCAGTGGCATGGTGGGTTGAGGGAACTTTTCCTTTAAACATCCACCCCAGCACTGGCAGTCGGGGTGCCAGAAGGAGTTGTGTTTCCGTGCCAACCACCTCTGAGGCAGCTTGAACCCCTTCATAGGCGGCCAAGATCTCCCTCTCCGTTGGAGTGTAGTTGGCCTCGGACCCTCTGTAGCTTCGACTCCAGAATCCCAGTGGTCGGCCTCGCGTCTCACCAGGCACCTTCTGCCAAAGGCTCCAGGACAGACCACGGTTCCCGGCTGCAGAGTAGAGCACGTTCTTCACATCTGGTCCTGTCCTGACTGGGCCAAGGGCTACCGCATGAGCAATCTCCTGCTTGATCTGGGCAAAGGCTTGCTGCTGCTCAGGGCCCCAGTGGAAATCGTTCTTCTTGCGGGTGACCAGGTAAAGAGGGCTCACAATCTGGCTGTACTCAGGAATGTGCATTCTCCAAAAGCCTATGGCACCTAGGAAAGCTTGTGTTTCCTTCTTGCTGGTTGGTGGAGACATTGCAGTGATTTTATTGATGACCTCACTGGGGATCTGGCGCCGTCCATCTTGCCACTTTACTCCCAGAAACTGGATCTCTTGGGCAGGCCCTTTGACTTTGCTCTTTTTAATGGCGAAGCCGGCTCCCAGCAGAATCTCAATGATCTTTTCTCCTCTCTGAAATACCTCCATTGCTGTGTCCCCCCACACAATGATGTCATCAATGTACTGCAGATGTTCTGGAGCTCCACCCTTCTCCAGTGCAGCCTGGATCAATCCATGACAGATGGTGGGGCTGTGTTTCCACCGGTGGGGCAGTCGGTTCCACGTGTATTGCACGCCCCTCCAGGTGAAAGCGAACTGAGGCCTGCACTCTGCTGCCAGAGGAATGGAGAAGAATGCATTGGCGATGTCAATGGTGGCGTACCACTTGGCTGCCTTGGACTCCAGCTCGTACTGCAGTTCCAGCATGTCCGGCACAGCAGCGCTCAGCGGTGGAGTCACCTCATTCAATGCACGATAGTCCACAGTCAATCTCCATTCTCCTTCAGATTTACGCACAGGCCAGATGGGGCTGTTGAAGGGTGAGTGGGTTTTGCTGACCACCCCTCGGCTCTCCAGCTCACGGATCATCTTGTGTATGGGGATCACGGCATCTCAATTCGTCCGGTACTGCCGGCGGTGCACTGTTGAGGTAGCAATTGGCACCTGTTGCTCTTTCACCCTGAGGAGTCCCACTGCAGATGGGTTTTCTGATAGCCCAGGCAGGGTGTTCAACTGTTAATGCCCTCTGCTGCCACAGCAGCTATTCCAAAAGCCCACCTGAGTCCCTTTGGGTCTTTGTAATAGCCGTTCCTGAGGAAGTCTATGCCTAGGATACATGGTGCCTCTGGGCCAGTCACAATTGGATGCTTCTGCCACTCTTTCCCAGTCAGGCTCACCTCAGCCTCCAGCAAAGTCAATTCCTGAGATCCCCCCGTAACCCCAGCAATTGAAACAGGTTCCTTCCCGACATGTCCCGATGGTATTAATGTACATTGTGAACCAGTGTCAACCAATGCTCTGTGTTCCTGTGGCTCTGATGTGCCAGGCCATCGGATCCACACCGTCCAAAAGATCCAGTTTTCCCGTGCCTCTCCCTGGCTAGAGGCAGGGCCCCTCTAGCCCTGGTTATTATTTCTCTCCTGGGCATACATACTAGAGGTTCCTTCAAGGGGATCTGACAGATCATCCTCCCTTCTGTAATACCCTGCACCTCCATGGGAGGCTGAGGCTACCTTCACTTTAGTGGAGTTCCCTCTGTTGGTGTTCCCCTCCCTGAGTTGGCGCACCCGTGCTGCCAGGACAGAAGTGGGTTTCCCATCCCACCTTCTCATGTCTTCCCCGTGGTCACGTAGAAAAAACCACAGGTCAGCACGTGGGGTGTACCCTCTCTCCCTAGCTGGGGGGCGTTGGGCTCTACCTTTGAGGTCCATGACTCGCACTGGTGCTGCACTGATCTTCCTCACCTCTTCCCTTATCTCCTTCATCTCCTCCTTAAACTCCTCTCTGAGGTCCTTAGCCACAGCAGAGACATGAGCCTGCATTGGGCCAGCCATCATACTCTGATAATTCCTGAGCCTGTTGGCAACAGAACCCACTGTCACTTGGTTGGTATCAGCATCAATCATTGCAATAAAGGAGGTATACTGAGATGGGCCCAGGTTTGCCAGATTCCACAACATCTGTCCTGTGCACCTGACCTTGTCAGGGTCATTGTCATGCTGTCCATCCCTCCCAAAGAGCACCTCCAGTACTGCCACTTCTCTCAGCTTTTGGATCCCTTCCTCAAGGGTATTCCAACGTGTTCTCTGGTGGTACTCCTGCATTCTTTCCCTGTGGACAAACCTCTCTCTCACGCTCATTAAAAGTCGCTCCCAGAGGGAAAGGAGACCTGTCTCCCTTACAAATACCTGGTCCACACCTGAGTCCTGGGTCAAGGCTCCCAAATTCCTTGCCTCAATACCATCCAGTTGCACACCTGTACCCATAAGGTCCCAGACCCGCAGTAACCAGGTTGTAAAAGGCTCACGGCCCCGTCGTACAATGTCTTTTCGCAGGTTACGGAGACTCTCGTATGACAGGGACTCGGTGATGATCTCAACTTCTGGCTCCCCTGCTGGTTGTGAGGGGCCCCCTTCCTGACCCTTATTATCTAGGTGCCTTGTTTTCATCCTAGACTTCCTAGTTTCCACAGGGGCAACTGCTGCTGGCTGTGAGTGCCCTTGCAGTTCAGCTGGAACCTGGATGGATGTAACATCTGTGGGTCCCACTGCTGCACCATCAGATTCTCCCTCTTTAAGGCAGGGGGAGGGTTTCTCACCAGCTGGGGAGAGGTGCTCCTTCAGCATGTGGCCCATCTCACGTATCTCCTTTGCTAGCACCCCCACCCATTCTGGGTGGTTCCTTTCCGAGGTGGGCTGTGGGGGAGGGTCAAACTCTGGGGTAATATCCCTAGTCTCTGGGACAAAATCAGACTCTGGGGTAACCTTCCTAGTCTCTGGGACAGGATCAGGCTCTGGGATAACCTCCCTAGTCTCTGGGACAGGATCAGGCTCTGGGATAACCCCCCTAGTCTCTGGGACAGGATCAGGCTCTGGGATAACCTCCCTAGTCTCTGGGACAGGATCAGGCTCTGGGGTAACATCACTAATCCCTGGGGTAGGAATCAGGGTTGTTATCCAAGTCAATCTCCCCTTATCTCTGAATGTTAGATAGAACAGATTTAACAGGGATATAAACAACACTAGCCACAATATAATGTCATTAGCATTTAAAGCGGATTGGAACCCCTTGAAGACTGGTGGGGTGAACTTCAAAAAACCTGTGATGGGTTGAGAAAAAATTTCACCTGCTGCCACTTCCTCACAGTAAGTACCATTATTGAAGTAGCCCCAGAAACACACACTTAGAGTGCGATAGCTCTGAATCCATGTGGCCATCTTCCAGAGAAAATTAAAAATCCATGAATTCCTCAACTGATCAACCCACATAATAAGTCGGATAATAGCCACAGTAACCTTGGTTATGAAACTCATGTTTAAAAAAGGGCTTGCAAATGGGAGAGATATAGCAGTGACCACATGGAGGCCAATCCAGGGTAAGCTGGACAGCATGGTGTCACCTACCACAAGCTTGGGTAATTCAAGAACTGTTATTCCCTTTTCTACCCCTCTCTCAATGCCCTCAGGCAATGCCCCACGTTGGGCGCCAAAATCTGTCTTGGTTTGAAAAGACAGGTATGGTTTAAGGAAAGGCAAAAGCCCCTTTTCTGCAATGCAGAATGCACCTCCCCCCCTTTTAATTATTTTAGGTCCAAATCAGACGCTTTCAGGCAGGAGATATGGGGATGTGAAATAACAGTTCTTTACTGGTATTTAACAAGGCAGAAAACAACAACAGCTATGAAAATTGGCAACAGAACAGAACAGTCTAGCTCTGCTCCAGTCCCCTTTGGCCGCAGGCCGTGTCCCTGTGCTCAGTTACCGGTGCTGTGGGGGCAGGGCGGGTCCCGCGCAGTTGCAGAGGGCTGGAGTGATGGCGGCCGCGGCCCAGAGGTGAGCGGGGGTGAGAAGGTGACTCCCCCTCTCACGGTGTTGGTCGTGGTGCTCCGCAGAGTGTCCGGAGATAGTAGCGTGAGATGCGAGAGCGGCAGGGCGATGTCCCAGGCAGGGAGCGTGGATCTCAGCACGGAGATGTCAGGAGGAGATGCCAGAGCGGAGCACGGGGGTGTCCTCTCCATCCACGAGCCCAGCGAGAGAGAGTCCCCTTTCCAGCCCCCTCTCCCACCTTTCCTTTTCCGGTTCCCCCCCTCCTCCTCCTCCACCCACCCCCCTACGAGAGAGCATTATCTGTCGTTTTAAGGTGTAGCCACAACTACTTAACATAACAATGGGAGGAATTCACAGCAAGAAAAGGGGGGCAATTCAACCCTTAACAATCCTGTATGTATTTTTTAGAAATCCTGCCTTAATTTAAAAACAATTTCTTCACCTGAGCTAGGTTGAATCAATAAAATACCTTGTTAATTACAACTACTATCAGAAAAACACGTTTCTTTCTGCAAAGATCCAATACTTCTCACTGAAATCCTACTGGTTTAGAGCCTTGGTTTGCTAAGTATATACCCCTGCATATTATTTTCATTTACCAATCTTACTGTTTTTATTTGCCACATTGTGTCCACAGCACAGTCCCTGATGAGTGCAATGGCACAAAGTGATTTCTCCATGATTTAGATGATTAGACTGCAACAGTGTTTGCATAAAAATTCTGTGAAACTTTGCTATGTGATAAAAATTGCTACCTTTTTACATGCCAGATTCTTCATACCATATTTATACTTTTATTTATGGATATCTGTTTGCAAATGTGTAATCATTTTATTTAAGAAGTATGATCATAATGTAGGCAAGCTGAAGCTGCCTAACTCCAGTGAAAGCCTCAGTGAGTAATCTGGCTTTGGCCTGGCCTGTTTGCTCTGCAGATTGCCACATGAAACCTAGGATTGTGATTGCTCTCAGGAACTTTTACTCTGAGCCAACTAAGTATATCATAGAGGTGAAACTTTCAGCTTCCAGACAAAGAAGCAGCACACATGGCAATTTTTTCATTTCCTTTTCATCATGTCCCTGACCATGTTACAAGGTCAAGGTAACCAGAGCACTGTATGGGGCAGTAGAAAGAGAACCTAACGTCAACTCAGTCCTCTCTGTGTCCAACCTGAGGTTGATGAGGAAGCTCTGACCTTGCTCATCATCCTGAAAAAAAATTCAGCTACATACTTGAAGGATTGCTTACGTGCATTGCAAAATACAGTGAAAGTTGGGCTAGACACTGCTGTTTTGAAATGATGGAACCAAGATTTGCCCTGTTGAGTCTATGGAACTGGTTAAAATCCAATTCTTCCTAGCCACAGACCTTGGGGAGAGAAAGGAACAAGGAAAATTGGTAGTACTATCTCTTAGGCACATGAATCTTCATCTAAGTAATATTTTCTCAGCTTTATAATTTTTGACTTTTTAATCCAAGATGTCTTTTTTTTTCTTAACATTTGTTAAATAATCACTTCCAAAATGCTAGAAAGTCAGCCTGACCATATTGCAGTTAAAATCTGTCTCCCTTCTCCATCATGCAAAATAGAGATTCAACATTTGGCCTACGTTCAGTTTTTCAGGTGCTAAAAAGCTATGACAAAACTGCACAGATCGTATGATAATGGGCGTCTTATACAACTCTAGATCATCATATGCCTAACTTATTATTACTGTTTTAGTTTTCCACAGATCACTTTTCTAGCACCATCAACTTAGACTAACTTCAGAAAAATAAAGGCTCGTTTAATGGTTTTTGAATTTATCGATAAAATACAAATAAGTAGGAAAAAACCCAGGGAAAATGTTAAGAATATGGCAAAGGAGTAGTATTGCTGTGAAAAGAAGAGTGAGCTGAGTTATGTGAAGACTCTTATGGACCATCAGCAGACCAAAATGTAGACAAGAAATTCTCCGAAGAATAAAATAACCTCCTCTTATTTTTGAGCTATCAGAGCAAAAACAGGCCTTAAATTCTGACCCTTCCATGCCTGAAGCATACCCAAATGAAAAAGAAATCTGAATGACCGAAAAGCAGCTATGCTTGAGGAACTTTTATGCAACAGAATTGGCTCAAATTCAGGCTAGAAAAGGGATGGGAGTTGGCTTCCACTGGTAGGAGCAGAGATTTTCCAGGAAGGTATTACACAGTTACAGTAGCAAGGTGATGGAGTGTGAAATTCCTGGTTCACAAATTTATTCAAATAGGTGCAATACAGCAGTAAATCTGCATGGGCAAATTTGCATGTGACCTCCCCTCTATTACTGTGAAAATTCTGAAAGGACAAAAGATGTAAATATACATTTGGGAAGTGAGAGAGAGCGCAATGTCATGTAGGTTTTCCTGATACAGAGTAGGAGCTGAGATTTTTCCCTAAAGAAAAAGTAAATTAAAAGGTATATAGGAAGCAGAAGTATGTTAGGAAAAGGGTGAGTTTAGCTGCAACATTCTGAATCCTTCTGAGAAAAGGATTTAGGGCAGGGTTAAGATAGATAAGATGTGGTATCTGTACATTTAAGTGGTTGATAGGAATGGTGATGAGCCACATTTCACAGAAATTAAGAACTTTATTTAGGAAAGAACTTGCACAGTAAAATGTTGGATATAAGTTATGAAAGACTAAGTTATGAAAGAGTAAATGCAGAGAGCTAGAGGAGACAGAGGGAAGAGTTTAAATAGGAATAATTCTGTTGGTGGCTGTTTGTAGGCAGAGGAAGATGCATGCTGTGCAGCAGAAACAATTAGATTTGGCATAAATGCAGCTGAAAGCAGGAAAAATTACAGAATACCAAATCGGAAGGGACCTCAAGGATAATTTGGCCCAATCTTTCTTGAAAAGAGCATGTCTATGAGTGTGGGAGAAAAAGAAAACTTTGGAACATGCTTCTCTACTTTTCCAGTTTATGCCCTAAAATGAAAACAACTTTTCAAAAAAGAAAATTAAAAGCACTGTAGGGGAAGGATAGATGAGAGAATGAGAGAAGAATCTGACCTTGCTGTGAATTACTGGTTCTGCTAAAATGCTGAGACAACTGTATACAGTTCTGTACAAGCATCTCAAATGCTCCTATTTGTAGATTTGCTTAAAAAATGTAAAAGAAACTATGAAGAAGTTATCCATGTAGTCAGAAGAAATACTTTCTGACACATGCAGGAATACTGAGGAGCCAGTATGCTTGTGTAATTCAATATGCAGAGCATAGGGGCAGTAAGGAAGGAGATGACATTGCTGGGCCCAAGTTTGGCATCTCATGCAGAGCAGCCTCTGTGAAGCTCTGTGGAGGCCGTAGCACTGCTTCAGTGGCACGAGTTTCATATAAAAGATACACACTAGGTGCACATCTATTAGGTGACAGGCTGATGCCATAAGAAGGCTTGTTCCAGGAATTACAAATACCTAACTCACAACAAACCTGTCTTATTAGACCCTCTCACAGTTAAAATAACAAAAATTAAAAACAATTTTGAGATAGATGTGAATGCATCTAAACTACTGGAGTGAAAGCAGTGTGTGCAGCTGCAGAATCTGGTTATGTATATGCCATTATTTCAAATGTACTCCAGGATTCTGTCAAGAGAGAAAAGACATGAGAACTTCCCCAGGAATGTTTTACTGCAGAACAGTTAGCAGTGATTATAAGTTATTTTAAAGTAATAATTTAATAGTGACCTTTTCTGCCAAAGTGTGGTTTGTTACAGACTGATCTGTTATTTTGTATAACTCTTTTACATAGTAATTTCCAGTATAGCTACCTGTGATGAGAGGCAAGTGACCTTTTTGTTCACTGCTCTTTGTGATGAGAGGCAAGTGACCTTTTTTTACTGCTCTTAATCGCTAGTAAAGAAGAATGTGTAAACAAGTAATCGCTCTAACTATATCCTTGTATTCTCTAACCACAACCTTGCATTCTGTTTTGCTTGCGAAAATGCAGAGAACAAGAACTGCTATGCTTGCATAATAACAGACGCTTGTAGATATTGTAGTGCTAAGGTCACAGAGAGAACACTGAAGAAGACTGCGGCGAGCCTTCATCAGCGACCACCGGGAGGCAGAAGAAGACCCCCTAACAACAAGTGGAGCAGGCGCAGAAGTGACCGGAAAGATAACTCAGCAGGCAGGCGCAGGCGCAGAAGCAACCGGAAGGGAGACTCGACAGGGGGACAAGAGAACTTAATAGGGGGGATTCGAGTCACGACTCTTGCGGCAGTTGGTGAGCAACGACTCCCCTGTCGCCCAGCGCTGCAACTTTGCTTTCTCTTTTCTCTTTAATAAATTAATTAGCTAATTGACCAGAATAGCCCGTTGTGCTCATTTATAACACT
The DNA here is from genome assembly GCA_037013685.1 of Acridotheres tristis. Lineage (NCBI taxonomy): Eukaryota > Metazoa > Chordata > Aves > Passeriformes > Sturnidae > Acridotheres > Acridotheres tristis. Next base: position 29,203,550 of record CM072919.1, on the reverse strand, counting down.
ACCCAAGAATTGAAATGGAAATATGATAGGGAGTGATTCACAGAGAATCTCTAAAAGCAAACTGAAACCCTCAAAATGTTATGAGCTTTTAGAATGAAAACATTTTAGTGCAAATCAGCAATATGTTGTATTGTCAAATTATTTGAAAACGAATATTTATAATAAACATTGGAAAGGATCAGTGAAATAAGAGGTTTCACTAAACATTCCCAGTTTCGTTTAAAAATTATTCAACTCCTCTTCCCACAAGTAATTTTTCATATTCTGCTGTTGTCTCCCAAACATAAATTTTAAAATTTATAAATACATTCTGTTCACTAGATAAGAGATTTATTTTGCCTTTTTCCTGATGACTGCAAAAGACTTTTACTAATAAATGAGTAAGTGGACCGCCTTCTTTTTTAGTGCTTTCATTCTATATGAACGGTTGATTTGAAATTTGATTCAAATTTAAAGTTACCATTTTGGGGTATGTGCCTTGTGCTGCATTTTCTATGACGATTTAGCAGTAATTTGAAATTAACAGAAGGAGTGGTATTTTAGACTATGTCTGTTAAAGGAACATGCAAAATTGTTTCACTGGGGATTGCTAACACCTACAGATTTTTGGAACAATGGAAGAGGGTCAGGGATAGTCTTGGTAAAGTACCTGCTGTCTGCTCAAATAGACCATCTGCCAAGAAGAAATTTACCAGGTTGTCTGCTGGTAAATTTACCATGCTTGTCTGAGACTTCAGTAGAAAAACTGGCACCAAAGAGGGGAAGTGATTAAAAGCTGTTGTCACGCCTATATGCATAGACGCAACTTGCTTAGAGCTGCATGGAAGCTAATTCTGATATTTGTGGTATTTTAAGCACTCGACTTACCATTATCACAAAATCTGAGCAGTACTAAGGTGTGTATGTTTTGTACTGTGTATGGATTGATAGATTGATGTGCTGTCTGCTGTCTGCTTCCTACCTGTTTGGTCAGAGTTTGTAGTACAAAACGAAGAATATACAGCTTTTTCTTTCTCTCTTTACACTTTTTCCTGCTCCTTGGAATTATACAGGGAACGGATCTTATCTTGATTTTCTCTCTTTGTCCCACCTTCCCAGTTCTTAGTATGACAACAAGCATTGTCCAGTGCTCCATAGTGGTAGGCAGAAAAATATCTAGTAGAATTCAGACACTTTGAAGAATTTAATTTTACAATAGCAAAAATATAATTCTAATCCTCTGTTGTTTCTTGGCATTAATATACACTATTCATTGAGACTGAAACAAAACTGATGCCTCTAAGGGTACTGATTTGAACAAATATCCAAAAGCAGATTATAATAAATTACAGTTTTAGGAATTTTGATTAACCTCTAAATAGGTGTTAAATAAATGTTACTTTGGAAAAACCTTGATCAAATGCATTAATGATAATTGCTGATATGTAATATGTAATGTAGTATGTAGTGTGTAATTGCTGATATGGCACAACATAGACAACATAGTTAAATAATACCACTGCCTCAAATAGGTATACCACATCAGCTGCCATGAAACTGGAGTGATTATGACAGTATTAACTACAGTTTAAATACATTAGATAAGATGCATAAAGTAGAAACAGGTCTTTGCCATGATCATTTTAGTTGGTAATTCAGTAATTTTATTTTGGATGAATATTTTTTGGATATTAATGTTTCCAGCTTTCTGATGAGCTGCTCTGTTCTGATGAACTAGATTTTAAGGGAATATCATATGGTTCAGATGATGACTGTAAGTAGTCTAGCTAGTCTGCACAGGGTGAAGTAATCAGTCAGGTCCAGGGATCACCCTGACAGCACAGTCAGCACCAGGAGGAAGTGGATCAGGGACAGGGCTGAGATGAGGCTACACCATGGCTCATTAGCCAATTCAGGTGACAGTGCAAAGATGGCACTGGTAAAAATGTAGGAGTCTGTTTATTCAGGTGTGTTGGTTTGAAAGTAAAACCAGTGCGAGACTCCAAGTCAGTAATACAATTTAATAGGAGAAAAGAGAAAAAAAATAAAATACATGCAATAACATAAAAGAAACAACCACCGACACAGTCAGAAATACAACCTGACACCCTGTCAGTCAGGGTGTTGGTAGCAGTCCGTATAAATGGTGGCTGCAGTCCTCCTGGATGACCAATATGATTCAGTTGAAGCAGTGCTCCTGTAGAAGGTGCAGTTTTCCTCCGAAAATCCAGCCATGATGTGGAAATGATCCAACTTTCCTCTGGGATCCAGTGGAAAGGAACTGCCTTCGCGTTCCAAATCCCAGTTTTTTATCTAGGTAGGAAAGGCTTGGCTCCTGCCCCTGGCTGGGGCATCTCCCAATAGGATGATGTAATCTTATCAGTCACACAATAGGACTTAATGGCCCATTAACAGAATATATCTTCTGGAGGAAGGATGGGTTGTGAAAGATAATGATGATCATCCCCCTGATCTTAGCAGATGGCACATCAGCAGAGGAAATCTCCCACAGAGATAAGGATCACCACCCCTCCCACATTTCAACAGATGGTAATAGAATACACATGCTTGCACAGTACCCCAGGACATCAGGAAACAGCTACTCAGAGCAAAGCCCAATAGTCCATTCAGAGACTACTATACTTAAAACTTGGCTCTGACTAATTAAGGTCCTAGACTGAACTAAAAGTGAGCTCCCGAGTCTGGGAGCACGAGTGGAAGGTAAGTTTATCAGAGTAATACAGCCTGTCAACGCAAGCAGAGACTTGATGGCTTCTTCCTCTCTCTTTCTTAGATCAATGCATGCAGACACAGGGTCCACCAAATGCATCTGCCTAACTCACCTTCTTCATGTTGGACCTAAGGAGTAATGTATTTTGGAAGAATTAAGGTTGAGATTACAAGTGGAAGTGGCAAACCTGTCCTCATCTTGCAGGGGTGTTCATAGAAGTACAGTGTAGATCACACATGAAGACTCCGGGGAGTTTCAATTTTTTCTTTGAGGAAGGAAGGACTCATATTTAATGAAGAGTCCTCAGTTCATCTTATTTGAAGCATAGATACAATCCTCAACAACAAATTGGGAGAAAATACAATGTTGTTTATGACACAGCTGCAGAACAGTTCCATTGGCTACAAGGAGTTTTTTCAAAAAAAGGAAGATGTTAGCTTAATGAGGAACTGGGATACACAAAGATGTGGGACACACAGCATCTCCCAGCACATAAGTCCAAGCAAAATTGTTGATTCCAGCGGAAATTTTTAGTTGTAACTTAAGAACTTAAGAACAACAATAGTTGAATGATAAAAAGAAAGAAAAAAACTGGTTGAGTGTGTTTTTGATGCCAACAATATTGAAAAGAAGGTGCCATATCCCAGGACAGAGCATCAAAGAAGTGACTCTTTACATGGGAAACTTCTATACTTGCAGGTGATCTTCCCATACATGACATAATTCCTTTGCCAAGGACATCCAAGTTTTTCATGACCTGGATACAATGCTGCTTGGCTGGCAGCCTTCTTATCAACAAAGACATGAGTAAACTGTAGACTTTTTTTTTCTCAGTTAACATCTGGAAGATTTCATTTTCTACCAAGCCCTATTTTAGCTTTAAAAATTATAATCTGTATCTTGCAGCAGTTTGCAGCAGTGGGTGGATCCTCTGACAAGTTTAATTGCCAAAGAATCACACAAGCCCCTGATGAATACCAAATGATGTGTGAAAAACAAACACTTATTTCACTGAAGAATTATCTTCATTTAGCACTTAAATGCACTGGGAAGTATCCTTTTAAATAGCATAGGTCATGGAACAATTGTTATTGGAGTATCTGGATTGCTTTATTTTTTATTTAACTTGGCAGCAGACTACCTACAATTTCACCACTTAGATTATTTTTATGCTCAAAATGTTTATATTGTAGTAAAAATTTTTATCATATCTCTGCAATGGGATAGTGCCTCATTCTGCATTTGCTCGGGCTCTCTGTAGTTGGGGCTTCTTGCAGAGAAGGTGCTTCAGGAAGCTGGGAAACTGTTAACTCAGCAACTTTTTTTCCTGTTGTGCGCGTATGCTGTACCCACAATGAGGGAATTTTGTGAAGCTCATTTTCAGGATGATTTTCTGATGTTTCAGGTGATGAGAAAGAGATATATTCTGTGATTTACCTTGGACAAAAGAGCATGCAGTTATGAAACATAATTCAAACTCATGAAGAGCAGACAAAGCTATTAGTGTGCTAGTGATACTCTTTGTGAAGCACAAAAGTGCACCAGTGAAGGTAAGAAGCCGGGAAGTAATATGAACATTTCACATTCATGGAGACACAGAGCAGCCAGTAATATATGTCATATCAGTCTTTGGTAGCCTACTTCTCCCTAAGCTTTCTGAGGGGTTCAGATCACAACATGTCTTCAAGAAGAGTAGGTAATATATAATAAATCAAAAGGAAAAGCAAAGTCTCCTCCTGCTTCCTTTAGTGTCTTTAACTGGTCTGCTGGGATGGTATGAGAAGCAGAAGAGAAGGAAGAATGAAATGAAGGTCATTTATGGGAAGGCATCTGATTTTGTCTCTATAGCACAAGATTCCATGTCCAGTGGAGTGACTCAAACACTTCTTAATGGAGTGCATCAAGCACAGCATTGTCTACTGGTCAAAGGACATGTTTGTCCTGTTTTATTTTGCATTGGTATGGCCTCGCCTTGAATCCTGTGTGCAGTTTTGGGTGCCTCAATATAAGAAAGATATAAAGCCATTAGAGTGTCCAAAGAAGGCCTGCACGGATGATAAGGGTCTGGAGGAGAAGCTGTATGAGGAGTGGCTGAGGTCATTTAATCTGTTCCACCTGGATAAGAGGAGACTGAGGAGAAACCCCCATAGCAGTCTACACCTTCCCTGTGAGGGAAAGAAGGGGAACAGGTACAGATGCCTTCACTGCTGTGACCAGCGGCAGGATTTGAGAAAATGACATGAAGCTGAGTTGGGGGAGGTTTAGTTTGGACATCAAGGAAAAGTTTTTCACCCAGAGTTGGAACAAGGTCCCCAGAGAAAGTGGTGAAAGCATCAAACATGAGTTCAGGAAGTGATTGGACAATGCTCTCAGACCTATGATGTGATTCTTGCAGTGTCCTGTGCAGGGCCAGGATTTCAACTCCATGATCCTTACAGGTCCCTTCTTCGATTCTCTTATTCTCTGATTTTGGGATTCTCAACAGTTTTTTGTTAAAGAACCAAGAATTTGTTCTTTATTGAGCAAATCCCACCAATTGAGTGGGAAAGGACACGCTTCTGGTGGTCTTTGCCTAGTTTCTCTGAAGTACTGAAAATCACTGGGCATAATTTCTCTCTTCAGAGACAACTCAACAAGTCATCTGAATTAGCAGCAAATACTCATGTCACTAGGACTATCTACAGACACAAATCTAGCTGTGGAGAGGGAATCCTTGTACAGATCATGGAGAAGAAAGAGAGGTCTGGTTCCGTGGGTCTGGACAAGCAGCTGTCAAGCTGTCAGCTTGATCACAGGGAATTTTTTCCTTTTTTTAAGTTCACTATTTGTTCAGGCTGTGCATGCAAGTGTAAAACAAAGGTTTAATTTATTTAATCCAAAAATTATTAATCTTATAAGAGCTCATTAGTACTGACATTATCCTGCAGTAGTGTCACAGTCTGCAGTCATTTAATGCCTCTTCTTGTGAGGCCAGGATTCCACGCCCAACTGCATTTAGTAGGTCAGTACAGTAATTTAGATGTCTTTCTTTCAGATTTTTGCCATCTTCAATTACACCTTTCCACCCTACTATTTGTGTAATTTTCTTCTGTCTGAAGTCTCTTTACTGTAATTCTCCAACGGATAGATGACAAATTACCTATCAAGCCCTATCTATTCAGACCAGAAATGCACAGTAACAGAAAGTCATGGCATTATCACATGTTGTGTATTTTATTTCCTCACAGTTCATTCGAGGGTGTCACTTTATTTTCGTTCTTCATTTTGTCATCATGAAGGGTAACTACTGTAGTGTTCCTAAACTTTAGGAACAGTTAGAAACATAGCCCAAGATCAGAGCAACACATATACAATTCTGTATCACTTAACTTTTCCTCTGCATGGAAAAACTGTATCAATGATTTTTAGTCCTTACAGAAGCCATAATAAGGCTTTCATCCTTATTATATATCCTTATTATACAGCTGAATAACCTGGGCTGTGAGCAAGAGTATTATTTGTAGCCTCAAGCCACCAAAAAAATTAAGTTTGAGTTACCACTCACTTTGACAGTGTGAACTAGATTCTCTTGGGACTGGGTCTGATGCATACTGTGTCCACAATCCATTCTCTCCTCCCCTCTTTCTCTTTAATTAAAGATAAACACCAGTAATTGTAACTTTTGTGCTAAGATATCTCCCAGGCATTGCAAGGATCTATCAGAAAAATGAACTGAAACACAAGAGCATTGGCAACTAATACATATATAAAAGACTTTAGAACTTGTGATTAAGATGACACAGGGAAATTTTGTTCTTGACAGCATCATCCAGAGCCCTCATTAGCATTCAGGAGGGACACTTTGGTAAATCATGGGTTTGTAGATTCCACAGCATTAGTGCTCAGTCTGAATAAAACTGCAGGAGCAAATGCAGAGTTGTCCTTATAACCTATCACACATGTGAGACAGGATCCTGAGCAAACATACCCTGTTCTTCTTTAGAAGGTATTTTATGGGTCACTAGGAAGAAAGATTGATTGAAAGAGAAAAAAAATCCCCACTTCTGTAAGGCAACCTAGTGGAATTAGGACTTTGGGTAATCAGAAAGACCACTGTGGGATGAATTTTAGCTGGAAATAACTTCATATACTTTCATGTAAGTATTTTTGTAATTAAAAAAATACTGTCTATTTTTTAATCTATTGTTAATTTTATAATTTATTTAAGTAATACTTGCTCTTAGAAAATCATGAAAGCAGAATGCAATAAGCTGAAAGTGTCATAGTGCCAAGAATCCCAAGATCCATTTGCAGACTTGTGTTAATGGTCCAGCAACTTAGAGTGGCAGATACTGAGAGACTGGTCTTGAGAGATGCTGGAAGAGTGAGAATTCCCAATAGGTAATATAGGCAGAGATCAGACACCACTCCCAAACCCAAATTAATCTGATCCTAAACAATGTTTCTCCCCTACCCTCTGCAATATTTTACTATGCACTTTGTGGCATTTACCTATTCTGTGCCTATTCTGAGTCCTACATGGTGGGATTTTTAAAATTCCAGGTATAAGTTAGCATAAAAAAGAATGTAATTATGTTTATTTTTTTCAAGCATATCTTTACAAGTTCAAAGGTAAGATTAACATTGAAATAAAAAGACATGAAGAATTTAGAATAAGTCTGACTTGTGAACCACAGACAAAATCTTTTACTGTGTTTTTGCAACTTTTTTGTGAAAAATCTTGAAATTGATTTAAATGGGACTGGAATCTTTGGATCTTGCAGTTAATTTATCTTCTACTGTCTTCTAATCCATTTGCTTTACAATGTCAGGTGGAAACTAATTAGATAATAGAATATATGTAGTAGAAAATCCAGCTCCAGTACGTTTCTCCATGTATCTCTTTCATAGAAATTTGTTGCTGCAGCTGATAAATAGAATTCTACAAGCCTTGTCACAGAAATCACATTGTAAAAAGTTCCAAAAAACTTGACAATGTTGGCAGTTGTGTTCAGCAAATGTCTGCTTTACTGTAGCACTGTCAGTGTTGATATCCTTGTGTACATGTAAAAGAGCAATGTGATTAAGGCAAATTTGTCCATGCTAGTATGAGCCCAGTTTTCAAACTCCTCATGGCATTTAAAGACTTTTCAGCTGTTGAAGACAAGGTAAGAATTGCTGGCAGATTTCTGCCATTAAAATAAAAAAATAATCCTTGCCTTTGGGCATGTGTCTATAGGAGTGTAGAACATCTACTACTGACCTGAAGCTCTAGATAAGAACAGTTTGTATTTGTAACTCAAATTCATATTCCTTGATTTAGATGATGCACTTCAACTCCCAACAACTTCCAAGGATATTACTAAAGAATTTTTTAAGAAGATATTTGTTTAGACAGTAGTCTAAAGCATGATATACTTCTGTTAATTGTTACAGTAGTGAAATGCCATTATTCCTCTAGTGTCACTTGCACTGCAACTTATATTGAATTTAAGTAATCTATATTGTATTCTATTCTGAGAGTATTTCATATTTATACAGAAAATCGATGCCTTTGCTCTATGTAGAACATCAGTCATCTTTTCCACATTTTTTTCACTATCAACTAGATGAAAAGGGAAATGGGCCACATTTAACAATCATATATTCCATCCTTTTCACCCTGAATTCTTTATGTCAGATGTCAAAGGCATGGGACTCAGAAGATTTGTTGCCATGCCTGGGTGTGGAAAATAGTGGGAAGAAGTAAATGTCAACAACATCATCTCATAACAAGCCCAGATGGATTTTCTCATCTAAATTAATGTAGGCTTTCTGGTCTAAACATACTCAGATTTCCATGTTCTATCTATTAAAGGTATTTTAAAAAATCTGGATTTCAGACAATGCTCTGAGGGAGAGAGGCATAGATTTCAGGTTGACTCAGGGTGGCCTGTTCAAGTTTTCCCAGACACTCAGTGTGATGTTCTGCACATCTAGACTATCTAGACAAGTCTACAGTTCAGGGAGGTAATGTGGAAAAAAACTGTGAATTGAAGCTATCCCTAAATATTTTTTTTCCTGACAGGCTTGTACAGTGAAAGAGTATGGTACTGAAGGCCAGCATTAGACCATGTAGCATTTGATAGTATATAATTACAAAACTATCTTTCCTCTTCTTGCAATCCAGTGACACATTCACTGTTCTCCAACTAAATTCTGAAAAAAAAATGCCTTGGACAAAAGTCTTTATCAATAAATAAGCCCAACTCAAGTCCAGAAATTAGTCTACTCTCTATATAGAGGGTAAACTCCGATAGAAATGGAAGTTTATGACAAGGTATTTGAAGAGCGTGACATAATTCATGCAGCAGAGGGAGGAAAGCTTTAATTTAAAGAGGCACTCCTCATCTTAATTCTAGTATTTCCCTGTATTTTAAGATTTGATGCTATAATGTAAATATCTTTATTTAAAAATCTTGTTTTGATAAATCATAGGCAGCATCACTTGTGCCTCCTATAATTACCATGTTTCAAATAATAGTAACAGAAAATGTAACAAGAAGGCCTTTCCTCTTATCAGAAATCAATATTAGTTTAGCATTTCACGTTAGGTTAAAAGGATGTCATACAGTAAAAGTCACATTGCAGGAAGATATATTAATTTTCACACACCCTGTGAAATTTAGAGTGACAATAGTCTTCTTTTCTTCTACTGCTTTGGATAAATATTTGTACCCCTATACTCTGAGCTCAGAGAGCAGCAGTTTAACTCATATTTCATTCTCAGGCTCTGTGGTTGGAAACCTAAATCTCATAAATGAAGAGCCGTAATTATCAGCTAGTAAACCTCTCTTGCAGCAGTTAATATTTAAGGTCAATTAGAGTGAAGAACTTTTCAATCTAGATTTGTTACTAAAGGAAATCTTTCATGCAGAATTGATGAAATGGGAGAGTTTCTCCCTGTACCCCATCTGCTCCTTGCTTTTTGTTCCTTCACTACAGCTGCAGTCATTACCAGGCTCCATTTTGAAAAACTAAAGCTACATTCTTCAGAACAGTTGCTTGGTCAGATTTCTCTGCAGACTTTTTTTTCCATTTGGAGACATGGAGGCTGATGCATAGTTTCCAAGAACTTTGCATATCTTCTGTCTCCAGAATTGTCTCCTGAATCCCAAGTATTTCTCAAGTGGCTAGCAAAACAATATCCAGATAATTTTTGGCCCAGTGTGAAAAGCTTTGAGTAGAAAGCCAGAAGGTTGTGAAAACGGATTGTAAAGTAATTATTTCATTTTATGTTAACTTGTCTTTAATATGTGTGTGTTTTCACTGTTAAAGTTAGAGCATTCATAAGATCTGGAGAGACTATGAAATTCCACTAACTCTAGCAGTAATTGCTGCCCTTATTACTCAGACTGTAAATGATACCACACAATGATTCATGTAAAAAAGCAATATTGCAGCTTGAAAAAAGTAAAATATGAGCAATAAAGTAAACCAAAAGAGCTTGTTGCCTTTTCCAAAACAACACTTTTCATTCATTTCATTCCTAGGTTTACTTTTTTCCCTTTTTCATTTAGCATCCCTTTACATTATATACTAAAAAATAATGCAATGAAGGGTCAAACTTTAACTCCAAAATTACTGCCTTTCATATCCTTTATTTTCCTTTCAGGCTTCTAAAAACAAGAAGTCAAAGTAACATTGAATAATTTGAAAAGTTGACAATTTTTTTAAATGGTAAGTCTAAGTAAATGCAATTAAAATAATCTTTAAACATGTTATTTTCCTTAAATTGTTAACTAAATATTTTAAAGAATAGAACTTTTAAACAAATAACTTTTTTGTTTTCTTTTCTTAACAAGACAGAGGGAAAGAAAACCAGCTTCAAGGGATAGGATATGAACCCTTCATGGATCACTGTCCCCTTACAAGGAGAATGAATGAGTTTTGGCTCACAGCCTTGCTTCTTTTCCCTCAAAACACCATGCCTAGATATCACTGGGAAGATGAGGCCTGAAGATTGACACACAACAACTGTAAGTACAAACGTACAAGTTGATAAATAAGGCCCTGATTCTGTAAGCATGCCTGCCCAGGCATAGCTCCCCTCTAGACCTCTGCTCAACCACAGTCAGTCTTCATGGTTATTTTTCTCTTCATTTTCACTATTATCATGGGCTTTACTTTGCTCAACACAGCTAGGCTGACTGGTTAGAAGTCATAACATTGAAAACACTTCATAATGAAGAAACTATGCAAAGAAGAAAAGAAAATATTTATTTTCTGCCCATATTTGAAGTGAAAGACAAAAAGTTCAAGAATTTCTTACCACAACTGATAAGGGAAATTTCCATTTGATTTTCTGCTTTCTGTGCTTTGGATAGTCCATGTTTCCCAAATGTTGGGACAAATCTTTTAACATATGTTGGATGAACCCGGAACTACAGAGCAATGCAGGGAACTCACTCCCTGCACAAGGCTTGCTTAGATGTTCCACCCCTACAGTTCATTTTCTTTGGCTGAAGCCATAGGAACAGTGGAAAAGGAGCTAAACCACTGCTGGCATTTTTGAGTCCAGTTAATGGGATTCTTCTCACCAGGAAAGTCTGGATGCAAATCTCATCATTTAAGTTCCTTTTCCATCAGTGCTGCTCATACTTTAATGCTTAATTATAAATATTGAAAATGCATTACATATTTTGAGCTACATTTTAGGGTTTTCTTCACACACAGTAAATAATTGAACTTAGTCAATGTGTGCCTCTTCATTCAACTCTGCACCCAAACACAGGCACAGCTCATGCAGGGTTAAATACAACCCAAATTTCTATATCATGAGCATCTTACCAACTACACCTGTAGAACAACCAGCTCCTGAATTTTATCAGATATATGATGATTTATTGAATATAAATTTTTAAACCTATTCCTGGAAAATATCTTTTCTACTGAGTGGTATTTGTTAAAAAAAAACAAGGCTAGAATATACACCTCCTGTGGACCAGGAGACACCTCTCTGAACAGTATAGACCTAATAAAAATTAATTGAAAATTTATTAGAAAGATGGAGCTTTTCAGACATTGCAGAATTTTACTGGATTTGCCAGTGTGGAAAAAAGGAGAATCTGAGGATTTATTTGCACAATGAAAAAAGTTTTGCATGTATTTAAGGAAGATTTAAGACACTGACAAAAGAGATTCAGAGAAAGTATGAAAAATAAATGCACTATATGAACACTAAACCAAGGCCTTACAGACATGTCAAATGTGGGTTTACTCTTGTACGGATTTCGAGACCACTGTACTCCTCATCTTTCCCAAAGTGGTCAAATGCTGTAAATTTTCAGTCTGAAGAGCAGGTTCTTTGGTAGGCTATAAGAAAATGTTCTTTGCAGAACACTTGGAATTTGTGGTTATGTGATAGTAGTGAAAATAGCAAAGCAACTGCTAAAAGAAATGCCTTTATGTTTTTAAGAGGAAGATACGTGTAGATAAGTTTCATTTTCACAAATTCTTTAGAAGCTTGGAAGTACCTGGTTTTATGCAAAGTTTCAATATTTTCTTTGGCTTGCTTGATTCATTTAAATCTTGAAATAACTCAGTTATTATCTATGTTTGAAAATTATGTACTTTGGATAACAATGTCTCAGTCCTTGTGGAATAAATCTGCTCTCCACCTCAAGAACTGTGGTTGTGACAAACTAAAAAATATAAGTTCTGCAGAGAAAACATGAGAGGTCTGTGTGTATATGCTTTCTTTAAATCTGTTTTTGTTTAGATAATTGCATTATGAATAGAACTTTTACTGCCTCAGAAATCTAATCATACTTAAAATAAGAACTTATTCACAACAGTGTCTTTGGAAGAGTTATTCCTCAAGTATCTTAATTTCTACATGCTGATTAATAAAGCCATTTCAGATCTGTTACACAGCCTAATACAATGGATAGGTTCCAGGACCTCTAAAAATCTTGATGGTACCCTAAAAAAAATGACATCCCTTCGGTGTGATCCAAGAAAGCACTTGAGCTGAAGCTTTGCTCAAATCTACAATATTCGTCCTGGGAGGTGGTGAAAACACAACTGTACTATGGACTATGGGGAAAACACATTTTTTGGGGGTATGGGGTGCTTCCACCCTGCTGAGATACTTGGAAGAGAGTGTTTGGGGCAGAGCTGCAGAATGCGAGGTGCTCTTGGATTTGTGCCCCGTGATTCAAGTGTAGTCATGGCAAGTCTAGGCTCCACATCAGTATATCCAAGTCCATTAGGTGAGTGGGTACATAAGAATTTGGGAAAGAAGTTTTCCCATATTCCAATTTTTCTGGCTGATGTGAAAGGAGGAGAGAAGGCCACCGTGCTGCCCAGCTGCTGCTCTTCAGTATAGCTGATCCCTGAGCAGTGATGGCACAGATGCTGAAACTCATCTATGCCTGGAGGTTAGTGATGGTGAAAAGAGTGCTGTGTGCCTCAGAATCCCATCCACCACCCCAACACCTTGGCCTGTTTTTCAGAAAATCTATCAATTTATGCATTACTGTATTTTTTTTAGGAAAAAATACCTCAGGCCCAGGAATGGCGCTAATAACGATGATGTAGTTTCAAAGATATTCTCTCGGCTCTAGTGCATGGCTTTAAGGAACTATATCCCAGGCAGAATTCCCAACAATTTAGGACCAGAAACGTAATTTAGCTGACTTCCAGGTGATGGAGGATTAAGGGAAATAAAGTACTGAATGTCTTGACCTTTGCTGAATGTCTCCTACCTACATCTGATACTGGGCCCTTCTGCAGGCAGCAAAACTGACAAGGTCAATAATATAAAGCTCTTGTTTTGCTTTATGTACTTCCTTGGTCTATGTAAATTGTTCTTTAGCACCAAAGTGCCCTACATACCCCTGAAGTAACAGCAACAACACATAGATTGTTTTATATGTTATTTCTGAGTGGGCAATAAGTATCAGAAGAATTATAGGTGGAAGCGTGAACTTTAATCATCTGCCTTAGACCTCAGAAAGGAGTATTATTAAATATTTTTATTCTTTTTTCTTTTTCCCCTAAGTGTGGCAAGTTGGAACTGAAATTTTCTAAGGCTCCAAGCCTTTCTTTGCCCTTTTACACTATTGTATTAATTTTGAACCTGGGCAATAATGAAGTGTCTTTTCCTGAATGCTGCTGTTATGTTCCATAGTCATTGCCTGTACCTAGACCTTGACATGGAGAAATGGGTGCCAGTGTGCCCAGTTTTGGAAGGGAAACTTATTATCTGTTATCAAAGACATGCCTTACAAAGAACAGAAATACTAATTGAAATAGAAATTATCTTTTATTTCAATTGTCTGAAAGGTTTGATAATGACATTTTTCTTTGTTAAAAATGGCATGCTGCAAATTTATCTTTGTTGCCAATTCAAGACCTTATGCCCTCACTTAAAATTTCAAATCTTCAGGCAACTGACAAATCTATAGAGAATCAGGTTAGCAATTGATTGGGATAAGATAAGGAATTACACATTATGCTGAACTTACTTTCTATTCACTAATTTCTTATATAGGTAAAAAACCCTTTCAGAACATCTTCATTTATAATAAACCTTTTTTTTTCTTTCCCTATGATTCTTCATTAGGCGGATGTAATGCTTGCAGTGCCTTAGTTCCTGAGGTAAAAATCACTAAAGCAAATGGAAGTATATCTGTGCATTTCACCAGGCTCTGGTTTGAAATATCTTGTACAAAGTGCTTAATTTATGGCTCTCCAGCACAAATACCCTCTATTTTTAATGGAAGATTTGCTGGTCCATAGTAAGGTGATTTTATTAATGTGTAGCCTAATGCATTTTTTAAATGAGAGTAAAATTTAGCTCTGTTAAATCTCAATGGTCTATCTTGAACTGTAATAGGTAATGCTCTATAAGTAAAAAGGGATTCTGTAGCAATGACAAAACTTATATTTATTACATGGCAGTGCTATATATTTTCATTTAAGATAATAAGATAATTTTTTCTAATAGAAAACTAGGGTTGAGAGAACCATTTGAAAGTAATTAATTTACTTAGTTACAGCCTTTTTTTTTTTTTTTTTGAAAGGATCAAGCTCAATTTGGAAAACCAAGAAGTAAAACCTAATGGACCAGTTCTTCAAACACTTGTGTAAACAAAAGTAATTCCAGTGCACAAGGAGTATTGCTCTCCTCCATTACATTACTGAAGAAATAACCACATTCAGGACTGACCCTTGCTATTTAATTTATTCTTGCAATCTCCAGTATGAAAAGTAATTTAATGTGCCTTTTTTGATTTTATTGTAGAAATAAAATTAAACGTTCTTCAACTGACACAAAAAAAGGCAAGATTCCTTGCCCCTTCTGATCTCTGCTTGTGTAAATACGGAAATTTGAAATCAAGCCATGCACTCTACTTTTTGTTGTTTTAAGATCAGCACACATATGCCTTTAAATGAAAACTTTTAAAAGAGCAATTTATAATTACAGACAGCAATATTCTTATTTAATTACATCCCAGTATAGCCTTTGCAAATCTAAGAACTAAGAATTTCAATGTATTTAAAATGTATACATTGGGGTCCTTCTGAATAATTCCTTGCTACTAGTTTGAGCCAGCTCTGAATTTCACACAGAAATGAACACAGTGACTGGTTTGTCTTGTGTAATAGGTACCCTGCTATCCTGGACTACTTTGTGAGTGGGTGGAGATGTGTACCTTTGAAAATACCAGTTGGTTGCTTAGCATAACAAGTCAGATTTATGTGTGAGTGGAGCAGGTAGAAATAGCAATTTAATGGACCTACTGACATCCGAGGACAGACATAGAACTAGAAAGAATGCTATCCAATTCATCCAAGATTTGGTTTTGAGGCCACTGACAAGGTTTCTGTAAGAGGTTTTGGGGAACAGATGCAGGAATGCTTGAGATGGTTGGCTGCATCTACAGGTAAACCAGCTCTGCAGGAATGCTGTCTTGGGAGTCCACATATTGCAAGGAAATCAGTATGTATTATCAAATGTGCCAAGAGGATAATATTATGTTATCCCCAGTTTCAGCAAATGTTCTCCTCATCAAAATAAAAAATGTTCAAACATTCAAAGTAGCATAGCCAAAATCCAACTTAGGAAATACCTTATTTAGCTATTAGTAAGATGATAAGACTTTTAAACTCCATCTGTGACACCAATTTCTCCACTGGTGCCATTCAAAATCATATTTTTTCATTGTACTTATAGGTCTATCCAGAAAGAGAAGGAAGAAATAGTATCAGAGGGTCATATACATTACACTGGATTTTACTGCACATTGGCATTGCAAAGGAATCTGAAATAGTTGAAAACTACATAAGGAATAAGTCCGTTTCTAGTTCACAGAAGAAAATATTCTGAGATAAGTGAGGTAACCAAAACATTGTGGCTTAAAGAGTATTCTGAGCAATTGCTGTTTCAGCTGTCTCAATCCACAAGATACTATTAAAACAGACTGGTAGTAAAGAACACTCACAGCGGTTTTTTTACCTGAAAATATTAACTCTCACTCAGGTGGCTGATGCACAGAATTAATGAATTAGTATGGATGTTGTTTGCAAAATCAGAGATTTGCATATAGTAGTGTGCAGCAATAAAAGAGAGACTATTTTGACATCTTTAATTCAAATGTAAATAGAAGACTTCTATCCTGTAGTCAGTGAGGTTTCTTTGGATTTATATTACTGTTGTTAAAACCAGAAACTGACATGTGAGGTTTTGAAAACTTCAGGGTGCTCAGAGGCACCCACACTGTTGGGTTATGTTCTTCAAAAAGTGAAACAGCTAATAGTTGCTACAAAGTTATTCATTATAGAAGCACATCAGTCTCAAAGGCAAAAACAAAGCAAAGCAATGGCATAAAAGCAATGGCATAAAGCAATGGCAAAATGCACATGGCATAAAGCCATGGCATAGAGCACCAGCTCTCCCTGATGCATGTTCTTTTACAGAAAATTTCCAACTAGCTAAGACACAAACTTGGACCCACTACCTCTTAACCTATTAGAATTCTAGTTTCTTAGCACCCCAGGATACGTATAGACTACGTTCATGGCCTATCTTGTTCTAAATGAAAAATATAAGCAATATTTTTAACTCAACTCTATCATGTCTGAAGCTAGGTTCTTGGAGCCTCCTCGGAAACACTAGTATGTTTTTCAACCTTCACTAGAACCTGTGCTACTTCTCAGTCATCTAAGACATTTTACTCACTAAAAGCACTTAAAATTTATTTCAATTACTTACTTACTTGCTCCCTCATGCTATAAACTAAACCTTTACCTTTATGTGTGAGAGGCTTAACATATTTCAATCCATCCAATGGCTTTAATTCAATCCCTGCATTCTGATCTCTCTCTGAAGAAATCAGAGATGCTCCAACTGACCCAACACTGGCAGTTGATTTTTAGATAATACAGAGCTGTCTTAGGTTGGAACCTGGCAACTGTGTTACCTACTGCCATAATGAAAAACCTCAAGCATATTTGAAAATACATGATTAATTCTAATACAGTTTGGAATAGTCCTTTACATGCAAATATGCCAAGGAATTCAGGAGACTGTCATACTTAATTGCTTATGGATGAAGGCCTTTAATCTCTTCAGAGATTAAGACAAGTCCTATTTATGCCACAGAAATTATTTTCTTCAGACAACACTTGAAAAGCACCATAATATTTAATAGAGCTAATTTCTAAACTGATGTGAGATGCATTGATTTTGCTGATTCTTTGTCCTGCCTTCCTCAAAAGACACCAAAACCACTTTGCACCCAGAACAAAGAAGATTAGAAGTGTTAGCAACAAAGCTGATGGAAATTTCTTTTTTCCTTTTCAATAGTTGTACAGCAAGAAGAAAGAAACAAGTGATGGTAGGGAAAGGAAATGCTCCTATTCATGGGGAATCCCACCTTCATGAATCCATTTGAGTCTACTTGGGCAGAAACAGTGGGCAGGGCAACTAAGCTTCTCAGGCCTAGCAATTAAGTACAAAAAGCCTGTCTTTATCCAAACAGATAATCTATATTCTTGAAATTTCCACCATGCTTCTTTCTGAAGTCCTACTTTTCTTAAAATGCAGAGCAGCAGGATCAGTAATGGTAATGGGATAACAGCAGCTACAAAGTAACACATGCTGAAAAATTAGGGCAATTTATTAGCTCAACATGAGTGATCCATGTCACTATCAATTTTTTGGAATTTTATATGAGTGGATTGGGGGGTTTATTTTTTTTTGGGGGGGAGGATTATTGTTGGTTTGTGTTTTTTCTGAATTCTTTGAATTTTCAATTGCCAGTTAGAGATCAGCTGTTGTCAGTGAAAGTTTGACTTGAATGACAGTGTGTGGGTGCATGTGGATGGAACAGGCAGCATTTGGTCTTACCGTGGTACTACTTGTAACTTGAGGAGACTTGAGCTTTTAAGACATTGGTGCTTTTTGCTGGGGCAGACAGTGAGGGAGACAAGGATGAAAGGCGGGGAAAATTAAAACAAAATAATAAAAGGAGTCTGGAAATCACTGAAATGTTACTAAATTAGCAGCACTGCAATCCCCAGTTTTTCAGAAATAGCAGACTAGATCCTCAAATACAAGGTTGGCTTCAGAATAAAAAAAAAGGAATGTCCAAATTAGAAAGAGAGATAGCGATAAAAAGCTTATGATGTGATAGTCAAAACTGGAAATGTCAGTGTTTCTTCCCATGCAATGGTTACTTTTGTAATTTCTCTTCTGTTTTTTTCACTTGTAAATAGTTATGGTTTTTTCAATAGTTATAAGGAGCTGAGTCTATAAGTTGCTGGATCTAATTCTCTGAGGTTCTCTTTTATATAATCCTCCTAATATCCATTGAATGGTCATAAAACTCCAAGTAATGTCAACACTGATTAGGTTAAACTTATTATATAAACTTAAAATAATAATTAATTACATTGAGTATTTTGTTTTCTTTGATTAATGTTGCATATAACAGAAAGGAAAAAAATTTATCTTCATAATTATTCACAGTCAGTCATAATTAACAACCCTTGTATCATTTGAGCATTGTAGAGAGAAAGATATTGAGCATGTATATGATCCTACCTTATACAGATGAAATAAAGAGTCCAGCAAAAAGGGTATTCCATACACAGAATAAAATTAAACAGTTCATCATGTGTAGCAACTCTTTTGTGGTGTCTACTAAAAAAGTAATTTTTGAAATGTTTTATGTAATGCTTGTCTTCATACCTTGAAATAATTTAATTAAAACCACCTAAACTGTCATATGCTGAGGAACATCTTTGAAACCTGAGAATTTCAAAACTTCAGATCTGGCAATCAAGTACATAAGGTAAGGGAGACTTAACAATACACATGCGGAGCCTAGGATAAAAGGTGTTTTAGAAGACATAAACTAAAAGTGTTGGCTTTTAAACAGTGTTTTCAGACATATTTTTATACTTCATGCATCTTGAAAAGGGAACTAAGTGAGAGAAGAAAAAACAAAGGCAAGTCAATTGTATACTTTTTGGAAATTCATGTAAATAAAATTATATCCCAAAGTTACGCTTTTCAGGTAGTAGGTTTGCCTGCTGAAGTATATTCACTTCATTACAATGCACATCTGGATAAGGCGCCTCCTACCAAATATGTTGGTCAAAACTTTGCAATTATGCTTGTGTTATTAACATGATGATGTTCACTGTAAGTGTCCATCATACTTGGGCATCTCAATCACAGAGAAATTAGGTGATAGGCATGAGAAAAGTTATCCTCTGTTGCAGCAAGGGGATCAGAGGGGCTTGGCTCACCCTTTAGAGGTATGACCACACCAGAAAAAGCTGAAAAACGATTCTGCTCCGATTGTGTTTGCTTGTTTTAGAAAACAAGTCTGCCAGCTGCAATGTGAATCCTCTCAGACAATCCCTGTGTTCCCTACCAAACTGGATCCCATCAACAGGGCTACACCCACCTTCTCTGTTCCCTTTCTAGTCTGCCAGTGCATACTGAGAGATACTCATCACCTGAGCATCAAATAGTTCCAATATGGTTATGAAAGAAGCAAAGCAAGACACCAGCTGAGGTACACTCTGTGAATGAGCAAGTACCAACACGTGTATTTGCATGTTGGCTTAATACAGCATCCAAAATGTCTCAAAAGGAGAAACATTTGCTACTTTCAGCTAATCTCGTCCTCCACGAGGCAGTCATGTTTCTGGCAGTTTAGGGGGGGCTAAATTAATCAGTAGGACCCCAGCATGGTCTTGGCTTTGCTTCGTGTTTGCACTGGTGATCCTTTTGGGGTTGACCCTGAATGTCTCATCTCTCCTTGTTTCTGGAGGAAACACTGGCAGAACAAACAGATATTACAGACATGAAATAGGGAGTAGAGAAAGTAGATGAAATCATTAACAGAGGAATTGATTTTTGTCTGTTTGGATAGAAATGTACTCAAAAGCTAACTTACTTCAGAGTTTGTTTTTCTGGATGATACCCTCAGACTGTGAGTGGGAAGAAGGAAGAAGTGTGGTACTCCTGCTTTTACAGGTTTGGAGGAGCAAACTTCATAGAGCCAAACAGCCCCTTTTGTCTCCTAAAAGCACAAGGCATGGACTGCATTCCTCCATCTTCATCCTGGCACTGATGCTGGGACATGAAGGGGCTGGCCTATTCACACCCAGGTTCGCGATTCAGAATTCCAGTTGGCCATCTGGAAAGGCTAAAAGCAATGAGCACCAAATATATCCAAGGACTGGAAGACAATTCAAACTTCCAGCTGTTGTTCTTTCCATTTAAATAATTTTACAGTGTATCCTTTTGACAACATTGCCCTAAATAAATATAGCTGTTTAGACTGTTTTTAACAGTCAGGTCTCCTAAGAGCTGCTAGTTTCTTAGAACTGTGTCACCATTGCTTCAAGCTAACGTGCAAAACAAAACTTTATTTTCCTTCTTTGCACTTTTGGGATATGACAAAAAAACCACCAAACAACAAAAGACATACTGCTAGTAATTGTGACCTACAATTGGAGCTGGTGTCAGGAACTGAAAGCACGATTTCTTTAAGTTATGAAATGCTTCACATAGTCTAACACCACAGCAGGGACCCTACTGCGTCTTTTCTGAATAAGTTTATAAAAAATATAAAAGGGAAAAAAGAAGGGAAAGAGCCCAAAGTTATAAGCATCTGTTGGGGGTTGAATTGTTCCCTTTTCTCACTTGCT
Source organism: Acridotheres tristis (assembly GCA_037013685.1). NCBI lineage: Eukaryota > Metazoa > Chordata > Aves > Passeriformes > Sturnidae > Acridotheres > Acridotheres tristis. Next base: position 29,182,645 of record CM072919.1, on the reverse strand, counting down.
TGTTCATGGAGTCAGAGGAAGACGGTCAGGGCTCCTACCTAGTGTCCTCCCTGCCATGCAAGCACCGGGAGCCACGTTCCCTGCTATCGAACATCGCAGTGCTGCCTTCCCACTTCATCCCACTACCTTCGGGCGCTCTACCGAGCACCACGACTGACACTGTGAGGAGAGAGTTGCCCCTCCATCCCTCTCACACCTGGGCTGCTGCCATCACTCAAGCCCCCTTCACCTGTGTAGAATCTGCCTTGTCCACAGCACCAGTAACTGAGCGCAGGAAGAGGGAGTCTGAGGCCACAAAGGACTGGAACTGAGCTATACTGTTCTGTTTTGTTGTCAATTTTTATAGCTGTTGTCGTTTCTGTGGTTTGCCTTGTTAGATATCAGTAAAGAACTGTTATTCCTACCTCCCATATCTTCTGCCTGAAAGCCCCTGATTACAAACTATAATAATTGGAAGGGAGGGGGTTGCACTCTCCATCTCAGAGAAAGGGTTCTTGCCTTCCCTTGGAAAATATCTGTCTTTCAAACCAAGACAGCATCAAATTACCAGATAAGAGAAATGGTATTTTCTGTCTTTGATGTTTAAGAAAATTTCATGAAAGAGATGAATGCAAAGCCAAACATTTGGTTAGCTGTGCTGCACCAGGCTGCAATAATGTATACTTTTTTCTAATGACTTCAGCTCCTAATTTAAAAGCCAGGATTTTTAGCAGTGAGCTAGAGACTATACTTGGCAAAATATTCTTCTGGCTTTACTTAGTTACCCAGCACATTCAAAACAATACTCCATTATCAAAAAAACCAAGTCTGGTTTATTCAGAGCATGTGTTGAACTTGGACTTTCATCTTTCCTTTCTTACAATAGGTCTGTTGCTGTCTAATGTGCTCAACAGTGCCAGTACTTCATTTTCAGCAAATTAAATTTATGCCTCCCAGGAATAGTGGTTTGTTCGTGGCACTGCTCCTAGGGATGGGTTTGGTTTCTTTTTTCAACCAGCTCTTGCTTAGCCATATGCATATGTACTATCACACCAAACAACAAAATCTCTATAATAACTGGTTTAGGTAGCCATCCACCTCATGAAACTGAATCTCATTTCATTTACTTTATGTTTACCATGCTTTCTTTCAAACTCTACTGTTGACACAGATGGATATTTATACAACTTTTAAACTATTTATTTAAAATTGGGTCTTCAGTAACACTTGTCAGATTTATAGCGCATGTTTAAAACCAAGGTTATAAAAATGTAATATTTCAAAGAGGAAGGAGCAGACAATGTACTTATACACTTGGGAGTCTATTCTCCCCCTGGATGTGATGGGAACTGCGCACATTGCTGATGAAAAAGCCAGGCCTGTGAGGCAGAGTATATACCTCTTGTGTTTATGCAATTATGCTTGATCAAAAACCATTGAGATCATTTGCAGTCTTCCTGCAAAAATCCACGAGGCTGATCAGGGAAGGTTGGCTTGAAATCTTCACTGTACTTCACTGTACTCCTGTGGTAGAAACAGATCTGATGGGATACTTTGTGGTCCATGGGTAAGCTCAGGTTTTGCACTGAACTCTGAGGAAAATAAAAGGAACAAAATGAGACTCACAAAATAAAAGAAAAGAAGACTTCCTTAGCAACTGAAAACACGTGATCCAAAAGTGGCGTTCAAAAAATCTTCAGAACTAGCAGAAGAAAAGCATGTTCCACTTTCTAGTAAAAGCTTTCAGGCATGTTGTAGGGCAGGAAAAAGAATTGTTTTGTCAATAAATAAAAAATCTTCATATACATAGATTTTATGACCTAAGCAGTTATTCTCAGTGCCCATTTTTTATGGTGAGCAGAAAGAACAGCAACATTTATGGAGTACACAGATTTCTTTATATCTACAGGAACAAAGCTACATTTTATGAAGACAAAATTTGGCACAAAAATTTGGTTTGTGTTTTTATAAAAACCTATATTTTTTTGTTTCAAAAACTAGTATTTCAAAAGTGTGATTTAGAATGTATACTGGTGTATATGTTTCAGCACTCCTGCAATAATTAAAGAATGTGGAAAAATAATGAAGGAAAATATTTCTTAAGGATTTGGTTTTTTCAGTCTTTTTAAAAGTTACAAAAACCATAAATTGCTTGGCAAACTCATAACCCTCTCTTTCTCTTGAGACTACAAAACTCAATTTTTACAATAAACTTATGAAATAACAGAGAAATGGGAGAAATGACATAACCATTCTTTACTCAGAAGTTCAGTTAATCAGCCAGTTCAGTAGATTGATCAAGCACTCTTGATTATTCATCCTGTGCTGTAGATTCTAAGGTTCTAAGCTTTTAAAAGCTTATACTCTAAATGATATTTACTACAATCAATTCTGCATAATTTGATTGGTTTTAATGCAAGACCAGTTTAAAACTTGACAAAAAGTTGGAAGGAGAAAGCCAACCTCTTTTCTCTCTTCTCTGATACCAAATAAAACGTATATAAAGAAAGAAATAAATTTTAAAATAAGATAATAGAAAGTGATTGAAAGTACAGTACACGCCAACATACATATACATATACATATACATATACATATACATATACATATACATATACATATACATATACATATACATATACATATACATATACATATACATATACATATACATATACATATACATATACATATACATATACATATATATGTATACATACATATAGATGAGTGTTAACCTTAAAACCTCATTGATCACCCCACTATGTTCTCCACATTCAAATAATGTCCTTGATGTCTTTTCTTTATGCAAAGCAATAGAAACTGGACATATAACCCCACAGCTTGTCAAAGCTGTCTTTTCAAAAGGTCCAATATTTTAGGCTAATAAGCAGGAAGAGGAAGTAAGCTTGGAAAGTGCAGTATGATCTTCACAGCATAGGCTGTAGGGCAGGGTTATCACATAGGCAGTGTCAGTGCTTCTGAATCATGAAACTGTAACACAGCACAGTTTCATCCAGTCTGGGAGCAAGCAGTGGACTGAAGCAGGGCCTCTGTGATCTGTGCTGTGTGCAAAAACTGCACCTCTTCCAGGCTAGGTGGAGGGGAGAATCGGTGCATTTTTTTCATGAGGAGTATAATTACATAATTACAAATGGCAGTATGGTTCTCTTACTGAAAATTTAGTGAAGGGAAAACAGCATAAAATAATTCATAACTCCTAACAAGATTAAAATATTCATCGTGATAATATACTGTGCTGGTTTGAAAGCAAAACCAGTGAGAGACACTAAGTCAGTAATACAATTTAATAGAAAAAAAAAGAGGAAAAAAAAATACATGCAATAATACAAAAGAAAACCCCCGACAGAGTCAGAAGACACCCTGTCAGTCAGGGTGTTGGTAGCAGTCTGTATAAATGGTGGCTGCAGTCCTCCTGGATGACCAATATGATTCAGTTGAAGCAGTGCTCCTGTAGAAGGTGCAGTTTTCCTCCGAAAATCCAGCCATGATGTGGAAATGATCCGACTTTCCTCTGGGATCCAGTGGAAAGGAACTGCCTTCGCGTTCCAAATCCCAGTTTTTTATCTAGGTAGGAAAGGCGTGTCTCCTCCCCCTGGCTGGGGCATCTCCCAATAGGATGATGTAATATAATCCGTCACACAGTAGGACTTAATGGCCCATTAACAGAATATATCTTCTGGAGGAAGGATGGGTTGTGAAAAGGTAACGATGATCATTCCCCTGATTTTATCAGATGGCACATCAGCAGAGGATATCTCCCACAGAGATAAGGATCACCACCCCTCCCACATTTCAACAGATGGTGATAGAATACACATTTTTGCATTGTACCCCAGGACATATACTCAGATGATAATCTTTTATATAGAACCTTTTCATTACTTGTTTTCCAGATCTCTGCAGAGAAGGAAAGTGATATTACCCAAAACACCAATTAGATACGTTTTAGGAGTTCTTTACAGGACATTCCTGCCTTGCTAATGTTTGCCCCACTGGGATGCTACAAAGACAAGCAATTGACTTTTGTTTCCAAGTAACTTTTAAAATACAAAGTCTTTGCAGAATTGCAAAACCTCTATTTATGATGACAACTCCTCTTTCTGCTAAATGCAAAATTATTGTTGGATATATTGCAAAATGGAAAGACACAGAGAGTGTCATTGGGATGGTATATTTTTTTCCTTCAAATTACCTTTTCAGTTTAATTATTAAGAGTAGCTACATTGAAATCAATTTCCTTGTGCTGCCTGTGAAGCTGTCCACTATGAAACATCACTTGGGTGATTCACTAGGGAGAAATCTTATTGCCAGAGCTGTGAATAGAGTTTCAAGTGTCTCCAGACAAGTGCTGGTGGTCAGTACTAAAAAAGTGTCATTGCCAAGCATTTTACCTCATTCATAAGTGATACAAGAAAGCCATTCCAGTAACAAATCACTCAGCCCTTGCAGCCATGAAGTGGGGCAGTCACTGCCAAGCAGGTTTGCAGGAAATAAATTGAGAGCTGGCAGACAATTTGTTATAAGCTGTATGAAAGGAGGTGCCTTTTTTTTTTCCTTTTTATGGGAACTATTTGAGCAACAGTGTTATTATAAGCTGATTCATAACAACAGTACAGGAATTTCTGTGAAGGTGTATGTGTGTATTGTTGTTATTTTCAGCTTTTTTCCATTCACTCATTTTCAGGTGGTGTTAAACTGCATATGTGAAATAATACTTGTGCCTGTAACAAACCCACATTCCTCATAATGGTTTCAGTGGTGACAATAGAGGATTTTCAGTTGGGCTGTCCTGCAGAACTGTCCTGCAGAGATGGCTCATGCTCAAAAATAATAGGAAGAAGGATTTTCCATGTTTGCTTGCATTGTACTTTGTGATACAGTACACAATTTAGGATGGTGGCATCTAAAAAGTGATCTGGGTTTTTCCAAGAGAGTCAGAAAGTAGCAAGGTTAAAAGGTGTTTCTAGACTTTAAAGCAAAGGTAAACATTCAAGTAGAACTGTTTACAAAGCAATATTTTCTAGTAGAGCCTAAATTATTTGGTTCACAGAATAACAAAAAAAAAAAAATTCCTCAAACAAAACCACCAAAATCAAGCCAAGAAACTAACAGTACAACTATTACTCAGAATTTTTTTTTTGAGAATGTAGGGTTTCTTCCTAAATTTGATGTTTATTTAAAAGCTAATAAAGCCAGATGAGAGAATTAGAATATACCATTATATAATTAAAAATTTCTATGTATACTTTCAATTGCTAAATTATTTTATGCCAAAGTTAGAAAATTAATGCCACTAAATGTAGTACATTGGAATTTTCTTATCAGTTAATTTTTTAGAAGCTCTACACTTAAAAGAACCACAGTAACAGGTCTGCAAGCTGATTTTTCGTAACACTTAAACCTCTGAGAGCTTCACTGAAAACATTTCCTCTGGGATCAGAGAGACTAGAAATCAATTCTGATAATATTAGAACAAATTGAAAGACCAAAACTCCCTAGAAAGTATGTGATGAATAAATAAAGAGATCTTTATTACTTATATAGTTTTTTTCACTTTTTGTCTACTTTGTTGTGCTCTAAACAAATATTTTTGTCTTGCAGATGTTAATATCTTGAAAGATTTTGTAAAAATGTGGCTGAAATCATTCACTCTGAATTATATGAGTATTCCAGCTAATACTATCTGCAAAGTAGACTGTGAGAAGGTCAACACAACTGATGATATTGGGATATTGAAGGTATCTTTGCCAATCACTTGTGGTTTGAGAGTATGTGTCTAGGGTACACCAAGTCTCTGTTGAGGGCTGAATCTGAATATCATTTATTCCCCCCCAATATAAGCCCAAAGTTTATGATGACGAAAGGAGCATGTTAAGCACAAGTTCAGCTCTAGTCCTTGTCCTATGGTTTACTGAGGAGGAATGTTGTTTTACTTGATTGATGTTACCTCACCGTGCAGGTGCCTTCTCCAACACCAGCAAAGTCCACCCAAGCATTTTGATTTGATATACTGCAATCTTTAAACAAGGCTGTCTTGGTTTGAAAGACAGATATTTGCTAAGGAAAGGCAAGAACCCCTTTTTTCTGAGATGGAGAGTGCAACCCCCTCCCTTCTAATTATTATAGTTTCAAATCAGAGGCTTTCAGGCAGAAGTTTTGGGGATAGGAATAACAGTTCTTTACTAATATATCTGACAAGGAAAACAGCAGAAACAACAACAGCTATAAAAACTGGCAACAAAACAGAACAGTATAGCTCAGTTCCAGTCCCTTTTGGCCACAGGCTCCCTCTCCCTGCGCTCAGTTACCAGTGCTGTGGACAGGGCAGGGCCCACGCAGTCGAAGAGGGCTGGAGTGATGGCAGCGGCCCAGGGGTGAGAGGGATGGAGGAACAGCTCCCTCCTCACGGTGTCGGTCGTGGTGCTCAGCAGAGTGTTCGGAGGTAGTAGGATGAAGTGGGAAGGCAGCAGAGCAACGTTGGACAGCAGAGAACTTGGCTCCCAGCATTACTATGGCAGGGAGGATGCTAGATTTGAGCCCTGGCTTTCTTCCTCCTACTCCATGAACAAGCTAGAGAATGAGAGCCAGAGAGCCCAGGCCCCTGTCCCACCTTTCCTTTTCTGGTCTCCCCCTATCCCCCATCCTCCTGCAAGAGAAAACTATTGCTACTAAGGTGTAGCCATAAATACTTAGAATAACAATGGGAAAAATTCCACAGAAAGAAAAGGGAACAATTCAACCCCCAACAAAGGGTTAAGGTGCCCTAATTGTATGGTTAAGAATTCTGTCACATGTCACAGACCACCCTAGTGTTACTGAACGGGGATTAACAGAAGTGTCACACTGTCAGGAAAATTAATCCACAAACACCAGAGGTTTATGTCCAAAAAGGAGACAGAGGAGTCCTTTTTGCTTTATTCGAATAAAGGGAGAGGCCATGGGACATTCCCCTGGGATCTCTCAAATTTTTGGAGGACGCAGCCTCCTTTTTATCCTATTTTCCCGGCCGCATTTCCCTCTCTCTTTCCCCATTGGCTGAGGTACTTGAGAGGCACAGACTTCCCGGAACACCTGATACCTGAAATTCCCCTCTAATGTATAACCCTTCCTTTTAATTTTTAATTCTTACAGAATTCATAGTTTCCCCCCCCGTTGCTTCTTTCATCTTTCGATATCTAATTTCATTTATCAGCAGCCCTACAGTTTGTTTGTAAAGGCAAATATCTCTTTCCATTCATCAATCAGTGGAATCCACCCCATTGTTTCTTTTATCTCTCGGTGCTAGCCTTATCTACAGGCTGATCCACAACTCATTTGTAAAGACAAACTCAACATTCCTCTCAATCCCTCCTCTTTTATTTAATAATTGTCTTTACAAACTTTAGCTATCATTGACTTAATTTCTTGTTCCTGAGTTCTTTTTGGTTTTGTAATTATTTGGAGTGACATCAATTTCTGTCCTTTTGTAACCATTTCTGGATCAGTAGGCGTGGCTATTACCTGCATCCCTTTGATCACATGTTGAATAAGTTGTACTAAGCAAGGGATCATGCATGGTAAAAATATTAGAGTTGCTACAGCACATAAGAGGAAAAAAAGTAGTTGTTTAACCCATAGTCCACCAGGTAGCCAAGAAAACATGTCCCATTCCCATCCTTTCCATGTTTGGACTGGCACATGAGCTAATTTTCTTATTTTTTTTGCTATTTGCTTCACCACTTTTAAGGAAGGCAGTTGGGGGTTCAACAATCTAAGCCCAAAGATAAAGTCCAGTCACAAACGCTTTTTCCCATGTATATGCTTCCTGTCCTATTTAGACAGTAAGTGCCTCTTTCAGAAGAATGGAGCCGCCATGGACTTCCTTCTTCATCCCAAAATCCTGTTCCATTACGGACCTCACTCAGGGTGCTAATCCACCATTTAGGTTCAACTGGGCTGGCTACCCATGGCCAGTTTTCAGATCCCCCTGGCCCTCCACAGACCCAACAATTGCTAAGGTTAAAGGTTTTTGCTACTTCTTCTCCTAAGGTCAAAAAATTATTTTCCCATTCTTGGCCCCAACCTAACTGATAATATAAAGGTAACATAATTAAGAGAAACATTCTGATTGTGTAATCTAATTTCCTAACTTAATTTTTACTTTCACGTTGTCTTTCACACCACCTGTGGCGAGTGAAGGCACAGAAACAGCTTAACATAAAGAGAACAATGACAGCAAGGGTTGGCCCCCAGTGACTGGAGATCTGAGAGGAGGGATGCCTACACAAACTATTTCAGCAGGCAGTCTGTGGGTGGGCACACGAGGCTTCCCCCGATGTCGACGCACTGGCTACTGCTCCAGTCCACTCCTGCGGAGTGTCAGTCGCGGCTTCCCGTCCTTCTCCTCCAGCTGGGATGTCCAAATCTCTGGGGCCGCAGAGACCTTGACCCGAGTGTGATGGGTCCACCCGTGTTCAGCTGTCTTTGACGGCTGTTTCTGTGGTCAGCAACACCTGGAAAGGTCCACGCCACTTGGCCACCAGTGGTGCTTTTTTCCACTCCTTAACTAGGACCCAGTCTCCCGGTTGGATGTTGTGAACAGCAAAGTCCAAAGGCAGGGTCTGTGCTAGCTGAGCTTCCTGTCGAAGAGATTTCACAAGAGACAGTATCCGAGCCACATATTGTTTTAAATACACATCACTTATCTCTATCCCCCCACTAGGCTGAGAATTACAAGGGTAAGGAATTCCAAACATCAATTCAAAGGGAGATAACTGAATATCTCCCCTGGGTCTGGCTCTTATCCTTGCTAAAGCCAGGGGCAGAAGCCGTACCCATGGCATTTTAGTTTCTATCACCAGCTTCAGGAGATGTTTCTTTATTTCTCCATTCATTCTCTCAACCTGACCCGAACTCTGTGGGTGCCAGGGGGTATGGAGGTTCCACTGTATTCCTAAAGCAGTCATAACTCCTTGAAGAATTTTTCCTGTAAAATGAGTTCCCCTATCTGAATCTATTGCTTCCACCATCCCATATCTTGGAATTATTTGTTCCAAAAATATTTTAACAACTGATCCTGTAGTTGCTGACACAGTTGGAAATGCTTCTGGCCACCCGGTTAATTGACATACTATTACCAGAAGATACTTAAATCTTGCCACTCGAGGCATTTCAGTAAAATCCACCTGGCGTCTCTGGAAGGGACGTACTGCCCAACGCCTCCCTCCCCTGGCCAGTTTCTTTGTAACTTTGTTGTTGGTTTTAGCACAAGTCAAACAGCCTTCAGTGGCTCGCTTTGCCAGGCTAAAGAGACCAACAGCAGCGTACATTTTGAGGAAGGCTTCTGCCAGTCCTCGGGAGCCCCAGTGACTCCTTTCATGAAGTTGTTTTAACAATTGTAGGGCTAGAGCTTTTGGTATTCACTGTTTACCATCCCTTGTAAACCAATTATTTTCTCTTTCCTCTGCCCCACTCTTTTTAATTATCTCAAGTTCCTCTGGTGGAAAAGAGAGTTTTTCTGGCAGCGGTGCAGTTACTGGGAGCAAAGGTAGGATCTTAGAGACTTCTGGCAACAATGCAGCTTTCCGAGCTTCTTTATCAGCCAGTCGGTTTCCTATTGCCTCCTCCGACCATCTTGCCTGATGCCCCTTAATGTGGATTATCGCCACCTTTTTTGGTAAATTCACTGCCTCCAATAGGCGAGAGATTAAGTTCTCGTGAGCTAATGTCTTTCCTCTGCAGCTTAATAAACCTCTTTCTTCCCATAGTTTTCCAAATGCATGTATTACCCCATATGCATATTTAGAATCAGTAAAGATATTTACTGTCTTGTCCTGGTATAATTCACAGGCTTTGACAAGCGCATACAGCTCTGCTGTCTGAGCTGACCAGGTGGCTGGTAACCTCCCCCCTTCCTTTAATTGCTTTCCATTCACGATAGAGTATTCTGTAAACCGTTTCCCTTCTACTACCTTGGAGGACCTATCAATGAACACATTCTCTCCCTCAGGCCAGGGAATATCCCGTAGATCTTCCCTAGCCCGTGTTTGGAGGTCTATAACCTGGATACAATCATGGATTTCTTCCTGGCCCCCCTTTTCTCCAGGGCCATTTAAATAAGAGGCTGGATTAAAAATTTCCCCACCTTTAAATTTTAAATTCTCCTGTTCCATTAAACAAGACTCATACTGTAATAATCGAGCACTCGTCATCCACTTAGAGGCTCTCTTAGTTAACAAAGCTTTAATCTGATGTGGGACTTTAACAATGAGATACCCTCCCCTTGTCAGCTTTCGGGCCTCAGCCCCCATCAGAGCTGTGGCTGCACAGTTCTGCAGACAATGGGGCCAGCCTCTGGCCACCGGGTCTAACAACTTAGAAAAATAGGCAACAGGCCTCCGTGTTCCCCCATGCTCTTGCACCAAAATTCCTTTAGCATGACCCTGTTTGACATCCACATATAGCTGAAATTCTTTTTCTGCATCTGGAAGAGCCAAGACTGGGGCCTTAACCAATTTGTCTTTTAATTTCTTAAAGCTTTTCTCTCCTTCTGGTGTCCATACCACCACATTAGGACTGTTTTGAGTTAAAAAGTTATATAAAGGTCTGGCCACCACAGAAAAATTCTCGATCCATGCTCTGCAGTACCCCACCAACCCTAAAAACTGCCGTAACTCCTTTTTAGTCTGGGGTAATGGTACCTGTAAAATCCCTTGTATCCTTTCTGGATCAATACACTGTAACCCTTCGGACAGAATGTGTCCCAAATATTTGACCTTCTTTTCTACTAACTGTGCTTTCTTTTTGGATACTCTAAGTCCCTTTTTTGCAAGAAAATTAAGCAGCTTTACAGTAGCCTCTTCAACCACCTTTTCCTGTTCCCCTGATAAGAGCAAATCATCTACATACTGCAACAACTTGACTCCTGAGGGTGGAGTACACTTTCTTAATATTTTCTGCAAAGCTTGCCCAAACAGAACTGGTGACTTTGTATATCCTTGAGGGAGTACTGTCCATGTCAATTGTTGTTTTATCATTTTCCCTCCTTCCTCCTGTTCCCACTCAAAAGCAAAATACTGTTTACTATCTTCTGTGATTGGACACCCCCAGAAAGCATCCTTCAAATCCAGTACAGAATAATACTGATGTGAAGAAGGGATTTGATTCAGGATTGTGTATGGATCTGGAACTGTGGGATGCCTTGGTTTGACAATATCATTTATTATTCTTAAATCCTGCACCATTCTGTAGGTTCCATCTGGTTTCTTAACTGGCAGGATAGGAGTGTTATAGGGAGACATACACGGCTCTAAAAGACCTGCTTTTAGCAGGGACTCAATAACAGGCTGTAACCCCTTCTTTCCCTCCCTTGAAAGAGGGTATTGCTTTTTAGACACCACTTGTCCTGGTTGCTTCAAAGTAATTTGGAGAGGCTCTATGTCCAGTTTCCCATATTTCCCTGGAACTGCCCATACTTCCGGATTTATTTCAGCATAAGCCTTTTCAGACATTTTACACAAAGATATCACAGTTTCGGACTCCGTGTCACTTCTTACAATGCTAATTTGCATTCCCATTCTAGCCATCAAATTTCTTCCCAGTAAATTACAATCACAATTAGGAACAAACAAGAATTCATGCAGTTCAAATCTGTCCCCCACATTTATTAACAGCGGCTGAATAAAATGCACTCGCTCATCCTTCCCGCTTACTCCTTGAATAACCAAGGATCTTTTTGACAATTTCCCCCCCTTAGGTATAAAATTTAAGGTGGACCGAGAGGCCCCCGTGTCTACCAAAAAACACACCTCCTCTCGATCCGGACCCACCTTAAAAGTTATCAAGGGCTCCTGAGTGGTGGGTCCTTGATGTAATAGGAGCCCCTGACACCCCTAACAATCCATTTCCATTATCCTCTGGACTTCCTCCTCCTGAGGGTCCAGTTGTTTCTGCGGACACTCGTTTTTCCAATGCCCTTCTGCCCTGCAGACAGCACACTGGATCTTTTCCCAAACAAAATTCCCAAAAGAAAATCCCAATCCTTCCATGTATAACCCGCATTTCCCAAATATTCCTCTATCTTTCCCCCCACCCCTATGGGATCATCCAAATATGGGGGTAATTCTTTTTGCAACCCTCTTATATACAATTGCAAACCCAAATCCTCTCCCTTGACTCCCCAAAGGAACTTGACAGAGTGGCATCTGATGTACCCCTGTCTCTTGGGGGGCTTCTGATGCCTTAAACTGAGTTCCTCTTCTAGTTCTGGGGGGTGATACAACATGCTTCTCCCCTCCCCCTTACACCATTATCCTTTTCAGGTGGGGCTGTAGGAATAACATTTTCCTGATCCCCTTGCTTTGAAAGTTGATGATACAGACGACCTACAGCTGGCCCTGGGTCAGCTGGCAACACTTCTTTTTTTTTTTTTTTTTTTTTTTTTTTCTTAACACATAAATTTCTCTTGTTTCTTGTCTGACCCATATTAATCCACATTACCTTTTAATCCATCCTTTCCAATTTTTCTCTAAATACCTCCACAAAATTCGACACAAATGAATTTGATTTGTTCCATAAGTAGCCATATAAGTTCCCCTTGCCAACTTATACTCTGGCCACACAAAATAACAATATTTTACCATCATTTCCATAGTTACTTCTGGGTGAATATACAATCTGTCCCAAGACCTCAGCATTCACCCCAAGGGACTCTCTGGGGGTATTATGGGATCGTCATCCCATTTGCCGGGGCTCCTTCGCGGCTTCACCTTTCCAACCCTCTCTGGGTGCCCCGTTTTACCTGTGCTACCCTCCATGGGTGCCCTCCCAGGTGTACCTGTGCTACCCTCCATGGGTGCCCTCCCAGGTTTGCTCCCCGAAGATCCCATTTTACTCACCGGTGAGATTTTCAATGGTCCTTCCCTGCGGACTCTTCACGGACCCCCCTGGTCCGCCACTCGTCTGTCTCCTGGACAGTCTCGGGAACCCAATCGATCGCCCGGTACCGGCCGGCACCAAGGGGAGCTGATCACCGAAACTGGGTGAGGCGCGCCTTCAGCTCCACTCGCCGCCCGCCGCCCCGGACGGTGGAAAGATCCCGGACGAGCCCCCAAAATTGTCAGGAAAATTAATCCACAAACACCAGAGGTTTATGTCCAAAAAGGAGACAGAGGAGTCCTTTTTGCTTTATTCGAATAAAGGGAGAGGCCATGGGACATTCCCCTGGGATCTCTCAAATTTTTGGAGGACGCAGCCTCCTTTTTATCCTATTTTCCCGGCCGCATTTCCCTCTCTCTTTCCCCATTGGCTGAGGTACTTGAGAGGCACAGACTTCCCGGAACACCTGATACCTGAAATTCCCCTCTAATGTATAACCCTTCCTTTTAATTTTTAATTCTTACAGAATTCATAGTTTCCCCCCCCGTTGCTTCTTTCATCTTTCGATATCTAATTTCATTTATCAGCAGCCCTACAGTTTGTTTGTAAAGGCAAATATCTCTTTCCATTCATCAATCAGTGGAATCCACCCCATTGTTTCTTTTATCTCTCGGTGCTAGCCTTATCTACAGGCTGATCCACAACTCATTTGTAAAGACAAACTCAACATTCCTCTCAACACTTTGTCATCAGATGCAGCTGTCCTTTAAGTGTACAAGCAACACTGGTGGTAGACGAAATAACCTGAATTCTCATGTGCATTTTTCCTTCAGAAAATGGTTCACACTGAATAGCATTCCTGATACTGAGCACTGCTAAATCTGAACACAGACGTGTTAGAAGAAAAAAAATTATAAAAATAAATCAATATTATATAAAATTAAAACATGGATTCACCATCTTTGTGTCATTAGGATGTGTCCTTCCACCCTACCATGTACACTTAGTCCAGAAGGATGGCCAGAAAAGGCCTGTCAACTTTGAAGTTGTCTGGGAAATGTTCAGCAGCATCTCAGTCTGTGTGCAAATCCCATATCCTGGACACAATGTGAGTGGTGGTGTCAGCTCTTCTGATGCTAGGTCAGCAAAAAAGGGGAAGAATGGTTGTCATTTACCTCACTCTCTACAAATTTTTTAAATTTCACTTTTAACACTTGTTTGCTTGAAGGGAGAACAAAATATGGTCTGCTTGATGAACTCTGGTTAATAATGAGGTTCAAGATGTGGCAACTGGAGCCATGAGAAGCTCTGCAGGGATGGGGCACCACTGAGCAGGGCAGCATGAAGGGTGTGGCTTCCTAGTTGCTGGGGTCAGCTTGTTGAAACCCCAGGCGGATGCAAATCATGAAAGTAAAGCCATGAGAGGACTGAGTTTTTTTCCTTCTCTTGTGGTGAAGTCTCTATGGCCTGACAAGAAGAAACTTCTCTCTCCAAAGTGAGCTGAATAGGACTATTTAAGTTGGGAACTGACTGAAGTACTTTTTTGTATGTTTGTTTTGCTGTTATGAAGGTTTGGAGAGGGAAGGAAAGAGTGGTCTGAAGATCGTATTCTGAATTTGCTTTTTTTTTTCCCTTTTTCTTTGTGTAGTTAATACAGGGTTTTTTTACTCTTTTAAGTTTTAGGCCTGCCTTTCTCTTTTGCTCCTAGTTCTGTCTCACAACAGAAAAATGAGTGTACTTAAATTGGCAAATCAAAACTATGACATTATTTTGTGCATTGGCTGGGAAAATTCAAATTCAACCAAAACATTTTTTGGTGAAATTAAATTAAACCAAAACAAAAGGTAATGGTCAATAGCGCATACTATGAGCTTGACAGAAAAAACACAACCTACAGACATTCCTATGGTTAAAATATTGCTTTTCCTGGATACCTGGAATGCCAAAATGAAAGATTATTTTAAGCCCCGAGTACATTGCAAGCTCCCATAGCAAATCTACTGCAACGGAACAGTAATTATTATGATGAACCTTTTCACTGATCACCATTGCTTTTTACATCGAAAAATATGGGCTGATGATATACATTATTTAAACTTCTTGCAGTCCTTAGTTAATCCAGTTAGAGTGACTTGGGTACTGCATGTGTCTGCTGGCCCCCAAGAGACCTCCTGGCAGGTGATGTGGCTCTGTTTTCCCTTAAGAATTCCGCAGAAACACGTGTTGTGTAATGTAATCCTTCACTGTTTCTTTTCTGAGCCTACGAATTGCCATTGTGAAGAAAAGAAAAAAGTTGTTATTAATACAGTCTAAAGCTACTTAGTTTATTAGTTAGTGGTTAATTTATTTACTAACTGGGCTAAAAGGGAGAAATACTACTTCAATGGAAATAAGCTCTGGTTGGATAAATGAAGGTAGTTGCCCATTCCCAACTTGCATGAATAATCTCAAAAATATCTCTCTTAAAATTATAGAGATTTCAGGAATTCTGGCATGTATACAAAGCCATGGATAGAGTGAAGGTCAGCCTTAGGGTGAGGCTTGAACCTAGGAGGAATGAAAATCTTTTACCATTGCTTAGGTCATGGAAAAAGATTAAGCTTCCAGCTCTTGGATATCTGTCCCTGTGTGCACAACAACTGTATACCTCCTAAGCCTATGTTCCCTCCCGCTGCCCCAAGCTACAGCAGTGGAGGCAGATCCCAGCTCTTGATTCCTGATATGCCAACATATGCCAGCAGACCTTCACTTTGAACAAATTTAAATTTCTCTTGGGAGCAGGTTTCACTGGTCTAGGAAAGTAAGACTGTTCTCTGCTTCCTTCTTCTACATCTGAGTGTATATCCGTCCCATATCCTGTACATTGGCTCTGACATACATACATATAGATATATATATATATATATATATGAGGTGAAGCCAAATTTCAGAGCCACTCTTTGTTCGAATGCCCATACAATTGTAGTGCCATATTTAACTTCAATCTTTGGACCAGGAATGATGAAAAAACAAAAAAGTAGCAAAAAAATTTCGTTTAAGATCAAGTTGGTAACACAATAATGATATACTTTGATATATAACTGGAAAAGGGGACCTGGATTAGGGCACAACTCTATGTAGAAATGTCTCTGTGGCAATGTTGAATATTGTGATGCAAAGGTAAAGTTCATCCATGTGATACAGTTACAGGAGAAGAGAGTAGGACACAAAAGAGAGGGCTAAAATGAGGAAAAAGTGCAGTATCACTTGATTCTGGAAAATTTACAGGTGCTTCACATTAAGGGTTCAGTTATGGCAATGGAGCAAGGTTCTGAAAAAATGTAGATTAAGTGGCTTCACAAATTTGGTTACTTAAGCTAAGGCATGAGCATAAACTTTATGGAAGTTTTAGAATTTGTGTCCAGTCATAGATTAGTCAGTGTTTAAAAAGTGAATGATGAGAGTAGAAATGGGAGACAGTGCTTTGAAAACTTGAGCAGAACTCCAAGGTGTGGCAAGCAGTTCCCATGCCCTGCCAACATTTTGCTTAGACTGTGTGAGATTTATTTGTGCAATCTCTGCTACTTCCTCATGTACTTTGAGGACACGAAGGAAGGTGCAGGCAAGTGAAAGCACTACCAGATAATATCTCGGAGTATTGGATGTGGGAGAGGATCTTGACTCTGTATGCCACTTGGTCCCAAGTCTGCACAGCCATCAGACGAATTTGCCATCTATCCCATGTGTGCACTCAGAGCTCAAATTGAGTACAATGTTTCTACTTGAGTACTGTATAGACCATGGTGGACAGCTTTTGTTTTGTTTTAGCTTTTTGTTTTGTTTTGTTTCTTTTGAGTCTGATCAGTCGTTTATTTAATTTTAACCATAGAAGTAAATTAATTTGTCCAATATTTTGTTTGAGCTAGAATATCAGCAAATAGTGTCCACTTAGATCCTGATGAGCAACTAGGAACCATGAGTATCCCCAAAAGGGTATATCCATTCTTTTTGCTTTGCCTTTTTTTTTTTTTTTTGGTGAGGTTCTGTAAAAGGTTGTCATTTGCAAAGTTAACTTAAGACTGTTAAAAAGCAAGAGGTATCTTCAACCTTACAGATGTTTTTTTGAATCAGATTAAAATTTCCTGATTCAAATTCCTTATTGCGAATAGCTTCATTGATTTCAGTGGTTCTGAGTCTGTCATAGCTGTTCAGGCTTCACAAGCATATTTGAATCTGACCCATTATGACCCCAACAGGGGAAAATATAGGGGTACATAGGAACAAGCTATTATAACTATAATAAACTGAATGAAATAAAATAAACATACACTGCAACACTAGATAGCAGAGGTCAGTCCTGTCTGCCTATATTAACCTACTATCCTGTGCTTTTCCTCTTTCCTTCACCATGTTGCAAAACAGATAAGGTTTGTTTTTTCTTTGATCCCGTGGATTTGACAGTGAAAGATTATTCTCAGTTTGTCATCCTGAACCTTCCCACTTTTCTGGTGATGTGACTCATGCCATGAGGAAGATATGTAATTGTGAGCAGATGCCTTTTTGAGGAATATCCAGATTCTGCAGGAGAGGTGGGAGAGTACCACACAGAAACCACTGACTCCCCAGAGCTGCAGCTGGAGCCCGGAAGTGGCTAATGAGAAATAACTGTATGAAGAACAAGGATGTTTCAAAAGCTAGAATGTCTTAGAATTTCCACAAGGTACTCTAAAGAGTCTTATTTTCTCAACAGGGTAAATATTTCAGACTATTTTGAATATACTTTTGCAATAAGACACTGTCTTCAATGGTGTCCATATGTAACATGAACTCTGTATCTGTGATATTTTCATATCAGTCTATGCTATCGGGAATGGCAATTTCTGTGCTCAATCTTCAAAAAAATTGGGAAACTGCTGAAAATGGGTTTTGACAATGAAGAATAGGACTCACTTTGGGTCCAGCAATGGGCTGTATGTACATTAGAGGTACCAAGTACATATATAGTACTAAACGTAAAAACAGGCTCAATTACTGTCAGAATCAGTCATACTTGCAATGGAATAAAATCAAATTATATCTGACAGATACGCAGAAGATGCAACATCAAAGTAAACTGAAAAGCAAGTGATAGAGAAAACTCATTTGCTCAAAGTAGTGCCAGCTTGAATATTAGAGGGGAATATTCCAGGATTTTTCTAAGCCCCTTTTAAAACTTCTGGGGCTGGATACCAGCCAGCGTCCCTTAGTTATCTACCCCGCTGCCCAATGTCCTCACTGGGAACAAGTTTCAACCTATACTCAGCCCAAGTTTTTTATTACCTCTTGTCCTCCCACCATGTACTATTTTGGAGGACTTGTCTCCATCTCCTGGATGAGCCCTTGGTGCAGTGATCACCCTCATTTGGTGACTTCTGCAAATTTCATGGGACAATGCTCCAGCATCTTTTCCAGGACATTGATAAACATGGTTGGTAAAAAACAGGATAGATCCCACATACAATTAGACTAGCAGTCACCATTGATACTTCCAGTTATATTAGAACATCACGTTATTTGCTTTAAAGAGCAGAAACAAACTCTAAGGTCTTGGAGAGGATGGCAGAGGAAAGATCTCACAGGGAAAATCACAATAATGTTCACGACACGTGAAGTGATTCTCCTCAGCAGACCGTCCATTCACTGAGATTCATTATCCAAACTTAAGGACTTTAACAATTGCAGCTCTTGAAATTTGTTGTTTCAGTCACGTCTTGATCATTAGCATATCTGACTGAAAACCAAGGACTGAATTTTGTTTTTTTTCAGTAGTTTCATGGAAGAAATAATAACTAATTAATAGTATCATACTTCTTATAGAGTCCTCCAAAACCCCATAGCAAATCTATGAATAGAGAAATTAGGGTTTTTAGAAGCTAATCATCAAACTTCTGGTAAAAACTACTTTGATAATGTTATTGACATCTTAAGGACAATGCCAGAAGAGTGTTCTGTAAAAGAAGCTTCTCCAGAAACATTGCCAGCCACAAACAGTACCAAATTCCTGCTCCAGAGCTCATTGATGCTAATGCTTGAAGGCTTTCAGAGCAAGACACAAGGACGTATATTTAGCTCAGCATTGACTGTGCTTTCTCTTGTTTTGCTTTGATAAATTCAACCTCCCCCTCTCCTCCCCATACCAGGCTACTTACATAGCCACATGGTCAGTTAGTGTAGTACAGTGGTTGTCCAGTCAAGGGTAATTTTTGTTGCTCCTACCTGAACTTTGCGAATCAGCTAAAGGCTGGACATGTTTGCTGGTTTCACCAGGGGAAGGACAGACTCAGAAGTTTTTCTCTATGAGAACTTCTTCTGTGAGTTGATGTGACCAATTGAAGATGGTTTGGTTACTGACAGCCTGAGAAACCTATTGGAGAAAGTTAGTTTGCTCCGTGAACACACATTTTGAAGGAGGTAACCCAGGAAAAAGCTCTTTTTTATTTCTGGTAGCTGAGCAGGAAACACCGGCCCAGCCTGGGCTCCCTCCCATGTGGGAGGTCTTGGGAGGACTTTTGGGCCCCGTTTGCAAACCAAGGGACCTGATAGCTGCTGGGGAGGAAGGCTCATTGACAAGATCTTACCCCTGCTTCTTCCCCCTCGGGCCCGTGGCTTGGGGGGGGCCTGGCTCCTGCTGCTAGCTTGGAGCAGCTTTGGAGGGGTCGAGCCCACCCAGCCCACACACAGCCTGGGGGGAGGCAGCCGGGCCTGTCTGAGAAGCAGGGGTGGCCATGGGCAGTGGGAGCTGCAGCTGAGCCCCAGAAAGGTTTATTGAGATCTCAACTGTCCCTCACCCCAAAGGCCCAGGCCTGGCCCAGCTCTTACCACTTCTGTGTGAAACTTTAACTCTTTAGTGCTCAGATAAGACCTACAGACCTCTGATTTTCTTCTGAATGAAAGGGAAAAACCAGAAAAGATACAAAGTCAGTGAAGCAAGAGCTAAGTTTTTTTTAGATGGAAGGAGAATGAGAAGATGCTGTGAAGGTTGGCTGAAAATCCTTTTGTGAAGTTGTAGGGATGAACTGATGTTATACTGAATATTCCTAGAAATCATGGAGAAAGACATGTGGGGTTTGGAGTGATCCATTTGATAGATCGTTGACCAAAGGCACCTGTGTTGAGAATGCTTCACTGTGAGGAGAAAAGGGGATCTCTTTTTCTGGAGATGAAGCACGAAAAGAGGGAAAGAGAGATGAAGAGAATTTTTTGTTTGGAACAGTTCATTCTTGGAAGTAAATACCCCATGAGTTTAACATGGCCCATAAGCACAGCTTTGGGAAAGCTGTGAAAACGGGAGGAGCCTCATGATTTTTAAGTTCTTTTCCCCGGCGGATGAGAATTGTGAGAACTGAAGCCACGAAAGAACTCTCCTTATGGTGAAGTCCCTATGGCCTGACAAGAAGAAACTTCTCTCTCCAAAATGAAATTAAAAGGAATATTTAAGCTGGGAACAGACAGAAGAAATTTTTAGTGTGTTTCTATTGTAGCTATTAAGGTTGGGAGATGGAATGAAGAAGTAGTCGGAAGATCTAATTCTGAATTTGCTTCCCTTTCTTTTTTTGTGTGTAGTTAAGGAATATTTTTTACCCTTTCAAGTTTTAGGCTTGCATTGCTCATTTGCTCCTGGTTCCGTCTCACAAGAGAAAATGAGAATTTTTAAATTGGCAAATCAAAAATACACCATTATTTAAAGCATTGCCTGGAAAATTCAAAATACAACAAGATTCCCTTCCCTTCCCTTCCCTTCCCTTCCCTTCCCTTCCCTTCCCTTCCCTTCCCTTCCCTTCCCTTCCCTTCCCTTCCCTTCCCTTCCTTCCCTTCCCTTCCCTTCCCTTCCCTTCCCAAACCTTCCCTTCCCTTCCCAACCTTCCCTTCCCTTCCCTTCCCTTCCCTTCCCTTCCCTTCCCTTCCCTTCCCTTCCCTTCCCTTCCCTTCCCTTCCCTTCCCTTCCCTTCCCTTCCCTTCCCTTCCCAAAACTTCCCTTCCCAAAACTTCCCTTCCCTTCCCTTCCCTTCCCTTCCCTTCCCTTCCCTTCCCTTCCTTCCCCTTCCTTCCCTTCCCTTCCCTTCCCTTCCCTTCCCTTCCCTTCCCTTCCCTTCCCTTCCCTTCCCTTCCCTTCCCTTCCCTTCCCTTCCCTTCCCTTCCCTTCCCTTCCCTTCCCTTCCCAAACCTTCCCAAACCTTCCCAAACCTTCCCAAACCTTCCCTTCCCTTCCCTTCCCTTCCCTTCCCTTCCCTTCCCTTCCCTTCCCTTCCCTTCCTTCCCTTCCCTTCCCTTCCCTTCCCTTCCCTTCCCTTCCCTTCCCTTCCCTTCCCTTCCCTTCCCTTCCCTTCCTTCCCTTCCCTTCCCTTCCCAAACCTTCCCTTCCCAAACCTTCCCTTCCCAAACCTTCCCTTCCCAAACCTTCCCTTCCCTTCCCTTCCCTTCCCTTCCCAAACCTTCCCTTCCCTTCCCTTCCCTTCCCTTCCCAAACCTTCCCTTCCCTTCCCTTCCCTTCCCTTCCCAAACCTTCCCTTCCCTTCCCTTCCCTTCCCTTCCCTTCCCTTCCCTTCCCTTCCCTTCCCTTCCCTTCCCTTCCCTTCCCTTCCCTTCCCTTCCCTTCCCTTCCCTTCCCTTCCCTTCCCTTCCCTTCCCTTCCCTTCCCTTCCCTTCCCAAACCTTCCCTTCCCAAACCTTCCCAAACCTTCCCTTCCCTTCCCTTCCCAAACCTTCCCTTCCCTTCCCTTCCCTTCCCTTCCCCTTCCCTTCCCCTTCCCTTCCCTTCCCTTCCCTTCCCTTCCCTTCCCAAACCTTCCCAAACCTTCCCAAACCTTCCCAAACCTTCCCAAACCTTCCCAAACCTTCCCAACCCTTCCCAAACCTTCCCTTCCCTTCCCTTCCCTTCCCTTCCCTTCCCTTCCCTTCCCTTCCCAAACCTTCCCTTCCCAAACCTTCCCTTCCCAAACCTTCCCTTCCCTTCCCTTCCCAACCCTTCCCTTCCCAAACCTTCCCTTCCCTTCCCTTCCCTTCCCAAACCCTTCCCTTCCCTTCCCAAACCTTCCCTTCCCTTCCCTTCCCTTCCCTTCCCTTCCCTTCCCTTCCCAAACCTTCCCAAACCTTCCCTTCCCAAACCTTCCCAAACCTTCCCTTCCCAAAACTTCCCTTCCCAAAACTTCCCTTCCCTTCCCTTCCCAAACCTTCCCTTCCCTTCCCTTCCCTTCCCTTCCCTTCCCTTCCCTTCCCTTCCCTTCCCTTCCCTTCCCTTCCCTTCCCTTCCCTTCCCTTCCCTTCCCTTCCCTTCCCTTCCCTTCCCTTCCCTTCCCAAACCTTCCCTTCCCTACCCTTCCCTTCCCATCCCTTCCCTTCCCTTCCCTTCCCTTCCCTTCCTTCCCTTCCCTTCCCTTCCCTTCCCTTCCCTTCCCAAACCTTCCCAAACCTTCCCTTCCCTTCCCTTCCCTTCCCTTCCTTCCCTTCCCTTCCCTTCCCTTCCCTTCCTTCCTTCCCTTCCCTTCCCTTCCCAAACCTTCCCTTCCCTCCCCTTCCCTTCCCTTCCCTTCCCTTCCCTTCCCTTCCCTTCCCTTCCCTTCCCTTCCCAAACCTTCCCCAAACCTTCCCAAACCTTCCCAAACCTTCCCAAACCTTCCCAAACCCTTCCCAAACCTTCCCTTCCCTTCCCTTTCCTTCCCTTCCCTTCCCTTCCCTTCCCTTCCCTTCCCTTCCCTTCCCTTCCCTTCCCAAACCTTCCCTTCCCAAACCTTCCCTTCCCTTCCCAAACCTTCCCTTCCCTTCCCTTCCCTTCCCTTCCCTTCCCTTCCCTTCCCTTCCCTTCCCTTCCCTTCCCTTCCCTTCCCTTCCCTTCCCTTCCCTTCCCTTCCCTTCCCTTCCCTTCCCTTCCCTTCCCTTCCCTTCCCTTCCCTTCCCTTCCTTCCCTTCCCTTCCCTTCCCTTCCCAAACCTTCCCTTCCCTTCCCTTCCCTTCCCAACCTTCCCTTCCCAAACCTTCCCTTCCCTTCCCAAACCTTCCCTTCCCAAACCTTCCCTTCCCAAACCTTCCCTTCCCTTCCCTTCCCTTCCCTTCCCTTCCCTTCCCTTCCCTTCCCTTCCCATACCTTCCCTTCCCAAACCTTCCCTTCCCAAACCTTCCCTTCCCAAACCTTCCCTTCCCAAACCTTCCCTTCCCTTCCCTTCCCTTCCCTTCCCTTCCCTTCCCTTCCCTTCCCTTCCCTTCCCTTCCCTTCCCATTCCTTCCCTTCCCAAACCTTCCC
The DNA here is from genome assembly GCA_037013685.1 of Acridotheres tristis. Taxonomy (NCBI): domain Eukaryota; kingdom Metazoa; phylum Chordata; class Aves; order Passeriformes; family Sturnidae; genus Acridotheres; species Acridotheres tristis. Next base: position 29,159,532 of record CM072919.1, on the reverse strand, counting down.
TTCCCAAACCTTCCCTTCCCAACCCTTCCCTTCCCAAACCTTCCCTTCCCAAACCTTCCCATCCCTTCCCTTCCCTTCCCAAACCTTCCCTTCCCTTCCCTTCCCTACCCTTCCCATCCCTTCCCAAACCTTCCCAAACCTTCCCAAACCTTCCCAACCCTTCCCAAACCTTCCCAACCCAACCCCTTCCCTTCCCTTTCCCTTCCCTTCCCTTCCCTTCCCTTCCCTTCACTTCCCTTCCCTTCCCTTCCCTTCCCTTCCCAACCTTCCCAAACCTTCCCAAACCTTCCCAAACCTTCCCAAACCTTCCCAAACCTTCCCAAACCTTCCCTTCCCAAACCTTCCCAAACCTTCCCACCTTCCCAAACCTTCCCATCCCTTCCCTACCCTTCCCAAACCTTCCCATACCTTCCCTTCCCATCCCTTCCCTTCCCAAACCTTCCCTTCCCAAACCTTCCCTTCCCTTCCCTTCCCTTCCCTTCCCTTCCCTTCCCTTCCCTTCCCTTCCCTTCCCTTCCCTTCCCAAACCTTCCCTTCCCTTCCCTTCCCTTCCCTTCCCTTCCCCTTCCCTTCCCTTCCCTTCCTTCCCTTCCCTTCCCTTCCCTTCCCAAACCTTCCCTTCCCTTCCCAAACCTTCCCTTCCCAAACCTTCCCTTCCCAAACCTTCCCTTCCCTTCCCTACCCTTCCCTTCCCTTCCCTTCCCTTCCCTTCCCTTCCCTTCCTTCCCAAACCTTCCCTTCCCTTCCCTTCCTTCCCTTCCCAAACCTTCCCTTCCCAAACCTTCCCTTCCCATTCCCCTTCCCTTCCCAACCTTCCCTTCCCTTCCCTTCCCTTCCCTTCCCTTCCCTTCCCTTCCTTCCCTTCCCTTCCCTTCCCTTCCCAAACCTTCCCTTCCCAAACCTTCCCTTCCTTCCCTTCCCCTTCCCTTCCCTTCCCTTCCCAAACCTTCCCTTCCCTTCCCTTCCCTTCCCTTCCCTTCCCTTCCCCTTCCCTTCCCTTCCCTTCCCTTCCCTTCCCTTCCCTTCCCTTCCCTTCCCTTCCCTTCCCTTCCCTTCCCTTCCCTTCCCTTCCCTTCCCTTCCCTACCCTTCCCTTCCCAAACCTTCCCTTCCCTTCCCTTCCCTTCCCTTCCCTTCCCTTCCCTTCCCTTCCCTTCCCTTCCCTTCCCTTCCCAAACCTTCCCTTCCCTTCCCTTCCCTTCCCTTCCCCTTCCCTTCCCTTCCCTTCCCTTCCCTTCCCTTCCCTTCCCTTCCCTTCCCTTCCCTTCCCTTCCCTTCCCTTCCCTTCCCTTCCCTTCCCTTCCCAAACCTTCCCAAACCTTCCCAAACCTTCCCTTCCCTTCCCTTCCCAAACCTTCCCTTCCCAAACCTTCCCTTCCCTTCCCAAACCTTCCCTCCCAAACCTTCCCTTCCCTTCCCTTCCCTTCCCTTCCCTTCCCTTCCCAAACCTTCCCCTTCCCTTCCCCTCCCTTCCCTTCCCTTCCCTTCCCTTCCCCTTCCCTTCCCTTCCCCTTCCCCTTCCCTTCCTTCCCTTCCCTTCCCCTTCCCTTCCCTTCCCTTCCCTTCCCTTCCCTTCCCTTCCCTTCCCTTCCCTTCCCATCCCTTCCCTTCCCTTCCCTTCCCTTCCCTTCCCTTCCCTTCCCTTCCCTTCCCTTCCCTTCCCTTCCCCCTTCCCTTCCCTTCCCTTCCCTTCCCAAACCTTCCCTTCCCAAACCTTCCCTTCCCAAACCTTCCCTTCCCTTCCCTTCCCTTCCCTTCCCTTCCCTTCCCCTTCCCAAACCTTCCCAAACCTTCCCAAACCTTCCCAAACCTTCCCTTCCCAAACCTTCCCAAACCTTCCCAAACCTTCCCTTCCCTTCCCTTCCCTTCCCTTCCCTTCCCTTCCCTTCCCTTCCCTTCCCTTCCCTTCCCAAACCTTCCCAAACCTTCCCTTCCCTTCCCTTCCCTTCCCTTCCCTTCCCTTCCCTTCCCTTCCCTTCCCAAACCTTCCCTTCCCAAACCTTCCCTTCCCAAACCTTCCCTTCCCAAACCTTCCCTTCCCAAACCTTCCCTTCCCAAACCTTCCCTTCCAAACCTTCCCAAACCTTCCCTTCCCAAACCTTCCCTTCCCAAACCTTCCCAAACCTTCCCAAACCTTCCCAAACCTTCCCAAACCTTCCCAAACCTTCCCAAACCTTCCCAAACATTCCCAAACCTTCCCTTCCCAAACCTTCCCTTCCCAAACCTTCCCAAACCTTCTCAAACCTTCCCAAACCTTCCCAAACCTTCCCAAACCTTCCCTTCCCAACCCTTCCCTTCCCTTCCCAAACCTTCCCAAACCTTCCCTTCCCTTCCCTTCCCAAACCTTCCCTTCCCTTCCCTTCCCAAACCTTCCCAAACCTTCCCAAACCTTCCCAAACCTTCCCAAACCTTCCCAAACCTTCCCTTCCCAAACCTTCCCTTCCCAAACCTTCCCTTCCCTTCCCTTCCCAAACCTTCCCTTCCCAAACCTTCCCTTCCCAAACCTTCCCAAACCTTCCCTTCCCAATCCTTCCCTTCCCTTCCCTTCCCAAACCTTCCCTTCCCTTCCCAAACCTTCCCTTACCTTCCCAAACCTTCCCAAACCTTCCCAAACCTTCCCAAACCTTCCCTTCCCAATCCTTCCCTTCCCTTCCCTTCCCAAACCTTCCCTTCCCAAACCTTCCCTTCCCAAACCTTCCCAAACCTTCCGAAGCCTTCCCAAACCTTCCCTTCCCAAACCTTCCCAAACCTTCCCAAACCTTCCCAAACCTTCCCAAACCTTCCCAAACCTTCCCAAACCTTCCCAAACCTTCCCTTCTCAAACCTTCCCTTCCCAAACCTTCCCTTCCCTTCCTAAACCTTCCCTTCCCACACCTTCCCTTTCCTTCTGAAACCTTCTCTTCCCAAACCTTCCCTTCCCAAACCTTCCCTTCCCTTTCTATGCTAGTATATTAATCATGATGCACAATTGCTTAATATAAATTTTCAAAAATATTAGAATAATGTGGTATACTTCTTTAGCACATAGATATGGATATCGTCCATGTTTTCTTTTAACATCTACCACTTTCTTGCCTCTTACTTCAGTTATGGTTCAGTTTTTTTATCTCAATATTTTCTATCTTCTCTCAAATCTTCATATGCACATACTTGTCAGTTTTTATGAGTAACCTTTGAGTTAGATTTTACTTAGACGTTGCTTAGGTACAGACATCATTGACATGTGTTCCTCTCTCTTGCAAACTTTCCACCTTCTTGATATCTCCCCTTATACTGCACAACTATTAAAACATCATGACTGATACCAACATTTTTATTTCTAGTTTGGCTGTTACTTATTAAAATGGTGGTCTTTAAAGGAACATTCTGTATAATATTACAAAAATTCCAACCAAGGGATTCGGATTGTTATAGTGTAACTTTGGCTGCTGATGCCACTTTGTTTTAGATCACTCGAGGTCACATAGAACTATTACTTAAGTTCAAAATGTTTATTGATTTTTCTTTCTGTCTAGCTAATACTACACAAAAGGGTTTCTTTTCTGGACTATATTTTGCTGTTTGGTGGTGTGACAAAAAAACCCACTCAAACACATGGCATCAGAGTTCCAGTACAGATGTAATGCATTCATACTGGTGCACAAATGAAAAAGCAATCCTACATTATTCTTTATCCTGTTGAAAATTACGTGTCTCCACATGCTGCCATTAAATTCCGTGCAGTAACACAGAGGATGTGGTACACATGCAGCGTGCATTCAGATGCATTCCATAGAGCTAATTGCATCACAAATGCATTGTTACATACAGTGCACAGTCTTCACTTGCTTAACTAGAATCATGCCCAGAACAGAAATAAACTCAAGTCAGCTTCTGCCTGGTTCTTCTGTAAGAAATTATTTTCTCATTCCCCAAGGTTGTGGTAATGATAATAAGGTCGTGTGAAAATGTTTTTTAAAAGATTGAAAAAAATTAGCACCAAATTTTCAAACTAAACCAAAGTAATACTCAGGAAGAATATATAATTTTTCCTGTAAGGAGTGAGAAAAATATGAGAATATCTAGTCAAAAATATGTCAGTCAAATCTTAAAATGCACTGGACTATTAGAATGGACTATATTTGTAGAATATATATCTAGGATATTCTGTATCGACTTTATATATATACATATATATATATATATATATATATATATATATATATATATAATTTTATAAAAATTAATAATGTACAGTATAATAATATATGCAATTAATTGTATAACAATTTGAATTATTAATTGAATGTCCTATTGCTTAACTGATGTTTCAGTAATCAGAATGCAAAAAGACACCTTTAAAAGAACAAAGCCTCCTGGCATAACTGACCCTTCCTCGTCATATCCTTTTAGAATCATGTTGGATAATGAATGCTAGCCAGGAAAGAAAGCAAATAATTTTATCACTTTTCACTATTTGCTTTTATCAAAAAAATTAACATCAATTAAAGGAAATGTCCCATTTTAAAATTTAGAAGGAAAATACAACAACATATCCCTGAAAATGGTCCCTTAAAAGGATTTATTTCAAAATGCATGGGCATTCATGTAAATAAGAATATTAATAATTACAGAATCAAAAAAAAAAGCATAGCTGAAAGAACTTTAGAAGGCAGCAATCCCACAACCTGCCCATAGTCAGAATATTTTTTGTTTGTATTATTCATGACAGCGATTCAGAAAACTCTTAATAAATTCTGTATTCCATTCCTTTGACAAAAAACCACAACATAGATGCTGGTGATTACTGGTACCAAGGTTTCAGTGTCTGTATATTATCCCTCACTAACCATGACCCAAATACAGAAGAAAAAATACCTTATCTTGCAGTTTTTAAATGGTTTAATCATGGCATTCAGTTAAGTTTTCTTTGAGGGACCTCAGATTTACTTTGACAGACTGAGGCATCTCAGACTTTCAGCATACTTTGACTAATCATGACTAATTGTTTTATCTTTATGGTATCCTTATCCATCTGGAAGTACTGTTTTCTGTGTCAGGTTATGTAATATATGTATGTGGAATGTTAACCTGTTTCTTTTGCTATGTCATTTGTATGTCCTGTGATTCTCTTTTAAAGCTTTGGGGGAATTCAGCTTAACTGGAATGCTTTTAGACTCAGAGTGATTTATAGTCTTCTCTGGAAGACATATAAACTACCTGACATTGTTAAAATCTGAAGAGAAACAGATAGCAATATATTTCTTGCAAGCAATTTGTTATCATAGCAGTTGCCTTGAAGTACCTTTCTAAAATATGCTCTTTGTTTTAAATCTCGTGATTTTTCTAGGAAGTCAGGGAACTTTCACTGAATGCCCAGATTTACCAATATTGTTTCAAAAATGTTTATCTATATGTGTTGTTTTCCATTTGAATGCTGGGAAAACAAAACAAAATGGTTGACTGCATCAAAGAATAGGTGTTCTTGAACATGACTTGAGAAATACCCAGATTATTAATGTATAGCCAATTTGCTATTGAGATGAATTTACCAATGGTGTCATAATAAACCATGGGATTGTGAAAGAGTTGAGTGCTCAGCCCTACATTTTAGGGTGTTTTTTGCTTGAATGGCATCTGAAATGATGTACAGTCAGAGAAAGCATGAGAAGAGAAAAGAAATTATGCATTATGATCCCCAGTCAAGAAGTGGAGAGGAATAAGGAATAGATAAATGGCAACACTCAAATATCTGTATTGCATGAAGATGCTTAGTATCAAGTATTGCCAAAGGTAATGATGCAATTTATGATGACAAGGATAAAGAATTCAAGGGATTAAGACAACCTCTAGTGAAATATGCAGGTTGTTTTGGGAAGGGTCTTGAGAATACTTTTAACCATAGCAAATACACAATAATATCTCAAATAATAATCTTGGGGCTTCTTTTGTCTTTTATTTTAGTTATACAGAAACAATATTTTACCATGAGAATATCAATTGCATCAATATAAGTAGAGAGGTGAGTATGACTTCTGCAACTTTTTTTACGTATAAGAACATATTATTATTAAAAACGAAAAAGAAAAAAAAAGGTAAAAAAGCTGTTACTTTCTCACTGAGCAGCTACTATATATTTTCTGTAATTGTCATCACAATTTCTAAAACATATAGGTTTTACTACATTGAAAATAGTTGAGTTTTCTTGTATGAAACCAAGAACTAAACCTTCATTAAAAAAAAAACAGAACATTTTTGCCACTCTGCATATTGCTGACATATCCTCAGAGCAGATGACATGCATGAAAATAAATCAGCTACATATATTCAGCTGGAAGGAATAGTTTCAAGGGGGAGGAATACTGCAGAGGTCTGAGTTGAATTCCTCATGTAAGTAATGAACGTAGATAGGTTTACAAAGGTAAGAATTAGAGTTCTTCAGAGCTATTGAATTCTAATTTGTGAAATGTTGACTCCAAAACCACAGATTTATAATAAATAATGGATATAGATTTTGTTTTTCCTGAATTCTCCTAGCCTTGAGCAGATTTCCACCATGAACAAACAGTGCATACTTTTTATTAGCTCTATTGAGGAAAATGTTTGTATGCATATTTACTCATCTGTGTAGCCTGGTACAACATGTGATATTTAGAGGTAATTTTATGTAATAAACACTGTAGATAAAATTCTAATTAATAATTTAATGTAAGAAAGGACATAGATTAATGAGATTTTGTAGTTCTAAAGCAGTTCAAGATAAAGCTGATGTTAGAAATTGTGGGAAAACTCCAGATTTGAGACAGAAATGCAGCCCCTTAGGCTGTGTATAGTTTTCTATTTTTTTACTCCTTTTTTCATACCTAACATAATTCAGATTTTTTGCAGAAGGAAGGAATCTGGGTAAGTGGTATAAGGTCTGTGGAGAGCAGCTCTTATAGAATCGAAGGATGAATGCTGTTGGAATACCCTATCATATATACATTTGCTCAACAGATATGTATCTTTTAATCTCGTATTGAGAGACACAAACATAATGCAGCCTGAGAAAAGTGAAGGGGGGAAAAACTCAACCTGAAAAGACTTTAAATTACTGCTATATTAACAGAAAAAAAATTAAAAGCAGTAACTCATTTAGGGACATTAACCCTTGTGTTGCAAATATTACTAAATTCAGGTCTGTCATCCTATACAGTTTGTAACCATCAGAATGTAACCATCCGGTGCTGTTCTCGAAATAATTTTAGTGTGATAAGTAAACAGGTTTACAGGTTTACAGTTTTCATCTCATTCTCTAAACCTGGAAAGAATTGATAATCTCATATAACAGTAAATTTGGATTTTTTTGTCATTCTCAGATATCTTGTAGTTGTGAACAGCATGACTCTTCAAACTGGCAAACTTTTTATTTGTTTTAATTTTTTAAAAATTCATCAATTTAGTCATTCAAGCCAAGGATGGAACAGGGAAAAAAAATTCTAATCTTTCTAACAAAGTGTATTAGAAATTCTAGAAACTACACTGAAAGTCACCCCTGCACAGTCCAAATTAATTTTTTAGATGCTGCCTTGGAATACTGCAGAATTCACTTTGTGTGTAAAAGGGCTGTTTATGAAGTAAGGTATTCCTGAAGTAGCTTAAACCCCCAAATTTTTCTTTCATGAAGAATTGTCTACTCCCTTTATGATGAAATTAATTCTAATATTCTTTTTCTACCCAACCTTTAGTGGTGGATCTCACATTTCTCAACACTTGTATCTTCCTTCACAGATGACTAAAAAGTTTCTCACCTTTCAGTTTCCTTACAGACTTAGAGTGGCAAGTCCTAATAATATAATTAGGGAATAGAAATTCTTACCCAATTAGGGATTAAATAATTAGACAGATGACTTGGATATCATCATGCTTAAACTCTATTTCAGACACTAATTCACTAGTCTGGCTACTAGTATACACTTAGTTGCACATCATATTCTCCTAGTGAAACTGCAATCAATTTTGCTTATTTTTAGGAGTCATGCTGAAATCAGGGAAACAATTTTTTTTTCTGAAGTGAAATGCTAGTTGCTGTCTGATTCTCTGATTCTTCTCTTTTTTTCTGTTTTCATTTCTTCTTCTTTCTTAGCCTAGTAAACAGAATCTTTGGTGATTGATGTCATCATAAAACCTGAAAATATCACTGAGCGTTGCTGTTATTGCTCAATACTAAAAGCAAAAGAAGATACTAAATCATATATTAAAAATGGGAGAGGTCAAGATGGAACAATATTGAATACCAAGAAGCCATTTGGACTTGAGGACAATTTTTATTATGGGAAAACAAAGCATGAAACATAATCATACTAGGAAACTATTGTAAAGAACAAAAGTTCTTGCTCCATCCTTCTCAAGCGGGAACATTAATCTTGATTATAAGATATTAGATGACTAAGGATACTGATCTCAAGAAGGCAGCTTATTTTCTCTTGGAAAAAGAAAGGACTTTGGAAAAACCAGTGTGATATTTCTTAAGTATATTAAATGTATCTTTAATAATATCTTTTTAAAATTGATATTGACTAGTATTTTAGAGGAGTTTAATTCTGTTTTGTTACACATGTCAAGGACAGAGGCCTTGCAGTCATCCATGTTTTGCTTGTAAGATTTATATGGGTAGCAACTCTATACCCACAGCTAAAAAGCCAATCTCTCTGCATGTGTTCAAGTGTCTCTGTGGTGCCTAGTAATAGGACATGAGAAAATGGTATGAAATTGTGTCAGGGGAAGTTTAAGCTGGATATTAGGAAAAAATTCTTCACCCAATGGTTAGTGAGGAACCACAACAGATTCCCCAAGAATGTGGGTCACAAATTGAAGCAAGCAGAGTTCAAGAAGAATTCAGACAACATTTTCAGGCACTTAGTGTCATTCTTGAGGTGGCTCTATGCAGAGACAGGAATTGGACTTTAATGACCCTTTTAGGTACCTTCCAACTCAGGATATTACATTAATCTATGATTCTATAATAATTTATATCATAATGCAAAATAGAAAGATGGGAAATTACTATCTTATTCCCACTGAAACTTTTTTTAACATGTTGTCTATTCTTCCCAGATCCTGAATTAATTTCTACTGAGGGTAGCCAGTGTATATTGTGCTATAGATGTTTTGGTTGTAAAATAATATTCTGGGTCACACCTACTTGTGATTAGGCACTACAAACCAGAACAGGGAGATACATGGGAGATAATTAGGAGATAGCTGACTGCCTGTGAGGTTTGGCATAGGTACTCCTGGCTGTCCTGCTCTTGCCATGGCACCACAATGGCTGGGGGCGAGGGGCAACTGTGGGGTGAGCCAGACATGCTGCCATGGTATTTTCAAATGCACCCTGTTCAGTGAGTAAATAAATCAGTATTAATAGGAGGAAGCACACTTGAAGATGTCAGTGACCTGAGGTATTCTGCTACTGGGTGATGTGTGCTTGCAGATTCTAACACTGATATCTGTCTGGGTGCTGGGAGTGGTAAACTTTTATATAAACATATCAGAAAGCCAGAGCCAAACTCTATTTTTTGTTGTATTTATTAGTGTGCATTGTAGTTCAATTTGGTAGATTTGTTTTTTTTCTGAAATCTTGGAGGTTTCTTCTTAGTCTTCTAGGGTAAAAAAAAGTCCTTTGGCTCTTTTCTAGGACAGGGTTTTGTTTGTTTGTTTGATTTCTCTATTTCCTTCTTACTTTGTTCCTGAGAAATAAACTTAATGGTATCTTCCTCTATACATTCACCACACACTTGTGCAATGGGGTATGAAAAAAATTCTTGTAGGGAAACTATTGCAAAATGGCGGCTGCAATATTTCTCAAACATGGAACATGATCTCTGCTTAACCTGTGCACAAAGAGCACTGTTTTTGTTTCAGTGGCACATCTCTGACGTTATTAATTTGGGTTTTTTTCTTGCTTCTCTTAGGCTTAAGCTGGTGCTGGTTTTGAGACAGTGCTCTTGAAATCTGAGAATCTGTGACAGATCTGATGCATTACTACTAGAAGCATGAAAATCCTCAAGGGTTAAAATTTCATGGTCACAGTTTTCAAAGATCTCTCTAAAAGAAGCCCAAGAGTTTTCTTGTAGAGACAGGTGTCTTGGTTTGAAAAGACAGGTATGGTCTAAGGAAAGGCAAGAGCCCCTTTCTGCCATGCAGAGTGCAACCCCCCTCCCTTTTAATTATTTTAGGTCCAAGTCAGACGCTTTCAGGCAGGAGATATGGGGATAAGAATAACAGTTCTTTACTGGTATCTAACAAGGCAGAAAACAACAACAGCTATAAAGATTGGCAACAGAACAGAACAGTCTAGCTCCGCTTCAGTCCCTTTTGGCTGCAGGCCGTCTCCCTGTGCTCAGTTACCGGTGCTGTGGGGGCAGGGCAGGTCCCGCACAGTTGAAGAGGGGCTGGAGTGATGGCGGCGGAGGCCCAGGGGTGAGAGGGGATGGGAAAAGTGACTCCCCCCCTCATGGTGTCGGTCGTGGTGCTCAGCAGAGTGTCCGGAGATAGTAGGGTGAGATGGGAGAGCAGCAGAGCAATGTCCAAAGGCAGGGAGCGTGGATCTCAGTGCTGGGATGGCAGGGGAGATGCCAGAGCAGAGCCCAGGCGGTCTTTCCACTCCACGAGCCAAGCGAGAGAGCGCCCCGCTCCAGACCCCCCATCCCACCTTTCCTTTTCCGGTTTCCCCCCCCCCTCCACCCACCCCCCTACGAGAGAACATTATCTGTGGTTTCAAGGTGTAGCCACAATTACTTAGCATAACAATGGGAGGAATTCCACAGAAAGAAAAGGGGAACAATCCAACTCCCAATAACAGGTTTTCAAGATACATTGCAGAATCAGTTGACCAGTTGGTTTTCTTGATTTGTGCCATGAAAAGTGTGTGTTAGTGCTTATCTAAGGTTTGCAAATAGAGCCAGCTATCTTGTATATCCACATCTCATTTTTCTCTGCAAAATAAAACTTGGCTGTATTTGTGAGTTTTCTGAGCAAATTTCTTACTGGCATACTTCTCAGAAATAGTAGGATAACTACTTTCCATTAAAAGAAAAACAATTCAGGAGATATATAAATAGTCTATAAAAATCATTGAGAGGGTTAGCATATTGAATTACTGTCTTATTTAAATACTTCTTGATGCAGACAACTATAAAAGACATGCCTCTCTCTGTAAGCACCTGTTCCTGGTGGAAACAAGAGTTATATTGATTTATTGCAATTTATTTTCTCCCTGGATTATGGTTTTGACACTGTGAGAAGATTAATTGGAATTAATGGCATTTGCACAGCTAATTAAAGTCACTCTTCTTTCAGTCAAATGAATTCCTTTTATCAGAGACATAACAAAGTCTTGCGTAGTTCCTGCAGTCTGCATGTAAATGCTCCTTGCTTGAATAAGCATCTCTGCAGTCATTAATGTTTGAATACAGACACTATTAATGATACCTGGTAATTTCTTCAGCACCTGAAAAGCAAAAATAATGTATCTATTTATTCTTATAGATAGTGCAACAAAATCAGTATTTTTAAAAATTGAAGTTAATAAAAGACAGGATGCATTCTTACTCTTGAGAAGGATTCTGGAAATGATAATAGTAACAGAGAGTGTACTGTCATTTTTTCATTGTCCTAACAGAAAAAAATGGTACAGCTCAAGGAAATCAATTCCTCTGTATAATCCAATGATGCAGTCTCTCTGTCTAAGTATAATGCCAAATAGCTTATTAACAAATTGCTATGTAAAAAAGTATTGCATGGAAAATACAAACAGGGTAGGAATCAGAACAAAATCAACATGCTGCTAATCGGTGTGTGTCTACTGAAAATGGAGGAGGCATACCTTTTACTACAGAGTAAGGTTTTGGATGAATATTTTTCTTAAACCAATCCGTAATGCTTGAGCTGCAGTAGACTCTGTGGGCAAACATGCAGAGCGTTACTAACTGCAGTGGCCCTCTGAATTGGTATTGAAGTCCAAACTTACTTCAGTTGGTATTGAAGTATGGGCCAACTTCTTTTTTCCCATGTAACAGTGGATTTATGTTCTACTTTGATTTTTGCTTTTCAATGATGTGGACATATTGAAGATGTTGTTTGACTATGGATTTTATTACAAAAAATCCCTGTTTGCTGAAGTATTTAGTATGAATCATCCTAAGATATATGGAATCTTAATTCATGTAATAAAAAGAGAATTTTTTTGCAATTCAGAGATCCCAGGGTATTTTGAGTTGAAAGGGACCCAACAGAACAATCAAATCCAAATCTTAAGTGAATGGCCATATAGGGGTTGAACCCTGTCCTGGGGTACAATGCAACAATGTGTATTCTATCACCATCTGTTCAAATGTGGGAGGGGTGGTGATCCTTATCTCTGTGGGAGATATCCTCTGCTGATGTGCCATCTCATAAGATCGGGGGATGATCATCGTTATCTATTCACAACCCATCCTTCCTCCAGGAGATATATTCCGCTAATGGGCCATTAAGTCCTATTGTGTGACTGATAAGATTACATCATCCCATTGGGAGATGCCCCAGCCAGGGGCAGGAGCCAAGCCTTTCCTACCTAAATAAAAACCTGGGTTTGGGACTCGAAGGGGGGACCTTTCCACTGGATCCCAGAGGAAAGTCGGATCATTTCCACATCATCGCTGGATCTTTGGAGGAAAACTGCACCTTCTACAGGAGCACTGCTTCAACTGAACCACAGCTGTCATCCAGGAGGACTGCAGCCACCATTTATACGGACTGCTACCAACACCCTGACTGACAGGGTGTCAGGTTGTATTTCTGACTGTGTTGGTGGTTGTTTCTTTTATATTATTGCATGTATTTTATTTTTTCTCTTTTCTCCTATTAAATTGTATTACTGACTTGGAGTCTCGCACTGGTTTTACTTTCAAACCAACACAAACCCACAATATTGGTGTTTTTAGCACCATGCTCTAACTGACTGAACTAATCTCATTTCATAAGATAATACTTAATCATATGGCTGTGATTACAATTTCTGTTTCCTAGACACAGATCTAATTTTCAGACTCAGAATATATTAATTATCTTTGCTTTTATACTGCATGTATGCTGAAAAAATGTGATGAATAACATAATAAAAAAATTCAAATTAATCTCTCTGGGCAAAAGGTATGACTATTATTATTCACATACTCTCTTGTGAATGTTGAAGTAAAAGTTCTTGAACATTGACAGGAACAAAATGATATGACTACCTGCACTGATAATTGCACTATGAATTAGGATTTTGGAAGATGTTAACTCTTGGGTTTTAGGCAGTAAGACAAACTGCTATTTGTGTCTTGTATCCATTGTATGATGGATCAGCCAGCAAGTTACAATTAGAAAATGATGGAGAATCAGGAGAAAGAGGGGAAGAAGACAAGCAGTTCTAAACCACATAGAAACATTTATTAAACATAAATTAGAAGTAAAAATCTCTATTAAATTTATGGTTGCATCTCAGTTGCAAAAGCAGGCTGTTAAATTAATTAAATATGTTTTTGTGCTTCAAATAAGCCTTCCATAATCACTTTAAAACATTTTTTAGGGATAAGTTGTAGTATTTGTATTTCCTCGTTGTTCAATCAGTGAAGTAGAAAATAAAATTCTGGTCCTGAACAGACATGCAGAAGAAAGGCTGTTTTACAGTGAGAGCACAGAATAGTGCATTTTGTTTGCAGAGAGGCAGCCGCAAGACCTATTCAAGAGATATCCCAACTTTTAAGGTAATAATTTCTACTTTAAAGTACACTGGTCTCTGCACTGAAGCTGTTGTGTGAATGGAGCCTTTATATCCTGTTGCAAGGACTAGCATGAATTGCTAGTCAGTTTTAGAAGTGAAAATTTAAATAATATAGTGGGTGCAAAACGTTTCTTTTTCTCACATCCCTACAAATTATGTTGATTCTTTGATGCAGCATGGGGTTGTTCAGTCTGAAGAAGAGACAGATCTGGAGAGGCCCTATAGCAGCCTTCCAGGACCTAAAGGGGGCTTACAGGAAAGCTGTAGAGGGACTTTTTCCAAGGGTGTTCGATGACAGGACAAAGAGGAATGGCTTTTGACTGGAATAGGGCAGTTTTATATTAGATGTTATGAAGAAATTCTTTACTGTGAGAGTGGTGAACCACTGGGCCAGGTTGCCCAAAGAAGTAATGGACGTCCAGTTCCTGGAAGTGTTCAAGGGCAGGTTGGGTAAAGTTTTGAGCTACCTGTTCCTGAGGGAGGTGTCCCTGCCCATGGCAGGGGGTGGAGCTAGGTGATTTTGAAGGTCCCTTCCAACCTAAACCATTCCTCTATTCTTCTACAATTCTAAGAATTTATATATTCAAAGAAAAATTACAGGAAAGGCTGAACCCAATATCTTGATGTCTGAGAAAAGCCAGTCTTTTAACCCTCACTCAATACTAAACAAATCAGATAAAACAGTAGGCTAAAAAAGCTGGTCCTCTGTTTCTGAACAAGGATATTCTAAGCAAGGAAGGACTCTTGAAGCTTCTCTTCCATTACCCACATAATGTTGGATTCAGTTCAGGATCAATTAGGATTGCAATTACATTCTTCTGTCCTATTTCTTCCCAAAACTGCAAGTTGGCACTTGTATATTTAGTCTGTTCAGAGAATTTATTAGTATATGTAGTCTGCCAGGGAATCACTGTATTCATAAAGGATAAAAAAAAATGATACATTTCTTTTCTTGTTTAGACATTTTGATGATGAAGTGTTTTCAAAGTTATAATTTAAAAGCCAAGTTCTGAGCCATGTGAAATACAGACTTCCATTACAGAGATACTTTGGTAAGCTAATATGCTTTGGGATGAATGACTTATTGAAAACTTCAAACAGCAATCTGGTAGTTCAGTGCCAAGAAGGTATTTCTCATTCTTCAATTCACTGCTGAAAACCTTCTGAACTGATACATGCGAAACAGCAAATATCTCTCAGATGCCATTGTCTTAACTCAGAAAATCCCTACAGTTTTTTATACAGTCCTTTGAAAATGTCACTTTTGAGTTATCTGAATTTGTATTGAAAAGAGAAGTTTCTCAACCACAACACTATTTCAACTGCATTTTGGCATGATTTAACCTCAGCTGACAACTAAGACTCACACAGCCGCTTCCTCATTTTCCCCTTGTGGCATAGGGGAAAGAATTGGTAGGGTAAAAGTGAGATGACTAGTAGGCTAGAGATAAAAACAGTTTAATAATTGAAATAAAATAAATTTAAAATACTATTAATATATTTTAGTGAAAAGGAAATTAACAAATAAGACCCCCGAAAGATAAGTGATGCAATGGAATAGTATTGCTTACCACTAACCAAGAGATCCTCAGCCTGGACCCTCAGCTGCAGTACCCCTTCAATTCTTTGTTGAGCCTCCTTCATTTCTTTTGCTGAGCGTGATGCCATAAGGTATTAGGATATAAATATTAAGATAGACAGGGCAGCTGAGAGGCATTGTAAATGATGCTCTGTTGCTTTATTATTTTCAGTCTCATAGAAGTGTGAGACATTACAGGTGTAAGATCCAACACCATAACATCAAAAGCCGCTTAATTCTTAGTTACTTAATGACTTATGCTAGTTTTTTAGCCAATCATTGTATCCATCTCTATCTCTGAGCCTGTATGCACAAGGCCCTGAGAGCTCCCTGTGCCTGCATTTCCACAATAAGGTTAGGATGTTCTTACGGTCAGCTGAAGTCAGCTGTCCTGTTTCCAGTGTCCGCTTCTTTCCTTCCCCCAGTGGCTCCGCCATACTCTTTGCTGGGGAGAAAAGAAGCAGAAAAAGCCTTTGCTGAAACCCTGCTAAGCAGTAATGGAAACTTCCCTCTGGTATCATCCCTGTTCAGCACAAATCCAAAACATAGACCCATACTAACCACTATGAGGAAAATTAACTTTACCTCAGACAGAAAAGCAGGACATACTTTGATTAGCAAATTTTGCCTCTGTCTAGATTAGTCAAGTAGACTACATAGCTACTTATTCTATTGATACCATTTCAAACTACTTCAGATTAGCAGCAGATTCAAGTCCCCAGATAAATTGATAAGAAAATCCATAGCTTGATCCTTCCCTGGTAGCACTTTGAGAAGTCATCTTTTTCTGCTGTTCCAAACTCAAGAATTTAGAAATCTATTCCTTTGATTTAAATCAATCAAGACTCTGTAAATTCTGAAGTTTGTGGAAGATTAAGCATTTTGACTCAGATATCTAGGGCTAAATTCTCACTTTCTGTGAGTTTGAAGGACCCAATGACTATTTCAGCAGTTTATCGATAAAAATCTCTATACCCTATTTTTTTAATTTGCCACACTGTCCAAACATTATTTAATTAGAGACAAGTAAGTCCCTCCCTTTTCAACATACTTTACTACTCCGATATGTTGTAGAGAGGTTTTAAATGCTGATAAAAAAGACCCCAAACTTTTAAATAGATTTTTTTCTCATCCTAACTGCATTGAAATTTTATACACAAATACATTATATTGATATAATATGATACACATAACTTATTAGGGTATCATATAACACAATATTATATTATATTATTTTTCTATTTTATATATTTATATATAACAATGTATAAATATTTATATTTATTTTTATATATTCTTAATATTTATATTTTTTATTATAATATTACATTATTTTTTAAATCATTAAAATGCAATGTAATTTTGACAGATTGTGTAATGAAAATTATCTAACATTGAGAAATTAGGTTTACCATGGGTTTCAAAGTTGATGAGAGCTATTTTGTCACGTGTTTTGTTTTCATGGATGAATTCAAGTATCTTCACAGAGAATTGCATTGGAATGCATCTCTTCCCTCATGTGTTCTTTACTTTAAAGCAGTTCCTCTGTTTATTAAAGAGCTTGGCTGCAGTATATTGTGTAGAACATTTCTGTCCACATTCTCCACCGAGCCCCTGCCCCGTCAGCAGCTTGCTCTCTCTTGGTCTGAAACAGTTAACAGCCTGCATCTCCACCTAGTTGCCTGCTGAAGCAGAGTGGTGGAAGAAGAAAGTTTGGCCTAACTAGCAAGATTGTTGCTATCTGAGAAGAAAATCTGGGAGAAACTTGGCTGGACGACAGCTGGAGGGCATAATCAAGGTCCACGTCCTGTACAGATGACCCTAAAAATCAGGATTCAGCTTAAACTGTGTGAGCTAAAAAGTCATGCTGTTTCAGATGTAATGTGAGCCTAGTTTTGTAGATACAGTGCTCCTGCCTAGCAAAAGTAGCAAAATCCAAGCCTTGCAAAAATGGGAGGCTAAATAGTAAATTAGCATAAGAAAGGAGATGCCAAGGAAAATGAGCATCAAAATGGTGCAAACATGTGTTTGGATTGCTGTGGCATACACAGTTAATTATTACAGGAGAGCTCATTCCAGGAGTACTCTCTGAAAAAGAAAATTGCTTCATTTTTCTTTGCTCAGATTCTCCTGGTTTTGAGCTCCTAATTCTATCTAAAGGAGTGCCTTATTAAACAAAAATTAGAAATGTTAGTCAGTGCAAGTGACAGTGAGTCATTCAAAAGAAACAATAGTTACTCTTGTTTTGGAGAAAGAAATATTAACCTCAACAAAACCATGGTGAAACTCAGACATGGAAGCAATCCTGAAAGAAAGAGGTTGCTGCAAACCTGAATGTTCTGGAAAATTTATATTTGTAAGCTATGTTGTTAAAGTCTGCAGTATTTCAGTAACCTTGCTTTTGTCGCATGGTTTGTTTATGAATACAGTAAAAGTCAGCCGCCTTGTCACAAAATCTGAACAGAAAGGAGCTGCTGTTGCCACTTTTTTTCACTTCCTCTATTACTAGCTGTTTGATACAAATATTAAAGACAGAAGTAATTGATGCTAAAATATACTGAGGCTGAGTGTGCTCCTACTCGAAGTGTGAAAGTACATTGTATCCTGTGCTTCTGCTTGTGCGTGGAGCACTTCAAATATCAGAGTAGGAGTGTGCTAGTGTGCGAGGAATTGGTAGTGCCTGGAGAGATGTCTAGAAATGTGTGGTGGTCACTGACGAACACCTACACCTTGGAAAATAAATGCTGATAATATATCAAAAGTTTCAAGGACCATTTTTTCCTTCAAACATTCTGAATTTTATATATCAAACAAAGCTTACAAATAGTGAATGAAGAGCAGGAGACATGTAATTATTTCACAACTCTTGAAACTATGAGACCCAAACTGTGAGACCCTGCATGTGCTAGTTGATGTCATCAGCAGTGAACCAGGTCACTTTCAACTCATAACAGAGCTAGAGAGCTGTCTGGATAGCTTCTGGAAAAGAAACTAAAAATTCACGTGCATCCCAAATAATTGTAAAAAAAGGAACTAAGTAAAATTATTCTTAAAATGAAATTTAATTTTTTTTTAGGAGCTAAAAAGTGCTATGGTACCCTTTGGGACATGGCCGTTCTTTCTGTGGGAAAAGATTAAATGGTGCTTAAGTTTATAGGAATGCTACTTACTCTAAAAGTAACCAAGAAATTTTCAGTGCATTGAGATATCATGCACAATGGAAAGTTGACTCCTTCTGTCTGTGCTGTCAAAGCAAAAATGATGTTATTCAAGATAAGCAGTAAGGACCAAAAGTGCATGATTCAAAAGCATGAAATTACACGCCTGGATGGCGCAGTGCAGACTCTACAGGGTTTGTGTTGAGGAAAGGGGGTCATGTTGGTGATTATGCTTGGTACAGAGGCAAATTTCATTTTAAATGGCAGACAACTAATTCAATACACCAGCTTTGCTCAAGGTTCTGTGCATAGAGGTATCAGAGCCTTCTCCCCAGAGCTACTCCCTGTGCCACTGGCATCACTTCCAGGGGCCTGCCTTCTGGAGACAGAGCTGCAGGTCTCTGGCCTAGTTATCATGGAGGCCCTTCCTCACACTGGTCTTCGTTTCTCTGAACAGTGACTCTGATGTTACAAGCATTAACTGGTCCCCTGCAGTTTGGAATCACTTGTAAACATGACAGGCTTGCACCTTGTCACCTACCCAGATCATTGATAAAAGGCTGCTGTGGGAGCTCTCTTGTTTCCAGTCAACAAGCAGTGAATTATTCATCAATCACCCCTTTTTGAGTAAACTTATCCAAACATTTTTTTTCATTCTTCTGATGGTTCACCCATCCAGACCATAACAATGCAATACAGAAGAATACTGTGGGAGATGGTGACAAAAAGAGTGCTAGTGTCAAGGTGAAGGACATCCACACTTCTCCACTTAGCCACAAACGCACGTATGTTATCACAGAATGCAGTTGTCTGGGACTGACATGGTTCAGTCCATACTGGCTGTTTTGTGCACCCTGAGCTGTGCTCTAATAGGACTTCTTCCATGGTTTTCCCTAGCACTAAATTGTCTGACAAGCCTGTAGTTCCTCAGACCTTGCCCTTTTGAAGGTGGGTACAATCTTTGTATTTTGGGTTCTTTCCCTGATCACCATAGCATTTCAATGATGCCAGAGAACAACCTCTCATTGACACCAGCCAGCTCCTTCAGCCTTCACCCCTGGGTGCAGCATGTTGACAACACCTTGCTGTTTTCTGTGGAAGGATGAGTTGTGCAGTGATGACTCTCAGTAGGGCAGGCAGACTTAGGCATGCTGCCTCAGTGGTGCAGATATCTGCAGCTGACTCCAGAGTATCTGTCACAGCAAATTTGGATATCGCTGTTCTGTGACACATGAATGCTATGAATTCATTTTCCTGGTTTCTCCTTCACTATACAAGGAGCTGCCAGCCTATGGAAGAAATCCTTTATGAACTTCTACAGTGCTGTTGTGCTTTTGGTAGGATCAAAATGCGGAACATGGTGATCTCTTTTGAAGAGCTGTGATCAAGCTTAAGAGATCAAATTATGGTGGTATTTTTCACTATCTTAATGGCTTTCAGATTCTTCTGGATTTCAAATAATTGAAAATAACATCACTTTCATTTCCAGTTTAATATTATTTGCCATCATGTTATTTGCCACTAGTGTACAGAACTGTGTAAAACAAATAATTTGATCACATCAAATTTTTCTATTGCTTTCTGATTGGAAATAAAGAATATTTACTTTCTGCTTGACTACTTTTCTTGATTACTTTGTCTTCATTTGCATATATTTTTCAATCATGATTTCTTTTAATCTTTTCAGACGCATACATATCCTCTTTGGTTTCTGAAAATGGTCCAGTTATTACACTAAGTGAATTAATATCATGTTTGCATTTACTTATTTGGGATTTTTGCCTCACCAAAACCAGCCTAAACCAAATTAGGGAATCAATGTAATTTCACAATGAATAATTCTGGCTTAATTTACTAATTAAAGCACATCTAGTGAAGAAAAGAAACTATATCATGTGACCAGTTAAATCCCTTCAGGTGTTACCATTTAATATTCTGATCAAGCAGCCCACAAATGTGTGATAGACAAAGAATTTTCTGTGTAACTATTTGATGAATAGTTTTGAATTACTGATATCTTCAGAGATAACTGCAGTATAAAACTGCAGACCAACATGACCTAGAAAATTATTCCTTACAATTTATTTCTTCACCTCTAATTAAAAACAATAAAACCTGCTTCATGAATATTTAATCTCAACAAAAGTCATACCAGTTCTATTACTATTCCTTGGAAAGGTTTATGTCAAGAAAGCATATGATATCCTATTTCTCTCTCTTTTTTTTTTTTAAATTTTAAATTAATGAATATTTTAGAGCAAATTAGACTATTCTTTTCCTGACAATAAATTTGGTCTATATGTTAATTTCTTTAGAAATAGTGGAACTCCAGTATTCCAGTTTTCATGCACAAAAACCATGAGTATAGATACTTTTACTCCTTATATGGAAGGGAAGAGAGAACAGATTTTCTAAAAGAAAGCTAGGAATTGATCTCAGGATGCCTGTATAAGTGTGTTTCAGATGATGGCAAATAAAAACCAAAATTTACATATCATTATGCCTGATCAATTGCTGAGCTAAAAAATTGTGTATGATTGTGGGGATGACTGACATGCACTCTGCTTATGGCAGAAAAGCAAAGCTAGCTTATCGCACAATTTACCATTACATATAGGTCAATACAATCGTACAAATTTTTCTGCTCAGACCCCTTTGTCCCAGTCCCCTTTAGTAACAGAATCTTCTGATTTTCTTCTTATGCTAGTAATGTCCTTGTTATCTCTTTTGCCAGCAAAGTCTTTGTTGGATCTCCCTTTGTCAGAGTGGTCAACATCAGAGGGTCAGGGTGACCAGATGTTGTGTCTTCACTTCTGTTCTTGCCTTCAGTTTATCTCTTCCTCGGATTTCACTGTACCAGGGCCAAAAGGTCTGAAGTGCTACTCAGTTCAGCTTCTGTAGTTGTCTGAGCTCCGACATACAATCTTGGTAATTCTCCAGAAAGAGAGAATTATAGAATTATAGC
Source organism: Acridotheres tristis (assembly GCA_037013685.1). Lineage (NCBI taxonomy): Eukaryota > Metazoa > Chordata > Aves > Passeriformes > Sturnidae > Acridotheres > Acridotheres tristis. Next base: position 29,138,063 of record CM072919.1, on the reverse strand, counting down.
CTTATATGTGTTAGAAGTGACCTTAAAATCATCTAGTTTAATCTTGCTTGCCATGGGCAGAGACACCTTTCAGTAGACCAGGCTGCTGTAAGTCCTAGCTGACATGGCCTTGAATACTTCCAGGGGTGGGACATCCACAGCTTCTCTGGGCAGCCTATTCCAGTACTTCATCATCCTCATAGTAAAGAATTTTTTCCTAGTATCTAAAAACCTAAACCTACACTCTTTCAATTTAAAACCATTGTGTCTTGTCCTGTCACTATCTGCCCATATAAAAAGTTGCTCTCCCTCGTGCTCTCCCTTGCTCTACCTCTGTCAGGTACTGGAAGGCCACAATGAGGTCTCCCTGGAACCTTCTCCAGGCTGAACATCACCAGCTCTCTCAGCCTGTTTTCACAAAAGAAATACTCCAGCCCTCGGAGTTCTTTGTGGCGTCCTCTGGACCTTCTATAACAGGTTCAAATCTTTCTTGTGTTGGAGATAACACAAGAAAGGATAAACACCTTTATGTTGGGCTTTTGCTGCTTTTGACACACTTTTGCAGCACTTCCTGTATTTCTGACTTCCCATAATTTGGTCTTTTCCTTGAAACCTAATATTTCTACACTTCCTGCTACAGAACTTAAAAAAGATTGAAACATCACCGTCCAGACTGTTGTTTGTACATGAACCTACTGTAAATTGTAGCAAGGGCCAATTCAGCATAATAACTTGGCAGATTAAGTGATATTCACTTGATTTTGACTATGCTTTTCATCAATGAAAAAGGATGCTTATAAAGATCAGACAAAAAGTTTGTAAAGTTTAGAAAGTATAAATTGGAAGGTAATCCTCTGTACACAGAAAGCCTCATTTTTTTTTCTTCCATTATGAGATGGACCAAAGTAAAAGGACTTCAAGCTCATTGCATGACACATTTGCTACATACCTAACTGCTCTGTACACCAGACAGTACCAAAACAGAAAGTTCTTGAATGTTGTGATGCTGAATAAGTTCCATTGATATTTACATTCAAATTTATTTGAAATTATTGTATCAAGAAGATGACCAGTGGGACTTTTAACAGTCACCAGAATTAATACAAAAGATATTGTGCATGTTCTAGATGATGAAAGGATAGAGATCAGCCCTGTGGAAATAGACTTGGGCATACTGGTGGGTAAAAAATTACATGTGGTTTGGCCATAAACACAACCCCGAAAACCAAATGTGTCCTGGGCTGCATCCAAAGCAGCGTGGGCAGCAGGGGAGGGAGGGGATTCTGCCCCTCTGCTCTGCTCTGGTGACACCCCAGCTGGAACCCTGCACCCAGCTCTGGGGTCCCAGCACAGGAAGGACATGGGCCTGTTGGAGAGAGTCCATAGGAAGGTCCTGAAAATGGTCAGAGAGCTGTAGGACCTCTCTTAAGAAGAAAGTCTGAGAGAACTGTGGTTGTTCCCTATTGGAGAAGACTCTAGGGTGATATTATTGCAGCCTTTCAATATATAATATGTGTATTTGGCTTATAAGAAAGACAAACTTTTTCCTAAGACTTGCATTGACTGCACAAAGAGCAACAGTTTTAAACAGAAAGAATATATCTTTGATTGGGCATAAGGAAGAAGTCTTTATGATGAGGGGGTGAGATACAGGAAGAATTACCCCAGAGAAGTGTATGCTCCCCACATGGAAGTGTTCAAGGTCATGTGGGATGTGGCTTTGAGCAACCAGATATAGTTAAAAAGATACCACATGATCTTCCAACCAAGTCATTGTATGATTTGCTACTTCTGATTCCCTTGCTGAAGTAACCTCTCAGTGCCCATTTAATTTTATACTTAATTTTATACTTATTGTGTTTTAGTTACATTCTTCCATTTGGTTCATATCATGAGCATCTGAATTATACACAAGACCTGACAATATTTGGGGTTTTTTTTGTGTCTATTTCTGCATGTGTTTTGTCATTTTTGTTTCACTGCTATCAAGCATTCATGCCTACAACAAACATAAAAAGAAATTTTTCATGAATACCTGGAAGATGCATTCACATAATAAGACTGTTTTATATTCTCTATATGGGCCAAATATAGACTTTCCAAAATAATTTTGGGAGGATACAAACCTCAATTATTTTCAGTCTTCTGAGCTTCATCTATAACTTAACAAAAGAGATGCATTTGGGTACTGAAGAAAAAAACATTGTGTGTAGTTTTTCAGTACTGAATGAATGCTATCCATGCATAAACCAGCACATTTTCTAGCATGGCTTATGATAAGTGAGAACTACTCAGCCTCAGCCCCTATGCTAGTACTAATTTAATCACAATGTCCAAATGCTGAGATAATTTGTGAATAAATTTAAGATTCAAGTTCAGTATATCTTAGTTTTTCTCTTTTTTTGGTACTTCCATAACTGATGCTGATTAATGCATTTAAGCTAGAGATCTCTTACAGTTCCTAAAAAATTTAGGTTCCCAGAGTTACCATGTTTTGGAGAATTTCTTTATTATTGTGAAAGTCCCTTTTTTACCTTCAGAAAACTTAATCTGTTTCTTCACATAGCTTTAGGTGCATTTTTGAATACAGATAAGATGTTCTAAAATACAGAAGAAAACATTAAGATTTTGGAATGATTCCCTGTGTTTTCCCTGTAAAATTCCCAAATTGTAATTTAAAGAGTTTGTCAGAGCTTTTGTCCAAGTCTGAAGAATTTTTCCATGCCATGTTCAGAATCTGAGCCTCCATGGTGAGACAACAAAGGGTGAAATGTTGGAGAAGGTGAAGAAAAGCTAAAACTTAATGATGAGGCATCAGGGAAGCTCTGATCTCTGGTTCTGATGGGATGGTAAAAAGCGCTAAGAAAGAACAGTGAAAAAAAGGATGCAGTAGACTCATAAGGGAAGGCTCTGTACAGAGTAAATATGCTTTGGAGTGTCCTAAATGCAGTATGCTGTCCCAGAAGTGTTTTCTTAGAGGCCATTTAGGAAAAAAAATCTCTTGCTTTCTGCACAAGAGATGTTCAATGGCACTGAAAATGTTCAGACAATTAAGAACTCACCAGGAAGGCTGGTGTTTTTCCTATTATTCCTTGTAATATCGCATATTATTGACTTTTGTTCACATTCAGAAGTGAAGATCTCATTTGCAGCCAAAGAAGAGTAAATGACATCCTAATAAGACTCTCCTTTTTACACAATGGGCTAACCTCTTCTCTCATTTTGATGTAAATCTGAAGTAGTTTCATCAAATTAATGTGTTGAGATTTTTTCTATAGTTGCAAAAACTAATTAATATAACCCTGTCAGGGAAAAATCCAGAGGACACTTCTGCAAATATTCATGTTGTTGCTCTGCCAACAACCTATCATGTTTTTCAAGAAAACTGATTCTGATATCTCCTCTGACAATAAAGGAAGAAAATTTATCCCTATCTTCCAATTGTCCATATTTTCTAGTTGTAAGTACAATGATCTTTCAATAAATGTTTTCTAGTTTGAAATAAATAAGCAAAATTTCCATAAATAAATAAGTTTACTACAACTGAAAGTGTATTCTTCCACCTTCGAACACCACCTATACATGCCCTTCTCTTTTTCTTTCCAGAATCCTGCATGGTTATGGTGCCTTGTTGCCACAGAGATCTTTTTGACAGCAGTATCCACAGATCTATGAGGCTTGATGAAGCCAGCATGTTTTCAGATCAAATGGTTGGACTGAAGCTGTAATTTTATATTGACTTACTCCCAAAGCGTTTTTCAAAATAGTTCACCATCAGTCTGGTTCAGAATAACCCTTTAGCACTGGGGAAAAGACTGATTCTTGTTCTGAAATCTGCAGATTTCATCAGACAAATGGCAGAATGGCATTCCACCAGTAAAGGACAAATTCTTACAGTTCCTGGCTGTTTTGTTTCTCTGTAAGTTTGGAACTGCTTTTCTGTAAGTTTGCTGGCCTTAGATTGATGAGTCTTTCAGATGCCTGATAAAGTGCTTGCCAAAACTGACAATCAGAACTTCTTAGGAGAAACTTTGCTTTCTTTGAACATGCTTGATAAAACTGCTTAGTGCTCTTCAGACAGATAGTGGCTCAGTGCAAAGAAAAAACAGGCAAATATGAAAGCCAAAATAATGGTCATATATGAAATTCCAAGGCTATATTTCTTGACTATGTGAAAAAAAGATTACCAGTCAATTTTCATATTGACTGAAATGTTTAAAGGTTAGACCTTGCCTTCATTTGTTCCATTTTTGATTTAATATTGAGAGCATATTTTCATATTCTGGTATTTAAAAAGGTCTCTTGGTGCAAAATTGAGCCTGGTTTTACTCATTATCTATTTCCAATTTTCACATTAATACAGATTTTAATTTTGAATACGTAGAGAAATAATTTGTATTTTATTATCAAAGGCCAGAAGGTGACATCTCAGTATTATTCTACCAAATAAAACCCACATGCAACCCAATCAGGGCAGGAAGGAAAAAGGTAGAGAGGGAGATCTGGATATATTTAAAGAAAAAGAGGTTTTATACTAATTTTTTAGTTTTGTTTTATTTAAATTAGCAAATGCTCTGAGATATCCCAGCTCAGCTAGACCATGGTCCTTGAACACCTAATGATTCTTATGGCACTTGACAAAACTGATTCATATAAGACAAATGAAGTATCATCATCATTGTCGTCATGGTCATTGTCATCATCTCTATATGCTAGTGTTTGTAGTCATCAAATAATTTTCTATTACAAGGTAAGATGGAGTATTAAAGCAAAAGCTTACATAATACTATATAAGCCATATAATGACTACATTAAAGTGAAAATGTGCAACTCTTCAGGCCCTTTTTGTGTAGTGACATCAAATCCATTTATCATCATCTTGCAAAATCTGAAGTGCTTCATGCATGGAAAAAAACTACATGCTACTCTCGAGGTTTTGTTTGTTTGACTGTCAGTTTTCTGTCTCAGAAAGTAATCTGATTTTAACTGGAGTAAATAATTGTATTGATTGCAATAGTGAGGATTGTATTTAATACTTGCATGATAGCCTCAATGTAGGAGACACTTATTATTATTTACAACACTAAATGGACACATTTAATTTTACTGTTTTAAACACTAACACAATGAGCATAGCAAAATAAAAGCTATTGTGGTAAAGAATGAGCAAATGAATCATCTCCTTCCCAAGCATATTTGAATCAAACATTTGAAATAGATATTACTTATAACATGCATAATGAGAGTAATTAATGTTGTAATTGATTTAAGTCCTCTGCTATGCCTTGTGCTTCATGATATTATTATAGCAGATAATGTGGTTTAAGTGGTGTGTTCTGAACAAAAATGTTTTCTTTATCTTCTTTTCCTATAATGTTATTATATAATGCTACTTGCCTCATTCTTCAGAAGATTAGAAAATTAACTGAAATTTTATTCTGAGGTCTGTACTTTTTTTGGCTAAACTCCTTCCTCACTTCCTACCAGTGGGATTGGAGGAAGAATCAGAACTATAAAAGTGCAAAAAACTCTAGGGTTGAGATAAGGACAGTTTAATAGAGAAAAGCTACCTGTGCATGCAAAACAAAATGAGAAAATCAGTCACTACTTCCCTTTGGTAAGAAGTTGTTATGTTCCTAGTCCCCATCTTGCTCTCCATCCACTTGAAGAGGAAAGAAGGGTTAGCATTGAGGACTGCAGCAAAAGAAGTTCTTGAGCACGTCAGTCTACTCTTCATTTGTTGTTACCAGCATTGTCTGTCAGGGGACACACCTTCTTTGACTTCCCTTTTTTGGCTGACATGCCTTCCGGTTACTCCTTGTGTCCCTTGCCAGATTCAGTTCCAGCTTTGCCTTGGCCTTCCTCACTTCACCCCACCCCTACTCAACCCAACTTTTTCTCTATGCTCTTCCCAGGTTGTGTGTCCTTGTTTCCACTGTTTCTGCATTTTATTTCTTTCCTTTTAGTTTGACCAGCAGTTCCCTTCTCAGCTATGTCAGTCTCCTGCCTTCCTTGTCTGATTTCTTGCTCCTGGGGATTGCAAGCTTTTGCTGTCTTGTGGAGAGCTCTGCTCCTCTCCCCTGTCCCTGAGAACGCTTTCAGGGGATCATATGGACTGTCTGATTGAAGAGCTGGAAGTTTGCTTTCTTAGATGTCAGGGGCCTATCTTTACCTCTTTCCTGACCCGTATCCCTTTGGACTGTGACCTCTTCCAATGCATGGTCACTGCCTCCCAAGCTGCTCCCATCTTGATATCCTCAATTAGCTCACACTGGTGACCAGTATTGAATATTGAGCCTCTGGTAAGGCTCTGTATTACTTGGGTCAGGAAGTTTTCCTCCATGCATTCCAGGAGTCTCCAGGCAGCTCACCACTCCCTTAGAAGACGTGAAGGTGGTTGAAGTACTTCAGAAGGACAGGAGCTTGCAAATGCAATTCCTCCTGTAGCTGAATCAAGAAGGTTCTGTCAAAAGCCTCCATTTGATCAGGAGGCAGGCAGTAGACACTGACCACAAGGTTCATTTTGGTGCCGTGGTCTCTGATTTTTATGAGGTGCTATGAGAAAATGCACTTATCCATGTGAAAATGTACAGTTCTAATCCTTTTTTCCATAGTTTTTTCAGTGATTGGTGGGTGCAGATAAGAGGAGTTTTAAAGGTGTAGATAGGAGTATTTTAAAGGAGTTGGGGAAGTGCTGCTGTTCTAACAAAAAAAAATATCAGTAATTCCTATCATTTGCTTGTGAGTGACCTGGAACTATAAAAGCAGGACAAGAGGGAATGCTACGGAGATCTGTGAGGATTCTTTTTTGGCTTCTGTAATGAAGGATGCTTTTTATATTGCAGCTAAGAGTATCTTCTCCAGCAAAGGTTTTTGTAAAGAATCTAAATTAATTTTTATGAATTTGTTATGTATTGGAGAATATATAGAAAATATTAGATCTTCTTTTGATCTTCTGTAATTTCACAACCTTCTTTTCCCTTTTGTGATAAAGTCATTTAAGCAATTCAGTCTAGTAACTAGAGGCATGAAAGTGTCCTGTGTTCTGTTCCCCCTCACTTCCACAAATTTAGCCATTGAAAAATACTGAAGTAAGTGCATTCTTAATTCTTTTTAATGCATTTTAATTCATAAAATACAATTCTGATACCAATTCTTTATTTTTCCTAAACAAAATTTCTAATCTTTTCAATTTTCTTTACCAGTCTTTTCAGAAGAGGCTCCATTATGGTGTTTGGGCATTTTAACAAACATTCATGGTGAAAATCTCAATCTTAACAAATGGGAACTTGTTGCACAGAAAGATGAAAAAGTTTGCACAGGGTCATCCCACAGACTACTAATAGGTATGGTCAAGACCTATTGAGTCCAAAACCAGTAACACACGAGTAACTTAGCTTTCTAAAACACAAGCTGATGTTTTAGAAAATTCTTGGAATTAGAACACATCACAGAATAGCATTACAGTACAAGAGACACAGGAAAATCAAATCTATTGACTGCAATGTCTTAGAGATGTTAGTGCAGCACACACATTTTAGAGAAAGAGTCTAAGTGAATGTCATTGCATAAATAGTAAGTTGAAACAAAAGAATTTTTGGTGTGTTTAATTCCCTTAATATTCCTTGAATATTGAATTCCCTTGCATTTCCTTTTATTTCAGCTAATTAAAATTACCTACTAAAAATGAATGTGTTGAGAAGTAGGTTTTCCTGATGCCTTGTCTATATATTTTAGCTAGAATAAGGAAAACAGAAAAAAAAAGAAGCATGCTGAAGTTTTTTGAGGTGATGGTTTGTAATAAGTCAAATGCATTACTTTTTTCATCTTCTAACAGCTACAGCCATTTGTGTTTATATAAACAGCAGAAGTCTCCATCTTGAAAGAGAGGCACTAAGACCTGATGTAAAAATGTCAAGCTAGGCAGTTTATTCTGACTTTCTAATCTGATAGTTTCTTCCTCTTCAAATGGCACATGTGCAATGTATTTGCTAATTTTTAATATCTATTTCTTTATTTATTTTCAAATTACTAATTGTTTTTACTGCCTTCTTCAAAAAATACCCATATAAAAAGGGATGAACTTCCTTGTTTTCTTATGAATTAAAAGTGGCTATGATCTGTTCAAGGCTTCACTTTTGCTTATGTCCACATGGATCATGGTACAACTAGTTGAGATGCCAGTGGCATCAAAAGCAGCACTTTTGGGCAGCCACCTTGTGCTGAGCCCCCCCATAGCTGCAGTTGGACTTTGATCTAGAACTGCAAAAGATGGGCCATTCCCTTGGTGTAACTTGGACTATCAACCAATCCAATTGCAATCTTAACCTAGGAGCCTTTGAGGGTTGCAAGCATTTAAATTAAATTGTATTGTCAACTCTTTTTGATAACAGTAGATCTTGAATAATAAAAAAGAAAAGCTATAAAATTTTAGCCCATCCATTTTATGATTTTGACATAATATCTTCTTAGGACTCTATAAAAGCTCTGAAATCATAAATGAAGCAAAAACAATCTAAAGGAATCATACATGCCTATTAGATACACACAGTTAAAAATTATCAGATTTACAGCTATAATAGAATATTTTCTTTCAGCCCAGAAGCCTATGGACAGCACATCAAGCAGACCTCTATAAGAAAAATGAATGTGTGCTTTTAAAGAATATTCATGAATTGGTATGTGGTGAAAGAAGAAATCTGGTTTTCGTTGTGCCTCTAATTTTAGGCAAGATTTTTTTGATATTCAGCTCACCATTTTGTCTATGTGTCACAAGCTTTATTGATAGCCTTCACTAGTCAGCGTCCAAATACAAGTATTGCGCATGCTAAATTCTAAGAGAAGTGTGTTTTGTGAAGACTTATTTTGCATGTTTTCATTTTTCTTCTCTTTTAATAATTTGATAGAATCATAGATACGTTTTATTGTAAAGCCTGAACCTAGCTCTAAAATTTCTGCATCATCTTGACAGAGAAAATGTTTTAAGTGTCTTAATGGATCATCATTACTTGCTTCTTCTTTCTTAAAAATCTGTGGTCTCACCTACAATGAAAAGGGTATTGATTCTGGGAATTGTGACATTTTCTCTCTCCATCCTTTTCTTTGAAATCTGTGAACATATGAACACCTTTTGTGTTTACCTTCCAAGAATATGTGCCAACGTGATGGCTACCTTGTGCTTTAATGTATCAACCTTCTTTTTACTGACCTAAGCTTCTGTTAAATTTTCATGGTCCCTCCTATGTTGATCTTTTCCTTAATTCTAATTATCTTTACCAACAGGGATGTTTGAGGTTATGTCCTATCCTATACTTGTATGTGTTTCAATTTTAAGCCTTAACCACATCTCAAAGCTCTCCAGTTATACCAACAACATAGGTCATGTGTCCAAGAGGATTGAAAATCTATCTGGCCAGGAAGATCTATTTACTGGATCTACAACAATATGTGTAAAACAGTGTTAACTCTGGCATCTAGGTTGAGAATTAAAGGGAACACCAGAATAAAGGAACAGAGACAAATTTAAGTATGAAGCTCCAAAGATGTATCTGTATATGGCTTCAGTAAGACTGTAGAATATCTATATATATGTCTTTTAATGAAGTGTAAGGCAGTTTGAGCAGATTGTAAAGACAAAGAATTTGCACAGTTCTTCACAGAAGAATTTTTGGATGCTAATTTATAGTTCAGTGACTGTATGGGTAAATGCCACGGGTTCACAAATTTTATTGTGCTGATTTCTTCTCTTTCTCATGTACCAGGTAGAGACATAAGTTCTGATTCTTTGATTTCTTCCCATGAAAGTAGCAAAGCTTTGACACACCTGAATAGCTCTGGCTCCAATTTACAGAAGATGGAGTTTGCAACTAGCTCTGCAAGTTCAACTTAGATTTTGTACATTGTTTCAGGCCAGGTTTTACAAGGGAAGTTTTGTTTACATTGTTTTGTATTTGAATTGCAGTTGTAAATTTTATTTTTTTAGGCAGGGAGAAAAGGGTATTTTCCTCAAAAATACTGAATTTTGCTATATCTTATATAACTTTTCTTATCCAAAGTGCATGTGGAAGGATGGGAAAATATAATCTAAAAGTAAAAGCCAAGTAGCAACTAAAAAAAAAAAGAGTGGAAATTATTTGTTTGGAATGAAATTAAGCTGTATTTGCTACTGATTTTCTGATTGAATATCTCTGCCTCTTCTTTTGTGTTTTTACGTAATGATAAAAGATCTGCTTTCATGTAGGAGTAGCTAGTCTAACATAAAATTGTCACAAGTTATAGAACTTATTTTGTCAAATCCAGGAGTTAAGAGAGAAAAGAAAACAATCACAATTCCTTTATGCCACGTGTATGTTATTTTTCTTTCCCCGTGTAGTGTCTGTTTGTTTGTTTGTGTATGCTTTTTATGTGTTGGTACCTTTAACAAAAATGGCCACGTTGTGGGTAATGTAACTTCAAACACATCAAAACAGACTTACATGCAGATAGTTGTACTCTCTCTTCTTCTACTACGAGTATCAGTTTTCATTTATCTGATGTTAGACACTAATTGGTTTCCTAATCCCTTCTCATCCTTCTGAGGTGGGATTTTTAATGTGTTCTTTATGGAATATTGAAGCATTGCTAGTTTGATCTGGTGAGGCTATTACGGTGTACATTGCATGCCTTGAAGTTCAAATAACTTGCTTTATATTCACCTGAAAAGATGATTTTTTAAATAATGGACAACTGAGAATAACCACATTTGAAAATTTTATGTTTTACAATCTGTTGATATTTAAAAGGAGTCTGAAGAGAAGGACCCCAAAAAGAAATGTAACTACTTTCCTAAGTACTACTTAAAATGTAGTGCAACACAGTTTAAAATAGTTGTGAACAACAAAACTAAAAAGACATTTTCTTTTACAAATATTACATTAATTGTGTATTTTGGCCTAAATTTTAAGACGGCAGATATTTTGAATATTCTAAAAATGAACAGCAGTGTGTTTCTTCCTTCAAATAGTACATTTTCAGTTTATCCCTTGTAAAGTGAACATTTCAGTCCTTTTTAAAGAAACACTATGTTCAAAATTACTTTAGAAAGTATTGCTGGCTTTTATTGAAAAAATATTTTGACCAATTAATCCTGACAAATTACAATAGAAAGACTAATTTGTACAGACTGATAAAACTTTTGTTAAATAGTTTTACATGCTGAGCTTCTTCCTAACATTTCTGTACTCAAGCAAAAGAGCCAATTCATCTCTTTTATAATGTGCAGTGTTCATGAGCCAGTATTATGGCTGAATTTGGTGAATGAAATGTGCGTTTGCTATCAATCTAGATATACCATTTACACTACCTATGTAGATTTACTGTAGATCCACTATTTAAAGTAAAATCAGAATTTATGATCTGTTCCATATAAATTCACATATTTTTATGTTGCACCTATTCCCTGTTCTTCAACATCTTTATCTCATCCTGCTTTACATTTCCTGGAGCATGGCAAATGATTGATGTAAGAGAGAAATTGCTGGAAAATGAGGTATTTCTGCACAATATATGTGAATGTATGAGATATATTTATTGATTGACTATGTAAAACATGAAAAAACTCATGATGAAGGGATGGCCTGAGTATGTATTTAAATACATTAATGACTTTCGTTGTACAGTTTTATATAGAAGGTCATATAACGGAGTTTTGTAATTCTCCCTCCCTTTGCCTCCTACCCTACTTCCTTCTTGGTTCTTTTGGTCTTATTTCTTCCTTCTTCTTTTAGCATGGGAGAAAAGAAAAGTTGATTGTGTTTGTAGATCAAGTTGCATTGCTTGTATGTTTGAATTCCATACACTTTAGTAGAATACTAACTGAATCAATGTCTCAGATAGCAGGAATACATTTTAAAGGTATGTTATTGCCTAATTCTGGAATAGTAAGTTACTCTGCATCCTACAATGGGTTTAAACATTTATAACTTTCTAAAGTTACTTTTTTTCGTTCATCATACTGCAGGAATAAAACATTATTTAGGCTGTTCACTTCACCAGGCTTTTGACATTAGTCTTCAGCACGTGAAGACAAGTCTTCAGCTATATAATTCAGGAATAAACCGAACAGGTAGAGAATTTAAATGAAGTTACTATTCAAGAAAATATGAGACTGAAGTAATGTATGTGGAATTATAGATAGCTTCAAATATAGAATAGAACAAGACTTTGGCCACATTGGTCTGAACAATTTGGGAGATAGGCTTAACTATCTGGAATAGACTGGATGCACTTAAATATTGGCAGGATGTGATGTTTCAACTGGCACAGAATGTACTACAAGTTTTTGTAAAATATACATTCATGTCAATTCCAATTTACAGTTCTAGTTAGATTCCAAAATGAGTATGAGAAACAGGAGAGAAAAAATGGCCCCTGAAGATATCCCAGGCTCTATGCCCAGATTCTTGATACAAGTCTTTACACGTCAGAAAGATACTTTTAGGATATTTCAGAAAGTGAAAGAAGATCTTCCAAAACAGAATGAGGCAGAAATCTTAAATACATTCTAAAACTATAACCATATCCAAACATTGAAATATACAGTGTCTGAATAAATTTAGAATAACAAAGAATGACAACATTCTTTGTTTTCTCTGTCCTATTCAAGAAAGTGAAGTAAATTAATTTCACTGTTCTTAGATCTAAATAAATATTTCACTGAGCAGAAGACATTGGACTAATGAGTGCAGAACCAGAGTCTTTGGAGGTCCTCTTGTCTAAAATCCCTATCTACAGCAGGAAAACCTAGAGCTAGTTGTGCAGAGCTGCATCCAGATAGTTTTTAAACATCTCCAAGGATGTAGACCCTATTTCCTCCTCAGGCAACATACTCCATTGTCCAGATATGCCCTACATTTATTTGGTTTTTTAACTGGCAAAATAAGTTAGTTTAAACTAATGAGCATTATAACAGTTTCAAATTAATATTGTTACCTCTCTTCCATTTGAAGCTTGATGGTGTATCACCCACAAGAAGATTTCTTTATCTCTTCACTGGTCTGAAACACACGTGTGAATGGGGGATCTTAACTTGTCTTCAAGATGAGACTGATATTTCATTTTCAGTATCTTCCATGAAGGGTTTTTGAAAATATTCCCTTTCGACTGTCATAACTTTTATCAAAACCTTCTTTCATATCTCTATAATAGGAAATTCCTCACTATTTCAAGTCAGCAATTTTTCAGTCTCTCCTAATTTGAGTTTCATTCTGAAACACAGGAATTCAATCCTTTTATGATCAGGTAGACTTGTCAGTGGATAAGGGAGGGACTTTGGATGCCACGTACCTGGAATTCACCACAACATTTGACATGATCTTCCACAGAATTTTCCTGGAAAAGTTGGACAGGTATACTCTTTGCTGGGTGTCCTGGCTTAGGGCAAATTTTGGGGGAAAACCTCCGGAAGGAGCCCCCAGAAAGCAAACCCCCACGACTCCTCCCCCCACCACCGGCTTCGGGTAGAATTTCCTCAGAGAGGAGTGGAAAAAAAACTGTTTATTTAACAAGCAAAACACTCCCCAGCACAAAAAACAACACCAGCTGGCAAAAACTCTCACCATTCTGAAGAGATGACAAACTCAGAAAGTCTCTCCTGTGAGTGGTTGCCCAGTTATCCCCAGGCACTGGGGAATGACTGCTGCAGGTGACAGAATGCAGACTCCTGGTGTTTCTTGGTATTTCCCAGGTCCCCGTCTGGAACAGGTTCAGACGGTGTCCAGGAAAGGGGGAGGGGGAAAAAACAACAGTCCAGGGAAAAAATTGGACTGCCTAGCTGAACTAACTAATAAACAAAAGCAAGGGCAAAGAAAAGAAAAGAGAGGCAGAAGCGAACCAGCAAGCAAGCAAAACCAGCCAGCCTCTCCTAAACACAGACCATGGGGGAGGTGAGCCAGCTGATAACAAGACAAAACAAACCTTCACTTTCAGAGTCAGTCCTGAAAGCACAGGACATAATACCAAGTGTAAACAGAACACACAATTGGAGATACAAACACCATAATGTCACCCTTGGACACGGGGAAAAAAAAAAAGTTGGATGGCAAGGCCCAGAGACTGGAGGTGAATAGTGACAGATCCACTTGGTGGCTAGTTGCTAGTTGTGCTCCCCAGTGATCAGTGCTATTTAATATCTTTATTTATTATGTGAAAGATGGGACTGATGTACCAACTCTCAATAAGTTCATGGATAACACCATGTTGAGTGGAAGCATTGTTCTGCTGGAGGGCAGGAAGGTTCTGCAGAGGGATCTGGACAGGCTGGATCCATGGACCAAGGCCAGTTGTATGGGGTTCAACAATGCCAAGTCTCAGGTCCTGCCCTTGGGTCACAACAACCCCGTGCAGAGCTACAGGCTGGGGCAGAATGGCTGCAAAGCTGCCCAGTGGAAAAACACCTGAGGGTTCTGGTCAACAGCAACTGAAAGTGAACCAGGAGTGTGCCGAGGTGGCCAAAAAACCCAGTGGCATCCTGGCCTGTATCAGCAATAGTGTGGCCAGCTGGACTAGGGCAGTAATTGTCCCTGGTGAGGTCACACCTCGAGTTCTGTGTCTAGTTCTGGGCACCTTACCTTAAAAAAGGACATTGGGGTTCTGGACTATGTTCAAAGAAGAGCAACAAATCTGGTGAAGAGAGTAAGTCACATGAGAACCAGCTGAGGGAGATGGGGTTGTTTAGCCTGGAGAAATGAAGGGACAACCTTCTCATTCTCTACAACTACCTCAGAGGAGATTGTAGCCAGGTGAGGGTCAGCCACTTCTCCCAGGCAACCACTAACAAGACAACAGGAGATTACCTCAAGCTGTACCAGGGAAGTTCAGGTTGAACATTAGGAATTATTTTTGTGGAAAGGGCTGGTAAGCATTGAAGTGGACCAACCACAGAAGTGGTGGAGTCACTAGCCATGGAGGTGTTCAAGAAAAGACTGTGGCACTTAGTGTCATGGTCTGGTTTACAGGGTGGTGGTGACTGGTCAAAGTTTGACTTAATGATCCCAGAGACCTTCTTCAGCCTGAATGATTCTGTGATTCTGTAAGGAGTTGAGTATAAAACACTGAACTGTGAGTTGCATTCAAGAGGAATTATGTCTTTTTTGTATTGTGCCTTCTTTCTTTTCACTTGTGTGAGGAAAATGAGAATATTTGTAAGCCTGTATATACAGATGACTTCTCAAAACATTTTTCTGAAAAGTATGTAATGACATTTGCAATTAGGCTCTAGCATTGGCTTCAATGGAGGCAGAGTTGAACTAATGCAGCATATTTCACAAGCCTCAGCAACTCAGCAATTCACCTGCTCCCTTGTTAAATGTTTTTGACACTGCTCTATAATGTATGCTGTTATACCGTATCATACAAATCAAAATTTAAGAACTTCACAAACTTTGTTCCAGAAACATTTCCCTTTATAAATTGTTTTTATTTCAAGTAACTTCTTTTCTTTCTGCTTTTCTTCACTTCCTAGATGGACAACTTTTTCAGGTAAGTTGAAAGTAACTATAACTGGAGACTTACAAAGCATGCGTCCTACTGATTCAGCACAAAGGAAGTCTCAGAAGGTACACTCCAAAAAAAGCGAGTCCAGTAACAGCTGACCTGTGCTTCTAGGAACAGGTATCTAGCATACCACACACGTATTTCCATATTTTATTCATTGGATAAAGGATATAATTGCTTTTTTTCCTTTTCCTTGTTTTATGAAAAATACAAATTTTCTTAGAGAAAAGAGTACCCTGCCCCTACATCTTCCCTCTTAAACAGCAAATGTGAACATAATGAAATTACAATGTTACTTCATTTGCCGCAGTGTGAGGCACTGACCACTCAGCATTCTTGTGGTATCCTAATGGTGCTGTAAATATTGGGTGGGGGAGCCAAGTCAGCTCCTTTTCATTTATAATAAAATATGTTTCAATGAGAGGTGAAAAAATGTGCAGGAAGTACACAGTTTTGGAAAAAAATCCTATTCAAAAAGTGCTTAATGATTCATAACTTGCCTTTCATGCAAATAAACAAGAGATGGCAGAGAAAACATTCCTTGATGTACTGGTTTGAGCTGTATACAGTTAATATTTTTTTCTCTGATAGCTAGTACAGGGCTGTGTTTCTGATCTGTGCTGGAAACAGGGCTGATAACACAAGGGTGTTTTAGTTAGGGCTTACACAGAGCCGAGGCCTTTGCTGCTCCTCACCCACCCCACCAGCGAGGAGGCTGGGGGTGTGCAGGGAGCTGGCAGGGGACACAGCTGGGACAGAAACCCTACACCACATGGTGTCACGCTCAGGTTATAAAGGAAGAAGGAAGGAGGGGACATTTGTAGTTATGGAGTTGGTCTGCTCGAGTTACCATGAGGTGTGATGGGGCCCTGCTGTCCTGGAGATGGCTGAACACCTGCCTGCCCTTGGAAACTGGTGAATTATTTTATTGTTTTGCTTTGGTTGCATGTGAGACTTCTGCTTTTCCCTATGAAACTGTCTTTCTCTCACCTGAAGAATTTTCTAGCTTTTTCCCTTTCAATTGTCTCCCTTATCTTATCAGGGGAGAGGCTATGGGATGCTTAGCTGCTTGGTGACGAGCAACTTAATTGTTAAACCACAACACTTACTTACCTATTAACAGAATTCACTGAATTCATTGCTAGTGGTCTTAGTATAGATCTTAAAACAGGTGTTCACTTAGAAATGCTTTTCTGTATTATGCAATTACTTTACTCATTTTCCTATTACAAAATAATCTCCAACTTGTGATAGCACTGAATTGTCACAGACTACTACTTTGACAACCAACACACTCTGAAGCAATATTGAAAGGACCATAGATTTTGCACTTATCTATCTGCTCCTTTCCCCTTTCTTATTTTCTTTAGTGCTTCTTTCAGCTTGTATTAAGGACCTATTATTTAGATACTTTCATAACGTATGTTTTGTTCTATTCCTGGTGATAGTGTTTCATTTCCCTATATATTTTCTGGTTTTAATTTCTGTGTATACAGTTTGACCTGTGAAAGGTTTACAGTGGTGACTACAGGAGGAAGCTAACCTTAGCTGGAATATCTAGATTTTATTCTGCTGTAAATATCTATGAAACATAAATAAACATTACTTTTTGCAGTTAATGTCACTTTTACAAATTTCAGAAGACAGAATTAATGTCTTGAATCATATTACCAAGCTTTCCTTGCATATTTCCTTCTGTATACAACTCGTTTAAATGAGCAAGTAAACAGGTTATGTACACTGGTGGTCATATGTGTATCTCCCACTCTGGACAGTTCAAGGTGACCTCATGACATAATGCATGTGGTCTCCAAGTTGCAGAATATAGAGAAGGAATCTGCAAAGTTTTTGCAGCTTAAGTAATGAAGGGTTTGGTTCTTATGTAGGTGATACTGCACAATGGTCAGCGAAATAGGTTAGGAAATTAAAAGAAATTCAGCTAAACTATGGCAGCTTTTGAATGAAATGTTGATAACATCACACATGCTTTTAAAATGAACTAAAAATCACCACCATAAATATTTCAAAAGTTTTAATTAATTGTCCTTATGCCCCACAGAATTATAAGCTTAATTTTCTGAAGAAAAATGATTGTTGCACTCCTGCTCCCCCTTTAGTGAATGGCTGTTGTTCTATAATCCTACTTTATTGCTTTCACTCAGGATCTTTGGGAAAGCTTGAGTGATGAAGCAGGTCTTCCAAAATAATCTAAAGATTGCAAGGTGATGACTTTTCTTAGATCTAATTCTGGAAGATATTTCAGAGTCTTGGACCTATGCTAAGCTGTTAAGTGTAGTGTACTTGTTGATCACAGCAGTAACAGCCACAGACAAAAGCCTTCAATCTGTGCCAACGCAGTGCACTGCAACAACTGAGACCTTCAGCCTGTGAGAAACAAAGAAATTATAAGAACAGACAAATGTCACCACCCGTGGATCCAGTGACAGATTTTATTATTACAGTTTCCAAGTCCACTGGTTGAAGTGATGGTCACAATCTTGGTCTGTAAGGAGTTGAGGAAGCCCACAAAACACAGAGTTCAAGGGTTGATATATGTTCAGGTTTATGCAGGATGTGAGAATGCCCAAGTTCTGCCCTGTAAAACGGTGGGAGTTTTACACCATCTGATGGCACACTGTAGATAATGCCTAGTCCCCTGGTGGAAGGTCCCAGAAATGAGTCTGAGGGCACTTTGGGGGTCTTTGGTGGTCTATGACACCCTCTAAAAAGAAGACAGCTGCCTCTCATATCAGTGCAGTTGAGCCAATTATGCCTCACCAGAAAAGACAGACACCCTCAGGCCTACATGTGAATGTCCCAGTACCTCCCCAGGGCGTTTTACACCAGAGCCAGTTGTGTAAGGGAGGACAGTGGTGTGATAAAAAGCACTACTGTACCCCAGTGTGGTCTGCTTCTTATTTGCTGTCTCCCTTATCTAAACCCATCTTGTGTCCTCCAGTGGTGGGTGTTCAATTTCTCTTTCTGATGCAAATCAGAGGTTTCACCACCACACAAAAAACTGTCCTCCTTCCCTTCTTTTGGGGGCAGGGAGTGCAAACTTGGCCTCAGCAAAGCACCCACTGCTTTTGCACATCAGCAATTGTTTGAGTCATTAACCATTAATGTTTCAGTTTCTCCCAATCTATAGTGCTAATTAAGTTCAGACCTGCTTCTCTCATTTACACTTTGCAGTGTTTCATGTTGTGAAACTTCAGATCCTGGTTCTAGATCAGTTTTGACCCATAGGCTTCTACTGGCTTTCATAAGTCATTCAGCTTACAGAAAAATACACTCATATGCTTCTCTTCCTCCAAGGACCTGTTGGCAGTTACATTTTAATTCATATAAGTTATTAAGTCTTTAAACAGCAGAGTGTAAACCACTAATTTTCTCTTATACTTTTGCAGTATGGCAAAATTCAAATGGCATTGAAAGTCTTTTGAAATTTCTCCAAAGAGGGAGCTTTACGAGAACTTACACTACTAGTTACCTAAGAATTGGTTTATGTATTGCTTATTTGTAAGGGACAAACCCCTTTCTCTTGTGTGAGACTTTCCATAGATAACAAGGGCTTCTCCAGGTAGAAATTGAGTCATATGGATGCCCACATAATTACGCATGTAAGCTATCTTCTTTCTGCTACGTGGATTCTAATTTCTGATTGTTCCGATAATTATCTATTTCACAGGGAACATATGAAACCCAATAAAATCCCTTATTTATTTTTGGTAATAAAAACAAGTCCACAGAAAGATATCTTATTCTGAAGAAGAAGTACCATAGTTGAAAGTAGAACAGGAAATGTCCAAAATATATGTAAATCAAAAGAACTAACTGGATCATAGCAGCGCCTTAAGCAGTCTTTGTTTGTAGAGCAGGAATCCTGAATCTCAACTGCTCCATTAGAATCAAAACAACCTGGCAGTATGAAAAATCTGGGTCCAGACAAGGACAGATAGTGAATACAAAGATATTATCTTGAGTCCTATGATGAACAAATTGTTTTTCATTTGTTTTCTTGCTTGCTTGGAGTTTCTTTTGTTATGTTTTGTTTTTATGTTTTACTATTTAGTCAGTTGGTTCAAACCATCAAAGTGTTTCTCTTTCTAATGGGAAATCTTTATCTTAATTTACCCTGTGAGGCCTGTCTTGCACCACAATAAGGTACTATCATCTGACTGCCCCATCTAAGTGGTGGGGAAGAGCAGGCTGAGGAGACATGTTGCCAATGTATATAAATACCTGAAGAGATAAAACGAGAGGACAGTCAGGCTTCTTCCAGCAGTGTGCAGCAGCAGAAGAAGAGGCAATGGGAACAGACTGAAACACAAGAGATTTCCTCTGGACACCAGGAAACCTTTTGAACTTTGAAGGTGATGGAACACCGGCACAGGTTACTCAGAGAGGTAGTGGACTCTCCATCTTTTGAGATAGTCCAAAGTTGTCTGGGCAGTTTATTTGTGTGCTTGGATGGGAGGATTGTTCAAGGTAAGCTTCAGTGATGTTTTCAACCTCAAGTATTTCATGAACCTCTGTAATGGAAAGAGAATCAACCCTGAGGTTACTGGGGACTGAAGAGAGCATCCTACAAGCCAGAGTATCATACCAGAAAGAAAGCGCAGATAATCTTTTTCTTTTTCTTTTTCTTTTTCTTTTTCTTTTTCTTTTTCTTTTTCTTTTTCTTTTTCTTTTTCTTTTTCTTTTTCTTTTTCTTTTTCTTTTTCTTTTTCTTTTTCTTTTTCTTTTTCTTTTTCTTTTTCTTTTTCTTTTTCTTTTTCTTTTTCTTTTTTTTTCACCCTTTCCTCCTGTTTGGGCATCTTTTGCCAGTCTGTACAGAGCTCACAAAAGGAATAGTTCAGTGTATTTTCATTGCAGAGCTCTGGTCTTTTTGGGTTTGGTAATCCCCCCCAGTAGTAGAAATGCTTATGTGTATATGTCAACTTTATGATTTGCATGCCCCAGCTTATGTTTAGAAAATGGGACAACTGGGGTGAAAAAGAGGACAGTCATGAAATGACCTCTTTGTGTTTCTCTGTTCCCTATTTACTGTAAGCTAAGAATGGCAAATCTTTCCTTTATTAACTAGTGAGAATGATTATTAGGTAGTTCATATGCATTTGTGATTTCTACAGATTATCTCATTTATTAATGTCAAGAAATGAAAAAATACTTTGCCAGTAATATTCCTGGAGCTCTGAAAGCCACCAATCTTGCCAGCATTTCAGAAATACTTCCAGAAGTCGATAATTTTTTTTTTCTTTCTTATACTGAAAAGATGCTGCAGTGAATGTAAAGGTAATGATAAATATAAGAAGCCTGGATACAATTAAAAATTTCTATCAGCCTAACTGTTTGAGAAATCCCAACTGGATTGGTTGGCTTTATTTTTATTTCCAGTGTCTAAGTATTCTTTGCCAAGTCCAATAATTCATTGACTGATTTCATTAAAACCGGACAGAGATAAGCACATCACAAAGATAAGAAAGTTTTTTTTGCGAGAATAGGAAGCAAAACTGTGGGTAGTGAACTAAGACAGTTCAACGGTAGGAAAATCAGTACTGTGACTTCACACTTTAAAAACAGGAAAAATACCTAAACATAGCTAACACTTCAGTCAGAATCAGCAATGGAATAAGAGACATAAGCCTATAGATGAAATGTTTATGCATATTTTTGTCCCCACAGAATTATTTGTGAAGTACAAGAGTAAGTCAAAATCCATCATTTTTGCCCATTGAAAAAACAAAACAAAATAAAATAAAACAAAACAAAAAACAAACCAAAACCAAAAATGAAACAAAAAACCTAATCTGCCTCACACTTCACCTCCTGCAAGTAAAGGCCAAAGCAAAGAAACCCCTCCCCCCAAAAAAAACCCCAAAGCAGAAAAATAAACCTACCAATAATCTGACTCTTTTACTTTGTGAGATTTTAAATACTTTTTGTGTTTTGAAGAGAAATTTGCATTTTGGCAGTCAGAGCAAGTTCACAGAAATTACTGCAAAACATTTACTGAAGGAATGTATGAAACAGCAGGATGAGAGTGAGCAGCAACTGACGTGTGAGATCAGAAGGTTGGAGAAAGAGGGGCTGATGGGGCAGGGGACTTGTAACAGGGATCTAGGCAGGAAACCTCCTGCTTACAACTGAAGGAACAAGAGAGAGAAGGCTGAAGGAAACCTGGATCAAACAGAACTTGAATACGGGTGAAGCAGCTGTGAAGCTGAACCACTGTTTCTTTTTATTCTGACTTTTCAGATATTTGATTTGTTTCCTTTCCTAAAATTTTAAAAGTTAGGGTTGGGGTTCCAGAAGGCAAGGACTAATGGAGAACTAATTGAATGTATGTATACAAATTGCTATGATTCGTCCTATATGCAGAAATAGTAGACTCATAAACCATGATTTTAACTGACACCTGGCTGCCAGAATAGAGTAAAATAGGTATTGTCACATGGTGCTGTTTCAGGCACAAAAAGTGTTCAGGGACACTCTAATACACTATATTTTTGTGTACTGAATTAAAAGATATTTTTATTCTCTTTCCTTATCTTTATAAAAACCAATAATATTAAAAACAATTTTTTAATTTGAAAGAAGCCTTCTTTCAAAGGCCTTAAAAATCTTCTTTTGAATAAAATGGTGCCAAACTGAATGTGTATGCACCAAAGTTAAACATTTTGTGTGCCCAAATCAGAAGGTATGAGCGTGGACTGCAGATGATGCAATGTCATTTGATTCAAGCTAAATTTTTGCATTAAGCTTTGAAGTTTTGGAATGAATTCCATGCAGTACATATGGATTGCCATGATCTCACTTTTAGAGTTGGAGATAAGCTTATTTTAACATTGTGTCACTGGTAGAACATCACTCAGTAACACAGTTATCCACTCAGCCCACACAGCACTGGCAGTACAGTTTCCTCTCCAAGTCGAGTGAATGCTTCAACACAAAAGGCCTGAGTGCAAGTCAACCATGGCATCAGTTTGTTGGGGTTTTTCAGCCCTTAAGTCTGTTTTTTTGTATACACACCGAAGAAACAGTACAACAGGAACTCAGGCTATGATATTTTTGCTCCTTGTCAATCCTAACCAACTGCAGCAGATTGTTGGCTTTTGTAGTTACTTTAAATTTCTGTGTTATTGTGGAAAAATGATGTTGGTAAAATCATGAGGTTTTCTTTTTAAATTTTATTACTACTTTGTCAATTCTGTTCTGCTATTTTTTATGCTATATCCCTCAGGCAATAAATACTAATGCTGTTTTAAACTGTGATAAGAAAATCAATCCATGAGTTATTTTTTCATCTGTTGTTGCACAGTACCTATTCAAGAAGTTAAAACTTGTCCCAGGACTTTACTTTGTGGTGTGATAAACTACAATGATTGATGATTAACTAGATCATCCAAGGAAAAGCTTTGCAAGTGCTGTTATTTGCATGTGTCTGGAAATATCTGGTATACCATTTGAACAAAGGCATATTACATTACAGACATCATGAAAGATTTAATTACAAGCTTTGCTTGTATATAAAACCAAATCATGTCACTAATTGCTCACTTTTTTTTTTTTCTGAAGAATTTGCTAATATTTTTCCTGAAGCAAGTTTGATGAGGCTTTGGTCAACCTGACCAAAGAGAGGTGTCTCTGCTCATGGCAGGGTAGTTTCAACAAGATGACCATTAAAGTCCCTTCAAAATCGAACCAAACCCAACCAAACCCAACCAAAACATTCTATGATGCTGCAACTCTCTATTTCTGTGCTAGTGAATGTTATTTAAAATTAATTCAACAAGTTTTGAAAATGCAGTGAGGTGAATTCTGACCCTTGAAAATTTACTAATGCAAGTTCTGCTCATAGTGCTAATGATCATACCATGCTGGCCTGAACAGTTCTCTGGTGTCATGACTGGGAGGTAATCCTTTTCACCTCTGAGCCTTTCCTCCTTCCTAAAATGAGGAACTTTGCTTGCCACTATGATAAAACGTTTGTGTAAATGCTTTTTTTTGTCAGATAGTATCATCTTGAGATGACATGGGGAATCTGCCTAGATTTGGTAAGAAGATTTACCCTTTACCCCACCCTACCCTTTCTCAAGAGGCATAAAATGTAATAGCAAATATCTTTCTACTAAAAGAAGAATTTTGCATAAATTTCTTTTGACATTTTTCTGTCCAGATTCTTAAACTCCATAGTTTTATAGAGGCAGAATGACCCCTGAGAAGAAAGTAAAGTCTATAATAATCTTAAAACCCATTAAATATTTAGCAGTGAGAATATTTTATTTTGACATTTACGTGCAGCGTTGTAACAAAGAGAAAATAGTAGGTAAGTGCTCATTCCCATTTATGGGGATCATGTCCCCTTATGGAAATATTGCTATTACCAGATGAGGAATTTATCTGTACTTTAAGAGTTACACGTGTCTTTTGTCTTCCTGTGGAAGTGTACTTCAGAATCTGGAATATAACAGAAAATTGAATTTCTTCACAATGGTAGCAAGATAAAAACTTTCATGTCTTTTCTGTGTAAGAATTTATGTCCTTTCCCTATGTTGCAGTGCTGATGGCTTAGAACTGATCTTGGTGCTGTGACTCCATATTAATCAACCCTGTGATTCCTGTCTAGTTTAATCAAGTACTTCATGTACAGTTCTTCGAGCTCTACTACCTTTCCACATCTTGAATCAATCAAATGCTGACTGGCTCTTATGTTAAGCAAATTAAATTCCAGATTCACACCATCTTTGCTAGATTATTCTGCCATGGAAAAAATTTTATAATTTACAGAACCTGATTGAAAACACATAGTTTTGTAGCCCTAATAGCTAAAACTTATACAGTGCATAAGCTAATTTCCAGGTAGTGTTTCATATATTCAGCACTTCCTTTTATAAAAATACATAGAAATTTTTCAACAATTTACTTTTTGCCTATTATTGAAAAGTGTGTTTTAAAATATGTCCTGTACATTTTAGTCACTGTTAAATGGAAGGTATTATGGACAAGTGAGGATTTTAGTCTTTAATTTTTTCACTTAATTTCACTGTAACTATTCTTCCTTCCTTTTGCCTACTCTGTAGGCAAAAATATGAATAGTCCGGAGAAATAAATTAAGGGAAGTAGTATAATATAAATTTATTCAGGATGCTATCTAATATACAACATTAAATTCTTTTAAATATGTGTTCACTGTATCTAGAAATCAAGCTGTAATTGTTTAAATGCAGATTTTTTTTAACACTAATGCAACTGGTAGAGTAGCTAGAATAAACTCCTTGAGACAGTCCTTGAAAAAAATATATTTTAAAATTTAACCTTTTGGTAGCTTGGAAATATTTTTCTGAGACAAAAACCTGAAAATACAAACTCAATTTTCTTTTTTATTTTTGTCCATGAGAATGTTTTAGACTAGAGAGGAGAAGCTAAAAAAGAAATACAGAAGATAAATGGAAGCTCTTTATTTTGTGATTGTAAATGGTTCTGAAAAACCATACCAAAGCAGTAATGGGTAAAACATGCACATACGGTATAACTCTTTACTCCAGGTAAGTTTCACAGAGGATTAATAGAAAGATTTTTTAACTCATCTGGAGTTGTTCAGTTCTATCAAAGTTGTTCTGTTCCCATATTCCAAGGATCTCCTGTAAAAGCAATCCTTCAAGGTGGCTTTGGGCTCAAAATAATGTCTTGAGCCTTCATGAAGTCAAAGGAATTACTATATATGTACAGACATTATCAGCTTGTTAGTTTAATTTAAATGTATTATTTATGTAGCATGAGTTTAATTAAGTCACTGGCTTTCAGTCAATGAATGTTTAAAATGTCTGCTCCCTCGCAAACGACCTATGAATTGTCTAAGAATTTAATATTTCAGAGACACAAGCAGATAAACTTTTTTTATTTTTCTGTTCTGAGTCAGCAGTCCTTCACATCTGTCTAAAATTATTTAATCAGTACCTAAATTTTTTTGAGTTTCTCAATTTTATTTTTTTTTTTCAGATGTTACAGGTCAATAAGAGTGGGTACTGAAAAATATCCATTGGAAAATCTACTCTGATTTAATAGGTGGGCCTTGTTCTGTTCCATCTCCATCCCTTACTTTTACTAAGGGCATTTTTTAAATCACTCTCCTCATCATTATTCATGTGAAAACTTTTCTACTGCTTTCCTCAGAGTCTGGTGGTGATTTTTCGTATAAGGCTGTTAGCAAAGGAGTTTGAAGGAGAGTTTTGCTACTTGAAACAGACTGGGAACCAATATCTAGTTCTGGGGGGCATATGAGTATTGCTTTTGGAACAGTCCTCCATCTTAGTTTTATTAGCTTACATTAAACCATGTTCCACCTGTGAGTAAGTTTAGTACAATAATGGCTACCAAAATATGTTGTACACTTTTTTTCCCCTTTCTTTTCATTCTACAAGATGGTGTGAAGAAGTGGCAATGGAATTTTTTTCTCTCTCCAAAGATGTTCAACACACAACACGGCCTTGAAATTTTTGCAACTTTGTTGATATATCTGGGCATAAAACATGTATCTGGGTGGTTCATCATAATAGGAATATTTCCAGACACGATGTTTCAAGTACAGAACCTCTGCCATAACAGCCTACCTTAAATTCCTCTGTTTCTTCCCATAATAGGGCTTTGTTGCAATTCTCTTCCAAGTACTGAGCAGGAATAGCTTTATTGATTTTGGAAAAGTTTTTGAGGTGCTTGAAGACAGGAACCTGATTATGCTTCTGCATTCTAGAAATCCAAAGAGCTGCATTTAAAACTGTAAGTGCCAAACTTAATACAAATAAATTTGTGATATATTTGCTGGGAATGAAAATCAAATAACAGCTTTCTTTTTTATATATCATTCTGATGACTCACACTCCGTCTATTTTAGTGTCCATCTTACCCATTTCTCTATGGGCTGTCTAGTGGTTCTCTCTGAAAGGCTCTGGTGTTCCTGCCAGTGTGGTAGGAAGGATGGGCCTAGCAGGGTAGAAGGCTGGACCATCTTTACGTAAAGATAATGACATCAGTGAAATTCTTTAGATTTCTTTAGCATTGTAGACTACATTTCATTTTACCTGAAGTTCTTCCTTGAATGTCTTCAACAGCTGTATTCTGTGTGACATTTCACAAAGTGCCTTGTCTCCTTCAGATATAGCACACTGAAACATATAGAAGAGAGATAGAAAATGGCTAGATTTAAATGCTCAGCTAAGTGTTTGCCTAATATTTGCTACTGCAAAAGAGGACTGAAATAGTGCCTAAAATTGTACAAATTTGCTCTGGTTCAAGTTTCAGTATGAACAGTAAATAGGCATATATGACTCATCAGTAGTGACTGCAGTGTGGACTATGACAAATAAGAAACAAATAATTTTGATATTGAAAAAAGAATAGGTAATAAATAAATCAGAATGGGTTTATTACCTGTTCCTTCAGCTTTATTTAATGGAACTTAAATAATTTTCTTTTTTCAACTTGCATTCTAAAAGATATTAGATTGATCACAATTCAGCTCTAAAATTCGAAGGAAGTTATCACATCTTAATAAATGAAAGTACATAATGTTTCTGTTCTCAGTTGAGTTAATTTTTTATTTACTCATTGTCCTGGCTTAGGGCAAATTTGGGAGTGGAGAAAAACTGTTTATTTAACAAGCAAAGTATTCACAAGCATCAAAAATGAATAATATTAAACCATAAAACCTTTCACTGTTCTGAAGAGATGGCAAATTCAGAAAGTTGTCGTGGAGTGTCGCTCAGTTCATTCAGTCTCTTATCAGTCCCTCTGGTGCTGGAAAATGCCACGTCCTGGGCCCTGGTGGGCCACAGGTGTGAGCTCCTGGTGGTTTTGGATTTTCAGTGCAGAGCAGGGGTGATCAGTTCCAAGAAAAAGAAAAGCCAGAGTCTGGGGAACTTCTCTGCCTCAGCTAGCTAAAAAGAAAACTAACTAAAAAGTAAAGGAGAGCTCTCTCCTGGTGTCCAGTGTCCATGCTGCAGACAACACAGTCCGTGAGAAGGAATGCGGGGCAGTGAGTGCAGTTTCTGCAAACAAACTACATGCTTCTTTTCTCCCCCTTCACTCTCAGAACCAGTCTTAGAGGTGCAGAACTTAATATCCAGCAAAAACAGAACACATGATTGGGGATACAAGCATCATAGTCACCCTAGGACATTCATTTTCAACAGTCCTATTAAACTTTTCCATTTCCTTGACAGATGAATAATGACAGACCAACGAGATGAAAACTAGAAGTTCAGAAACCCAGCTTTTCATTTTAATAATTTAAACAGTTGTGCTGGTTTTGCACATTTGACATTTGGCAAGGAGGGAAAAAGCCACCCACAGAAATGATTTTTCTGAGAGGAGATTCTGGGAGCTTCCTCTATGTCTGGCAAAAACCAATCAGTGATTGGTTTTGAGAACTGACAATCTGTTGAACTGCTGAGAAAGTTGAACATGCCTCTGTGATCACACATTTTAAAACAAACAAACCCCCAGGAAGCTCTCTTTTGCTTCCGGCCTCAGTACAGATAATGGGCTGGCCTGGCCCCACATGGGCCTGGCAGGGCCAGGCTAAGCTGGGCCTTACTTCTGCTGAAGTGGTGGCCAGGCCAGGTTACCCCTGCGCAGCCAGACTGGGCGGCGGCTCGGCTGGAATGCTGCCACTGCTGAGTTTTACCAGAAACCAACAGTCAGGGGAGGGGAGGCTGCAGGGGCCCTGGCCGAGGCTGTGGCTGCTAACATCTTGCTGACATAAAGCGCTGCCCCTACCATTGGCCTGAGCTGAACCAGGGTCCAACAGGCCTTGGGAACAGGTATGGGCCAGGCCAGGTTGCCTCCCCTGCAGCCTGTGTGGCCTGGTGGGGGCCAGGCTGTGCCCCCGCAGCTGCCGGGCAGCGGGAGGGAAGACCATCAGCCCATGACTGGAACTGAATGCAGCAAATGCCAGAAAACAGTCATGCAGCCAGAGCAGCCACCACCATTTCTGGCTGGCCCAGCCCCCAGCATGGCCTGAAATACTACACCCCAACTTCTTTAGCTGCTGACTGGGCAAGACATTAACTGTTACAATGCACAGATGAGACCTACAGACCTTCCATCCTCCTTTGAGTGAAAGAAAAGGACAGAGTGAAGACAGCAGAGAAACATCATGGAGACATCAAGGTTAGTAAAAAAGGAAGAGTAAAATTCAAGATGGGAGGGTGAGGAGATGTCCTAACTTGGAGTGAAATTCTCTTGAAAGGCTATGGTGAAGATATGATTGATACATCAGTCTCCTTTTTTCCCCTGTAACTCAATGAAAAGTATGGGACAGTTGAAGCATTCAAATTGTAGATATAAGCAAAGGCATTTGTGCTAAAGTAAGCAGATGTTGAAGTAGCTGTGATCCCATGTGAAGTTTGAACAGAGAGAGAGAAGAGTAATGAAGACCCTGTTGTGAGAAACGGATTTGTAAAGGATTCTCAAAGCCTGACTGAAATCTCACACAGTCTTGTACATCTGTATGTAAATTCCGAGATAAGGTGTGCTGACTTAGAAAGGCCATGGAATAGAGAAGACATTGTTGAGAGAGAGATTGAACTAAAAACAAGTTTCAAAAGATGGCCTTGTGAAAAGACCAGATATTTTTGAGAATTAGAACTGTGAAAGATGCATTTTGGCAAGACCATGTGAGGTAAAATAACAGGTGATTGGTGTTAGAAGTATTAGCACCATTGTGTGGTAAAAGCTAATAGGCTGAAAAACATTTATAAGGTATTGTAACCAGGAAATAAGTTGGCTTCTGACAGAATGGCACAATTTTACATCTCTTATGTTTGACCCTTCAATGAGACTGATAATTGAATAAAATCTTTTAAAACGCCTCTCAGTTGCTCCATCTCTGTAGAGTTGGGATTTTCCAACACCCTTTGCCCCCAGGGAAGAAGAAGAAGACCCCTGTTCCTAGAGATGAAGATGATCTTTGAGATAGATAAACATTTAGACCTCTCTCTAAGTGAACTGAAGAAAGACTGTTTTAGAGATGGTAAAGTGACTAAATTGTTCCTGTACATTGTCAGTGGGAAAGAAAAGAGGGTGTAGGGGGAAGAGAAGTGTTCTGGAGGTTTTATTCTGAATCTCATTATTTTCTCTTTTTAGTTTCTGTTAATAAAGTTTTTCTTTATACCCTTTAAAATTTGAGCCTGCTTTGCCTTCCTCCTCACCCTATCTCAAGTAGGAAATTAGTAAATAATGCTAGGGGGTGCACTGGCATTTGGTCAGTGCTAGACCTATGACAACTATTCAGAAATTACATGATATATGTATTTGCTTTAACCTTTTACATTTTGGTGATTGATATTGTAATATCAGTACACTGATGCTAAATAATGGCTTTAATTTTTATGCTCTAATTGCATAAGCTACAGCTCAGGAAACATACTTAAACTTCATTCAAATCCTTAAACAACATTCAAATCTTTCCTAGTGGCATGTCTCCTTTTCAGTCTTTCAAGCTTTTTCAGTTCAACAGAACAAAGTTTTTGGCTGATGTCTAAGGTGATGCCTTAAAAAAAACGGATAAAATACTCTAAGTGGTACTGTACACTTAAACAAGTGTCCCCCAGTGTACTTAGTACTAACAGTGTTGCTTGAATGATAGCTCATATATGTTATTTCCATATTACCAGTATCATTGTCACATTAAGTCATATGTGAATACGTATCACCAGTACTGATTATCCAACTCACACACTCAACATTGTAGTGGTTAAGGTACCCCACATTATAGCTATCACCCTATTATTGTACCAACTTGAGAAGGTTTCAACCCAATCAATTGTGTAACCTAGGGCTAGAGTGTTATATTACCTAATTACAAAAATGATTTTTCTGTGCCAAAATTAATATGGCATTTTTCAGTTTCCCTGGTATTATCTGGGAACACTGTAAGTCAACTGCAGTTCTTTTGGAGGCTAACTTCCTTTATATTTGTGGTGTTTCCTTCACCAGAAATTTAGAAATGGTCAAATGTCTTCCTCAGCTGTCTGGAAATGAATACGAAACTTCTAGAGCAGATTTTTGTACTGCTGTCAATATTGTTCAGTCATTGAAATTTGTGTAAAGGAGCACAAAGCACTCCCAAATTGGAAAGATCATTTCACATAAATTTTTCATAGATGTAAAAAGGTACTCAGTAGGCAAGAGTTTGGCTGCTGAAAGCTAGCTTGCGTTTGCTTTCAAGGCTGTGCTTACCTCCACCGTTTACTGTAAAACATGATTTTCATTTTCCTTAAAGCTGATGTGGAAGTGCTTGCATTACTAATGTATGACCTTGGGCTTTGGAGATTATTTAAATAATTAGTGAGAGCAGCCTGCTCATCCATGGCAGACAAAAACTCACTTTGGCAGGGAGATTCCTTCTGTCCATTCCGAGTGTTTGAGGCAACAGATTAGGCTGACACCTGGTATCACATCTCTGCCTGATATTTAGACATTAAGTCAGTGCAAAGACAATTGACCTGTTACAGCTTGGAGGAAGGCATTGTGAACAGCTGGGATTTGCAGCCCACCATGCATGTATGTAGATGTTTAGTTTTCAGAGACCATAGCAGATGCTGCAAGCATCTCAGCTGTGGAAAGAAGGAGAAAAATCCCCACACTTTTACAGATTGTAACTATGAGAATTGAAATTGGACTTACTAATTGATTTTAAGTAAAAATTTCTTCAGTGCCTTGCTTTCTCAAAGTTTCTGTATAGAGTTCTGCCTCTCTTTCTGTCACCGTGCACTTCTGAGGGAAGTAAGACATTAAGATATATCTTTAGCAACTACATCCATAGCACCTTTCCGCTGTAGTCCACAACCATTAAAAAGAACCAGATTCCCATGTTTTTTTAATGAATTTGGCACTGCTAATCTAATTAGTTAAAAATAGATTTGTAAAACCAAGTACAGACACTCTGTGAACTGTGGTACTAATTATAAGATGAAAAATCTCTGGATTTAAATAAATACTGTGAGTTTCACCTTAACCTAGCTGTGACAGGTAAAAAAGAAGTCAAAAAACCAAACTTCAAACTCTTGTTAATGAAAGAAACTGTAATAGTTTGATAATGTATTTGAAATATCCAGGGGTTTCAACCTCTATAATGTCCATATAAATCTGTTGGGGGTTGGATTGTTCCCCTTTTCTTTCTGTGGAATTCCTCCCATTGTTATGCTAAGTAGTTGTGGCTACACCTTGAAACCACAGATAATGTTCTCTTGCGGGGGGTGGGGGGGGGTTGGAACCGGAAAAGGAAAGGTGGGAGAGGGGTCTGGAGCAGGGGACTCTCTCTCGCTTGGCTCGTGGAGTGGAAAGACAGCCTGGGCTTCGCTCTGGCATCTCCCCTGCCATCCCAGCACTGAGATCCACGCTCCCTGCCTTTGGACATCGCTCTGCTGCTCTCCCATCTCACCCTACTATCTCTGGACACTCTGCGGAGCACCACGACCGACACCATGAGGGGGGGAGTCACTTTCCCATCCCCTCTCACCCCCTGGGCCTCCACCGCCATCACTACAACCCCTCTTCAACTGCGCGGGACCCGCCCTGCCCCCACAGCACCGGTAACCGAGCGCAGGGAGACGGCCTGCGGCCAAAAGGGACTGGAGCGGAGTGAGACTGTTCTGTTCTGTTGCCAATTTTTATAGCTGTTGTTGTTTCCTGCCTTGTTAGATACCAGTAAAGAACTGTTATTCTTATCCCCATATCTCCTGCCTGAAAGCTGTTTGATTTGGACCTAAAATAATTAAAAGGGAGGGGGGTTGCACTCTGCATTGCAGAAAAGGGGCTCTTGCCTTTCCTTAGACCATACCTGTCTTTTCAAACCAAGACAGATTTTGGTGCCCGAAACGTGGAGCATTTCCTGAGGGCATTGAGAGAGGGGTAGAAAAGGGGATAACAGTTCTTGAATTACCCAAGCTTGTGGTAGGTGACACCATGCTGTCCAGCCTACCCTGGATTGGCCTCCATGTGGTCACTGCTATATCTCTCCCATTTGCAAGCCCTTTTTTAAACATGAGTTTCATAACCAAGGTTACTGTGGCTATTATCCGGTTTATTGTGTGGGTTGATCAGTTGAGGAATTCATGGATTTTTAATTTTCTCTGGAAGATGGCCACATGGATTCAGAGCTATCGCACTCTAAGTGTGTGTTTCTGGGGCTACTTCAATAATGGTACTTACTGTGAGGAAGTGGCAGCAGGTGAAATTTTTTCTCAACCCATCACAGGGTTTTTGAAGTTCACCCCACCAGTCTTCAAGGGGTTCCAATCCGCTTTAAATGCTAATGACATTATATTGTGGCTAGTGTTGCTTATATCCCTGTTAAACCTGCTCTATCTAACATTCAGAGATAAGGGGAGATTGACTTGGATAACAACCCTGATACCTACCTGTCTTCAGTTTGAGTTGCCAATTTAAATAAACTTATTTCTTTCTGTTGTGAGACAGAACCAGGAGCAAAAGAGCAAGGCAGGCTTAAAACTTGAAAGAGTATAGAAGAAAATTTATTAACTACACATCAAAAAGAGGGGGAAAAAAGAATAAAAGAAAAAAATTTCAGAATAAGATTTTTCAGATCACTCCTTCCCTCCCTCTCCCAATCTTCATAACAAGAAAATAAACATATAACAAATACTTCGGTCAGTGCCCAATTTAGTCTTTGTTCACTTCTGGAGAGAGAAGCCTCTTCTTGTTGAAGTTGTAGGGATGTTTCCCACAAGAAGGAAAAAGACAGTTCTCTTGTGGTTTTATTTTTCACGATTTGCATCTGCCCGGGAACCTGCAAACTGTGACCCTCCTCCCAATTTTATAGCCGTCCCAAAGTTGTAGATGTGGGTCATGTCTGTTTCATGGGGTATTACTTTTAAGAATGAAATGTTCGACAGCAACAATTCTCTCTGTCTCCTTTCTCTCTGCTCAGGCTTCATCTTCAGAAAACTGAAATCCCCTTCTTTTCTCAGGGCAGAAATTCTCAACACAGGTGCTTTTTAGTCAAATCATCTATTAAATGGAACATTTCCATCCCCCCATGTCGCTTTCCATGGTTTATAGGAATATTCAGTACATCAGTTCATTCCTACAATTTCCCAAAAAGATTTTCAGCCATTTCAGCATCTTCTCATTCTCCTTCCATCTTACAAAACTTAGCTCTTACATCACTGATTTCAGAAATCTTCTTATTCCCTTTCATATTCAAAGGAAAGGCTGGAGGCTTTGCAAATCTTATCTGAACACTAAAGAGTTAAAGTTTAACACAACTACAAAAGTTGGGCAAGGCTCAGTCCGTGCTGGGGGGGCGGCTGAGGTGTTAATCGGCCTTTGTGGGGCTGGGCTGCAGCCCCACACTGCTCATGGCCACCCAGGCAGGCCCGGCCCGGCCGGCAACAGCAAGAGTCAGCCTTCCCCCACACCAGAGCCGCAGGCCAGTGGAGAAAGAAGCCGTGAAGGTCTTATCACACAACTTTTTCTCCCCCTGGCCATCGGGTCCCCCTCATTGGCAAACGGGGGCCAAGCAGCCTCCCGAGCCTCCCCCCCCGCATGGGGGAGGGGGAAGCTCGGGTTGGTGTTACCTGCTCAGCCGCCGGAAAGACAAAGAGACTCAGTTTCAGATTACCTCCTTCAAAATGTGTGTGCAGGGAGCAAACTAACTTTCTCTAATTGGCTGTTGCAGGTGTCCCATCCCCCACAGAGGAAATTCCCTTAGGAAGAACCTCTTCTGAGTTTCTTCTTCCTAAGTCAACCTATCACACTACCCCAGGGATTAGTGATGTTACCCCAGAGCCTGATCCTGTCCAAGAGATGAGGGAGGTTACTCCAGAGCCTGATCCTGTCCAAGAGACTAGGGAGGTTACCCCAGAGCCTGATCCTGTCCCAGAGACTAGGGAGGTTACCCCAGAGCCTGATCCTGTCCCAGAGACTAGGGAGGTTACCCCAGAGTCTGATCCTGTCCCAGAGACTAGGAAGGTTACCCCAGAGCCTGCTCTTATCCCAAAGACCAGGGATATTACCCCAGAGTTTGACCCTGCCCTACAGCCCACCTCGGAAAGGAACCACCCAGAATGGGTGGGGGTGCTAGCGAAGGAGATATGTGAGATGGGCCAGATGCTGAAGGAGTACCTCTCCCCAGCTGGTGAGAAACCCTCCCCCTGCCTTAAAGAGGGAGACTCTGATGGTGCAGCAGTGGGACCCACAGATGTTACATCCATCCAGGTTCCAGCTGAACTGCAAGGGCACTCACAGCCAGCAGCAGTTGCCCCTGTGGAAACTAGGAAGTCTAAGATGAAAACAAGGCACCTAGATAATAAGGGTCAGGAAGGGGGCCCCTCACAACCAGCAGGGGAGCCAGAAGTTGAGATCATCACCGAGTCCCTGTCATACGAGAGTCTCCGTAACCTTTGAAAAGACATTGTACGACGGGGCCGTGAGCCTTTTACATCCTGGTTACTGCGGGTCTGGGACCTTATGGGTACAGGTGTGCAACTGGATGGTACTGAGGCAAGGAATTTGGGAGCCTTGACCCAGGACTCAGGTGTGGACCAGGTATTTGTAAGGGAGACAGGTCTCCTTTCCCTCTGGGAGCGACTTTTAAGGAGCGTGAGAGAGAGATTTGTCCACAGGCAAAGAATGCAGGAGTACCACCAGAGAACACGTTGGATTACCCTTGAGGAAGGGATCCAAAAGCTGAGAGAAGTGGCAGTACTGGAGGTGCTCTTTGGGAGGGATGGACAGCATGACAATGACCCTGAAATGGTCAGGTGCACAGGACAGATGTTGTGGAATCTGGCAAACCTGGGCCCATCTCAATATACCTCCTTTATTGCAATGATTGATGCTGATACCAACCAAGTGACAGTGGGTTCTGTTGCCAACAGGCTCAGGAATTATCAGAGTATGATGGCTGGCCCAATGCAGGCTCATGTCTCTGCTGTGGCTAAGGACCTCAGAGAGGAGTTTAAGGAGGAGATGAAGGAGATAAGGGAAGAGGTGAGGAAGATCAGTGCAGCACCAGTGCGAGTCATGGACCTCAAAAGTAGAGCCCAACGCCCCCCAGCTAGGGAGAGAGGGTATACCCCACATGCTGACCTGTGGTTTTTTCTACGTGACCACGGGGAAGACATGAGAAGGTGGGATGGAAAACCCACTTCTGTCCTGGCAGCACGGGTGCGCCAACTCAGGGAGGGGAACACCAACAGAGGGAACTCCACTAAAGTGAAGGTAGCCTCAGCCTCCCATGGAGGTGCAGGATATTACAGAAGGGAGGATGATCTGTCAGATCCCCTTGAAGGAACCTCCAGTATGTATGCCCAGGAAAGAAATAATAACCAGGGCTAGAGGGGCCCTGCCTCTAGCCAGGGAGAGGCACGGGAAATCCGGATCTTTTGGACGGTGTGGATCCGATGGCCTGGCACATCAGAGCCACAGGAACACAGAGCATTGGTTGACACTGGTTCACAATGTACATGAATACCATCGGGACATGTCGGGAAGGAACCTGTTTCAATTGCTGGGGTTACGGGGGGATCTCAGGAATTGACTTTGCTGGAGGCTGAGGTGAGCCTGACTGGGAAAGAGTGGCAGAAACATCCAATTGTGACTGGCCCAGAGGCACCATGTATCCTAGGCATAGACTTCCTCAGGAACGGCTATTACAAAGACCCAAAGGGACTCAGGTGGGCTTTTGGAATAGCTGCTGTGGCAGCAGAGGGCATTAAGCAGTTGAACACCCTGCCTGGGCTATCAGAAAACCCATCTGCAGTGGGACTCCTCAGGGTGAAAGAGCAACAGGTGCCAATTGCTACCTCAACAGTGCACCGCCGGCAGTACCGGACGAATCGAGATGCCGTGATCCCCATCCACAAGATGATCCGTGAGCTGGAGAGCCAAGGGGTGGTCAGCAAAACCCACTCACCCTTCAACAGCCCCATCTGGCCTGTGTGTAAATCTGAAGGAGAATGGAGACTGACAGTGGACTATCGTGCATTGAATGAGGTGGTGACTCCACCGCTGAGCGCTGCTGTGCCGGACATGCTGGAACTGCAGTACGAGCTGGAGTCCAAGGCAGCCAAGTGGTACGCCACCATTGACATCGCCAATGCATTCTCCTCCATTCCTCTGGCAGTAGAGTGCAGGCCTCAGTTTGCTTTCAACTGGAGGGGTGTGCAATACACGTGGAACCGACTGCCCCAGGGGTGGAAACACAGCCCCACCATCTGTCATGGATTGATCCAGGCTACACTGGAGAAGGGTGGAGCTCCAGAACATCTGCAGTACATTGATGACATCATTGTGTGGGGGGACACAGCAATGGAGGTATTTCAGAGAGGAGAAAAGATCATTGAGATTCTGCTGGGAGCCGGCTTTACCATTAAAAAGAGCAAAGTCAAAGGGCCTGCCCAAGAGATCCAGTTTCTGGGAGTAAAGTGGCAAGATGGACGGCGCCAGATCCCCAGTGAGGTCATCAATAAGATCACTTCAATGTCTCGACCAACCAGCAAGAAGGAAACACAAGCTTTCCTAGGTGCCATAGGCTTTTGGAGAATGCACATTCCTGAGTATAGCCAGATTGTGAGCCCTCTTTACCTGGTCACCCGCAAGAAGAACGATTTCCACTGGGGCCCTGAGCAGCAGCAAGCCTTTGCCCAGATCAAGCAGGAGATTGCTCATGCAGTAGCCCTTGGCCCAGTCAGGACAGGACCAGATGTGAAGAACATGCTCTACTCTGCAGCCGGGAACCATGGTCTGTCCTGGAGCCTTTGGCAGAAGGTGCCTGGTGAGATGCGAGGCCGACCACTGGGATTCTGGAGTCGAAGCTACAGAGGGTCCGAGGCCAACTATACTCCAACAGAGAGGGAGATCTTGGCCGCCTATGAAGGAGTTCAAGCTGCCTCAGAGGTGGTTGGCACAGAAACACAACTCCTTCTGGCACCCTGACTGCCAGTGCTGGGGTGGATGTTTAAAGGAAAGGTTCCTTCAACCCACAATGCCACTGACGCCACATGGAGTAAATGGATTGCCCGCATCACACAACGCGCCCGTATTGGAAACCCGAATCGCCCTGGGATTTTGGAGATAATTACCAACTGGCCGGAAGGAGAAGACTTTGGTCTTGCCGAAGAAAAGGAACAGGAACAAGTGACCCGGGCTGATGAAGCCCCACCGTATAACCAACTGCCAGCAGATGAAACACGCTATGCTCTTTTCACTGATGGTTCCTGCCGCATCGTGGGGATGAACCGGAAGTGGAAAGCAGCCGTATGGAGCCCCACACGACAGGTTGCACAAGCTACTGAAGGAGAAGGTGGATCAAGTCAACTTGCTGAACTCAAAGCTGTTCAGCTGGCCCTGGACATTGCTGAAAGAGAGAAGTGGCCAAAACTCTACCTTTACACTGATTCATGGATGGTAGCCAATGCTCTGTGGGTATGGCTGGAAAGGTGGAAAAAGGCTGACTGGCAACGTAGGGGAAAACCAATCTGGGCTGCCAATGAATGGAAAGACATTGCCACCAGGATAGAGAAGCTGCCTGTGAAAGTCGTCATGTAGATGCCCATGTCCCCAAGAGTCGGGCTAATGAGGAACACCAACACAATGAGCAGGTAGATCAGGCTGCACAGATAGAGGTGTCGAAGATAGATTTAGACTGGCATCACAAGGGAGAGTTTTTCCTGGCTCGATGGGCCCATGATGCCTCAGGTCATCAGGGCAGAGATGCCACATATAAGTGGGCACGAGACCAAGGGGTGGATCTAACCATGGACAGTATTTCTCAAGTTATCCATGACTGTGAGACGTGCGCTGCCATCAAGCAAGCCAAGCGGGTGAAGCCCCTCTGGTATGGGGGGCGATGGGCCAAATATAAGTATGGAGAGGCCTGGCAGATTGACTACATCACACTGCCTCAAACTCGCCAGGGCAAGCGCTATGTACTGACCATGGTGGAAGCCACCACTGGATGGTTAGAGACCTACCCTGTGCCTCATGCCACTGCTCAGAACACCATCCTGGGCCTGGAAAAACAAGTTCTTTGGAGGCATGGTACCCCTGAGAGAATTGAGTCAGACAATGGGACTCATTTCAAGAACAGCCATATAAACACCTGGGCTAGAGAACATGGCATTGAGTGGGTGTACCATATCCCTTACC
Organism: Acridotheres tristis; assembly: GCA_037013685.1. NCBI lineage: Eukaryota > Metazoa > Chordata > Aves > Passeriformes > Sturnidae > Acridotheres > Acridotheres tristis. The sequence goes on along the minus strand of CM072919.1, from coordinate 29,099,378 downwards.
ACGCACCAGCTGCAGGGAAAGTTGAACGGTGCAATGGCCTGCTTAAAACCACCTTAAAGGCACTGGGTGGGGGAACTTTCAAGAACTGGGTGATTAATCTACCAAAGGCCACCTGGTTAGTGAACACCCGAGGTTCCACTAACCGAGCAGGCCCTGCGCAATCTGAGCCCTTGGGAATATCAGATGGAGAAAAGGTTCCAGTGGTACACATGAGAGCTATGCTAGGAAAAACTGTTTGGGTGAATCCTGCCTCCAGCAAAGACAATCCCATCCATGGAGTTGTATTCGCTCAAGGACCAGGTTGCACCTGGTGGGTGATTCAAAAGAATGGAGAGACCCGATGCATATCCCAAGGAGACCTTGTTTTAGGGTGAAATACCTATAGTACTGTGCCTATGTCTCTAACTGCATGTATGTATATATAATGTAACAGTTTAATTTGATATAGCATATTAGTATGGGAGAAATTCAGGGGTGGATAATGTTGGGGGTTGGATTGTTCCCCTTTTCTTTCTGTGGAATTCCTCCCATTGTTATGCTAAGTAGTTGTGGCTACACCTTGAAACCACAGATAATGTTCTCTCGCAGGGGGGTGGGTGGAGGTGGGGGGGGGGGGGAACCGGAAAAAGGAAAGGTGGGAGAGGGGTCTGGAGCGGGGGACTCTCTCTCGCTTGGCTCGTGGAGTGGAAAGACAGCCTGGGCTTCGCTCTGGTATCTCCCCTGCCATCCCAGCACTGAGATCCACGCTCCCTGCCTTTGGATATCGCTCTGCTGCTCTCCCATCTCACCCTACTATCTCCGGACACTCTGCTGAGCACCACGACCGACACCGTGAGGGGGGGGGAGTCACTTTCCCATCCTCTCTCACCCCCTGGGCCTCCACTGCCATCACTCCAGCCCCTCTTCAACTGCGCAGGACCTGCCCTGCCCCCACAGCACCGGTAACCAAGCACAGGGAGACGGCCTGCGGCCAAAAGGGACTGGAGCGGAGCTAGTCTGTTCTGTTCTGTTGCCAGTTTTCATAGCTGTTGTTGTTTTCTGCCTTGTTAGATACCAGTAAAGAACTGTTATTCTTATCCCCATATCTCCTGCCTGAAAGCGTCTGATTTGGACCTAAAATAATTAAAAGGGAGGGGGGTTGCACTCTGCATGGCAGAAAAGGGGCTCTTGCCTTTCCTTAGACCATACCTGTCTTTTCAAAACAAGACAAAATCCCTTCTTTGGAAAATGCTTATAATTGCTGGAGTAATCAATTCATGTCTTTACTTGAATAAATAGCTGATGTTTGTCCCTCATTTTGATATATATATAAAATGAAGTTTTTATGTCCTGAGACAGGACACATTGCGGAGGAAAGGTGACAGGTATAACAATGAAAAATAGTTTTCCTTGCTGATTATGTCTTTCTTGAAGGGGGCTGGCTTTACCTAAAGACTGAAAATGTCTTCTTTGCCAATAAGCAACATAAAGGTTCACATTTCATTCCCTTGAGTCTCCTGTGATGCATTTTAAAATTTAAAAATGTCCATATTCCAATTTTGAGAGTAGCATCCTTAAAATTAATGGTCTTTTTTCCCCTCTCCTTTTGTTTTTTTAAACTTAGCTCAGAGAAAGTGCATTAGTTGCAGAGACTTTTCTGAAGCAACTATAAACATCAGTTATTTCAAAGAGGTAGATTTTTGCCACCATATTCATTGGAAAGAGACAGTATGATCTAACTGTAATTTAAAACATATAGAATATAAACACCTGATCTCTTTAGAAGGATGACGGTTATAAAACATTACCATATATGGAAAAGTATATTTATGCAAAACAGGAGAGATATTTTAAATATCTGTATTTTCAGCTGTCTATAAAAAAAATTTTAAAATTGCACAAATGAAAATACACAGTAATAAATGGTGGTCTAGGTATTTATTCACATTTATGTAGAGAGCAAAAGCTCTTTACAGAAACATTAATAACTCACCAGCCACTAGCTCACACAGACATATTTTCAAAAGTCTTGAGAAGGAGTTTTTTAGCAACATCTCAAAAGTTGCTTATGACCTAAATTATGGGAAGATTACTTAATCTTTAAATATTGTAGGGTTGTTGGGATACCTGCTAGGAAAAAAAAATATATCTATGAAGTTTAAGGCTAAAATGGACATTGTATATGTATTCATTTTACCTGCATTAGAAAGGTTTTTTTTTTTCCACTTTTTGCTGTTCCTGGACATTAATCAATAACTCCTCTACAGTCCTGGACACACAGGACAAACCCATTTTTTTTCTCTAAAAAATGTGGCTTAAATTAGAAAAAAAGTAAGTGAAAATATTTTAGAGACATCTCTTTCCAAAGTAAACAACCCTGTCCCCTCCAAAAAAAAGAGAACCAATTAAACAAACACACAAATAAAAGAATGCACACATATCTCAGTTTGGTACTTCTCATTTTTCAAGCTCTCAAGAAAATTCAACCAAGGAATCGTGTAAAACTGTGTTTTATGTTGATGTAAAAAAATGAAAACTCCATCTAGCCTTGGCCATACTGTTTTTCATTTGCCTTTTGGTCATGAGAAATTAGGATTTTCTAGTGTAATTCAGGGCAAGTCAGACAGCTGCTGCCCCTAGTTAGTTTCATGAAACAACATGGTAAGATCCAGCCTTACTCTGACACAAAACACCTTCCCTCAACCTAGTTTATGTGTTTGCATTCCAATCACTATTGTATCTCTAATTCCTAAGCAACCAGCACATGTATATGGTGTTTTTTCACCCTATCTGGCACCAAAGCATCACACAAAGCCACTGTGGTGGTTTGTAAAGATTTCCTGAAATTTCTACCTGCCAAGACCTGGGCAGCCTTGCTTGAACTTGAGAAAGACCAATCATTGTCTGATTTTTTTTTTTATTGACACATTGTTCCACCAATGAGAAAGTTTATGCGCCTTTGTGAAACACACATGTAAAGACGAAAAAATGCTGGGAATCCCTCTTTCATCTGTGGCCTGTCACAAGGTAGCACCGGCCTGGGCCCGTTGGTATAGCCCAGGCCGGGCTGGGCAGGGGCGGGCAGGCTCTGACACGGGGCTCGGGAAACCGCCGGTCTCCATTTTCGGCTGGGGCCCGGTAGAAAGAGGGAGGGGACGCCAGTGGCTAAGATCCTAGCTGCCCCTCTCGCTTCGGCCAGCGAGCCCAGGGCTTGGCACAAGATCCAGCTGACATTAGACGCCGGCCCGGGCCGAGCCGAGCCAGGGGCTCCGTGGGGCCCCCCTGGGAGAGCAGCTCCGGGCAGCCAGGCCCGCCCCGCCACGGTGCCCATGCGGCCTGGAGGAGAGACAGCGGGGCTCTGCTTAGGCAAGGCTCTCCCCCAGCCCTCTTGTCTGCAGGGCAGGGGGAGGGAAAACCAGCCCCTGCCTGGAACTGAATGTAGCCAATGCAGGAAAACAGTCTTGGATCCAGAAAACTGGTCACTGCTTTCTGTCTGGGCCCCTACAATCCTAGCCCAGCCTCAGCCGGCCTTTAAAGACTCTTTATGGTAAATAGCTCCAACCCACCACCTGTGTTATGGGTAAAATTTGGTTAATGTTTGTTGCAAGTAAAGGTTGTTAATTTTCTAAGTTAATTGTTGCCCTGTTGTGACTTTATGAAGAAATGCATTGTTTTTGAAGTTAATTGAAGTGTTATAAGTTAAATTAATGTTTGTTAAGAGTGTTAAAGGGGGGGGTCGATAACATCTTGTGAGTGAAGCTATGTAGTGACACCAGCGTAGCGAGTGAGGATTGCTAAGAGGGCCTGTCCAATCGCTTGACGCCTGAAGAAAGGATTGGACAGGAATGAATGTAGTTAAAGACCAATAAGGGCCCCCAAAATGGACCAATCACTGTGAGGATCCAAAAAAACCACCAATCCTGGACCCAAGGGAGCTATAAAAGGGGGTGGCGAACAGTTGTGTGTTGTGTTCTCCTGTGGAGCTCATTTACAGGGGGGTATGTGGTGTGTCAGGGCTTTGACACATCGTATTGTTTCTGACTTGCTGCAAGGGGATTTGGGCTGATCCCGGGTCCTCTGTTTTCTACAGTTGTTTTTAATAAACTGGTACCCGTTTTTACAAGAAAGTTTCTACTCTGTTTCCATCGACCGGGTAACTTTCAGCAAAAAGCTCTGGCCTCGTTTGCAACACCTGGAAGAGATCACAAGACCATCTGCTGCCTGGGCAAGATATTAACTCTTTCACTGCCCAGATTAGGATTTGCAGACACTTTGTGCTCTTTCCTGAGTGAAAGAATAGGACTGAAATGATGATATGCACAACAAAGCATGAAAACACTGACATCAGGCAAAAGGAAGAGTCAAGTCCTAGATGAGGGAAGGAGAGTCGTAGACTGACATTTCTGATATTATGGAGTGGATGTGAATGTTTTAACTGATGTGAGCGGAGATATGAGCAGAGGCATTGGTGCTAGAGTAAGCAAATGTTAAAATGGCTGTGTTCCCATAAGTTTGAATAGACAGGAGGTGAAAATCCCTGCTCCACCCCCCCCCCAGTGAAGAAGAAGAAGAAAAACCTCTGTTTTCAAAGATGAAGAAAGCTTTTGTTTGAACTGTTGTAATCCTTAAAGCATGCCCCATAAATTGATATGGTTCTCAGTGATGATTGTAGGAAAAAACTGTTAGTTGAGAAAGGGATTTTTACATAGTGATCAGAATTCCCTTCTCCCAGGTGGCTGACATCGAGGCCACGAGAAAAATGTTTCTTTTGAAGAAATCTCCATAGACTAAAGAGAGAAGTCTGCTCTACCAAGTGAATTGGTGAAAAATTTTTTTTTTAAAATATGGTAAACTGATTGATTAGTTTTCTGTATATTGTCAGTGTAAAAAAAAAAGAAGTGCGTGAGAGCATGAGGAGTGTTCTAAAAGTTTTATTCTGAGTTTTATTATTTTTTCTTATAGTTCCTAGTAATAAAGTGTTTGTTTCAACCATTTAAAGTTGAGCCTGTTTTGCCTTCCTCCTAATCCTATCTCACGAATTTTCAAATTGGCAAACCAAAACCACTACACAAAATTGGTGTTTCTTCCCAGTTGAACCAAAACTGCAACAGCCACTCAACTCTCTCTGCCACGAGCAGGACTGGGGAAAGAACTGGATGTGTAAAAGCTGGAAAACTCACGGGTTGAGATAAAGACAGTGTAATAGGGAACCAAAAGCCACACAAGCAAAAAACCTCAAAGAATTCATTCACTGCTTCCCATAGGCAGGCAGGTGTTTCACAGCTTCAGGACAGCAGGCCCTTCTCCTGCCTCAAAGTGGCTTGGAGGCACAAATGCTACTATTAGAAACATTCCCTCCTTCCTCCTAAATGGCCCCAGCTTTAACACTTAGCAGGATGTCACATGGTCTGGAATATTCCTTTGGCCAATTTGGGTAAGCAGTCCTGGCTCTGTCTCCTCCCATCTTTTCAGGCACCCCCAACTTCCTTGCCAGCTTGGCAGTACAAAAAGTAGAAAAGGCCTTGGCTCTGTGTAAGCCCTGCTAAGCAATAACTAAAACATCGCTAATGATCAGCCCTGTGTTCAGCACAAATCCAAAATGCATACCCATACCCAACACTGTGAAAAATGTTAACTCTACCCTGGCCAAAACCACCTCAGCATGCTATGGGGTACAATGGTTACTGAAGTCCTGACTATGAGTAAACAGACAAGCTAGGAGGTGAGGATAGTAAAGAGGTTTTATGGATAGAAAAGTGGACTGGACATTAACACAAGTCATGAATACTTTAGCTACAGAGATCATAACGCTTAGTCTACATCTGGATCAGTTCTGTAGATGCACATTATTATTTGAGTCCTGGTGAACCTTACTACGCTTGAATTTTACAGATTTAGTTAAATGGGTACAAACTGTGATACTGTTATTTTTCTTGAACAGAAGTGACCAAAATGTAGTTCATCCTAATGAAATAGCTACACTGGTTTTCCATTTTCAAACTCACTGTAATGTATTACCAGAATCAACTAATGGAATGCATCCTGATAGCCTTCCCTTCCAAATGTCTGACAGACCTCACTCAGACGACTCAAAAACTGTGCTGCCTATTTCTCCTAGTTTAAACAGAAAACAAGTGTATCTGTATACTCAGTGAATGTCCTTGTGGCTATTGTCACTGTACTCATTTCACAGCTGTAAAAAAAGCTTGTAGAAGAATGAATCAACAATGGATCTGGAAGCAGAACTAAAAAAGTCATTAGCTCTAACTGCCCAGCCACTGAGGTTTTATCTTGTCCTTGGCACCAGCTTACTGCAGGTATATAGATGTGGATCACAGATCTGTTGTTACCCAAGCAGCATAAGCATACCTAAAATAAGCTCATCTGCAAATTACATTGCAAGCCGTTCTTCAGTTGATGCTTACTGAAGCATAGTTCATAGTAAGGTTTTCTTACTGGCTCTCTGTTTAGCAACAGTAAGACTGGAGGATTGATATTTGATATACCATAGCATTTTCAATCATGGTTCACTGTGAACTCTGAATAACCTGTGAGGTATTCAGTGACAGACAAAACACTTTTGCATTAAGTGACAAGTAATTATTTATTTCAATACATAGACACAACCTGCATAAGGACACAATTGGTACATCTCACTTAATATTTGAAAACTGCACAGTGAATAACAAGTTACATTTATTCCTGTGAAGCTTTACTGCATTAAGAAGACTGAAAAAACTGTGTGTGTTGTTTTAAACTGAAAATTATGTAGGAGATTGTAGAATAAATGTTTAATTTCATTTAAAGTACCTACAACTATCTAATTTGGGCAGTGAGGGGAAAAAGTCTATGAACCAAATACTAACTACATTATGACAGAAAAGTGTTTCAAATTCTGTGTGAATGTATACTGAATCATCAAGATTGGAAGAGGCCTTTAAAGTCACCCATTTGAACCATCCACTCAGCACTGCCACTGTAACCCCTAAACCACTGAACCACATCCCCCAGCGCCAGATCTATGTGCGCCTTGAAGACATCCCTTGACTTCTCCACCTTACTGGGCCACCTATTCCAATGTCTGACCATCCTGACAGGGAAATTTTTTTCCTAATATCTAATCGGTATATCTCCTCTCAGTTTAGGCCCATTTCCTCTTGTCATCTTACGGTAAAAGAAACTTTACAGAGTACACTAACTCCGATACTCGAAGTAACAGATTAAAGGCTTGTATGCTTGAGAGTATGGACCAGATATTAAAAACAATTAGACTTTGGACCCCTTTGTTCCTGATCACTCCTCCCAAGAGACATCAAAACCCAAAACTTCTTTTATTACAATATTTTTAAGGGTTTTTTAATGTTGGTATTATCTGAAAGTCAGGTTTTTGTAGGAAGATTGTGGCTACCACTTTCTTTATGAGATGCTTTCTATGTTGTCAGTTGTATCTAACTTTTTAAGGTAAAGAACCTGCCTCATTTAGCTCCCATTTCCTCTTAAGGAGTTTCTGAATTTGGCAAGAGAAGTGTCTGTGATCTGTGCAAGATTCCTTCTCTTCCTTCGTAAAGAATGTAATTTTTCTAGTAAATGTGTAGGAAGCAATATGAAAAGCTAATAACAAATTCATACAGAATAAGCTAAATTATTGATGATTTAATCAATGCCACCTAGACACAACTAACATAACCATTTAATTTGCTTGTAAACCACAATGTTTGCAGATAAGTATCCCCCTTTATTTTAGATTGATTATTTTTAGGGTATTTTGTTATAAATGAGAGACAAAAGTATCGATATTCAGGAGAATTTTGGATTGTTTTATTTGATATAGAAAGAGCAAGCAGCGCGCTGGGGAAAGCGAGGAGTCACTGCCCACTTCACGCTCCACCGAACCTTGGTTTGCAGTCCCTTCTTATATTGTGGTTCCTCACTGTAACCAATAATTTTGGGGTTTTTTTTTTTTTTTTGCTGTCTTAATTTTGCTAGGTAAGCAGTGGTGGTCGAATAAACATCCTTACACAAATTCACAAAGCCTTTGGGCGACAATCAGTCACAGATAGCCATCTGGTCCTTGTAGATAACCACCAGAGAAGTTCTGGAAGTCTGGTCCTTGAGATAGGCAGCATTGATCAGACAAAGGCAGGAAGGGCTTTTGGGAAGTTCGATTTCGCAAGCTGGTAGCCGATACAACTTATTTGAAAAACATAACATAATATAACATAATGTAATGTAACATAATACAACATAATATAACATAACAAGGTGTTTTTAAACAGAATTATTTAATCATATAATTTCCTTTATCTAGTGTCCATGCTTCACTTCAGAGCTTAGCATTCTGGTTTATGCAAACCTCAATGCTTCTGTGATTAACACGAATCTTTTATCAATTGTCACACTTTCATTATACTTTTGAATCTGGCTTAAAAATTTTTGAACCTATGAATACTCAGGAAATCGGCATTATATTATAAAGCAGAAATGGAATAAAAATTTTAGTTTTGTTTTATTTTCAAGAAACACTCTGACATAATGAAATTAACAAAATAATGGTCATGACCCAAATGGCAACAGTGAAGGAAAGCGTGTGGTTTTTGGCTTTGGAGCGAGTCCACTACTTGCGGAAGTGGTTCCCTGTGGGGTGGAACCAATCAGCTGCCCAGTTTAGAAGATTGATACCTGGTTAAACCCCTTAAAAGAGCTAGTTACGCCTCTATGGAAAAGCGCATTTAAAGACAAACAAAGGCTGGGAAAGCTGCCTTGGCTTTTGGCTTTGAACAGGTAACTGGGGGCCAGCCCCCACCTGGCCTGCACCACTGGGTGGGGCCAGTCTGGGCCAGGGCTTTGCTGCAGCACTGGCCCCTTCCCGGGAAGCCTGCCAGGTCCTGTTTCAGTGGAGACCGAGCCTTCCCTGGGGAGCCTGCCAAGCCCCATCCCGGCAGGCCGGCCGGGCCCCATTCCCAGCGTGGCCAGGCTACCTTTCCCGGTGGAGCTCGCCAGTCCCTTCATTCCAACAGCGCTACCGGGCCGTGTTGGCCAGAGGTTATATCGGCACTGGGAGCAACCCAGTGACAAGGACCAGAGCCAAGAGTAGCCACCACCATCCCGGACTGGGAGCAGTCACATGGCTGAGACCGCATAGCCGAAATCAGCGTGACTGGGACAGCAGTGCACGGCTGTGGCTGGCTTGGCATGGCTTGCAAGGAACTTTGTTTGTTTAGCCTCTTTTGACCAGCCGTGCTGCAGACAGAAGGACAGAAACAGCAGCAGCAGCTTTTCTTGTTTCTGATGCCCCACATGAAGAAAAGCAGCGAGTGGAGCCAGTGGCCGGCACGGCTCACATGGTGCCGGTGGAGATCACCTGAGCAGCAGAGAGAGGCATGGTGAGCGATTTCCCCAGTGCAGAGCCTCGATGAGATCAACCTCTCAGCACTGCAGAACTCTATAAAAACTGTTCCAATTGACAAACCTTGAGAACAAATGAACCTACCAACACCAATTCTCTCCTGAATAAAAAAAAAAAAAAAAAAAAATGAAGACGCATGAAGATGAAAACATGGGCATCTGAAGGAGGAAGTAAATTCTAGATGAGAGAGGATTGAAGAGATGCCCTAGTCTTAGGTTGATTTTTATTTTTTTAATTTTATTTTTTTCTTTTTTTTTGTGAGCTTGTGGTGAAGATATATTTGATATATCAGACTTTAGTTTTTCCCTAAAACTCATGAAAACGCATTGGGGGAATGTAGCATTCTAACACAACTGAATGAGCCAAGGCACCAGAATTGAAATAAGCAGATGCTGCTATGATCCAATGAGAAATTTTAACAGACAGATGAGGAACTTCACCCCAGGAATAGAAGAAGAAAATCTCTGTTCCCAGAGATGGATGAAAAGAACTTTTGTTTTTATGCTAGAACAGCTCATCCTTAAAATAATACTTAAAATAGTACTTAAAATAGTACCCCAATAAGTTGACATATACCATGATCACAGCTGTAGAAAGGCTTCAAAAGATAGGAGGGACTTCACGATTGCAAATTTCCAGGTGGCAGCTATTCAAAAAAATTAAAAGCCGTGAGAGAACGGTTTCTTGTGGAGAAGTCTCCATAGCATAGCAAGAGAGACTTCTCCCTAAATAGACTGAAGAAAGATTATTTACCACCACTGGAGAGGTGGTAAACTGACTGAAAGTTCCAAGTTTTGTCTCTTTACTTTCTCAGTGGGAAAGAAAAGAGGGTATGGGGGAGAGGAGGAATGTTCTGAAGGTTTATTCAAATTTTCCTATCCTTTTTCTTTGAATTTTGTTGAGTTTTCTTTATACCTTTTAAAGTTCTGAGCCTGTTTTGCCCTCTTCCTCCTAATCTATATCTCACAGCAGAAAATGAGTCAAACCAAAACTGCTACAGAGAGATAAACCGGAATTTTTTTGTCTGTGAATTGAAAAATTACTTCAGGAAATACTGATTTTTAGAGTCTGAACAAAATTAAATCCCGTGAAATAAATTTGCTAAGAGAAACCCCACATCACAACTTTTTATTTTCTTTCTAGTTGCTGGAAAGGTTCAAAGAGTTTATCAAGTGACAAAGCTCAGAATTTCACCATAATGAGTTTATTTAGATTAGGTATTGATTGGATTTGTGGCTGCTAGCATTTGTGAATGTAAAGCTACAACATCAGGTTGTAGACTTTAAGTCTCCATCCATGCTGTTTAGAATTTAGTGAATATTAGAGGAATTACCTAGAGTAGAATTGCAGTTTGACATATTAGTGCTGAAGTGAATTATTTTCTTGGTTTTGCTATAAAAATGATATATCAATAAATAAAAGAACCTTAATTTTTCTGACTCTCAGTTTAATTGTTACTCTTTTTTGCAGACAGTGACTTCTTAAATTATGAGCCAAACTCACAGGTAGTTTAAATTGTTGCAGCTCATCTGAATGAGGTGAGGTCTTTTCTGTCAGCTGATAATATGCTACTATAGAGGAACAAAAGGATCCAAGATTTGTTCAAAATTATTCTAACCTCAGCTAAAACATTTTTTTTTTCTTGCATATTAGGAAAAAAAAAGCATCAGTAGTGTATTAATAGGCAAATATTGCTGTTAACAGCCCTTAGCAAAAGATCTTTTATAGGTGTTATTGGAAAGGAATGCCTTACTGTATAGGAAGAGAAGTGTAAATGTAGTGCTTGAGTTTTAAGGTGTTATAATGAAATTTTCAGGATAGCATGATGAGAGAGAGGTCATGAGCCTCATTCATAATGGCAACAGTTTTACAGTGATGTCCGTGCAGCATGGCATAAATGCATTTCCATAGCATTCTGTTCAGTACAAAATGGTATCTTCCTCTCATATTCAGCAGGAAAGATATCTTAGAGGGAGCTAGGTCTCTGAGGGCTCGGCAGTCCCAGTCAAAGGCTTTGCTTAGACTGTAAAGGTTTCAGCTTCCACTAATAAGTAATGTCTTAAATCTACTTGGAGAAAGGGCTCCTGAATCAGCTCACTTTCTTTGGATCAGAGTGAAATCCTTCACAGAACATGAGGGTTGTGCTTTGGGGCTGTGTGAATCACAGCCCTCTGCCCTCCCTTTCCATCATGTCAAGTGCTCATCTTCACCTTTCCTTCTTTTTAAATGAAATGAGAAAGCTGCTCAGCTTTCTCTCCCTTCCATTTCTGTGACTAAGAGTCTGGGTACACTACACACTTCCCAGTCTTCTGCTGGGCACTTTGCAATACACAAACACTCAGTTTCTTCCCAAGCCGTGATAATTTTTTATTTTACCTCTTCAGGGTTTTGCATTTCAGGGTTTTGTATTAGGCTGACTTCCAGCTTCAGCAAAAAAACCTCTGCAATATCTCTGTCATCCTACAGATACTAATTTAACACCTTGTAAATGTAGTAACACTAATGCTTTCCAAAGCTGGTAGAGCGATTTTTGAATGCTTCATGAAGCTGCTGCATCCTCTTCTGACTCACAATAACCATTTTATCAAAGTTGAAACTCCTCCTGGAGAAGGTCCAAGAATAATAATGAAGCATGAATGATATTAATGTTTTTGAGCCCTTTTCTGTATCCTCACTATACAAGGCAAAGTGCTTGATATCTACAACTCTTTAGCAATGGGCAGCTTGTTTCTCTGCTAGACCTATGTTGAATAAGAATGAGTTGACTTCTATCTACCCTGTTTGCCCAGAAACACTATAAATATGCTATAAATCCGAGTGTTACAAGTATCATCCTCTAGACAGTGTGATTTAGCAGCTCTGTATAAAATCAGAAGAGTTGGTGTGCTGAGAGCAAACCTGGACATAGTAGCATTTAAAAACTGGTAGAATCATCTGTGGTTCCTAAAAATACTACATAAAGGTTGTCAGGATTAATTATCAGAAATTACAGAAGTTAATAACACAAATGCTCACATACTCCTTGAAATTAATTTTAAATAACTCTTCTGTCTCTTACCATGTGTGTCAAGTTTTCTGATGGGTCAGGTTTTCCCCTAAATCCTGGACTTTCCTGAATCAAGCAGATAAAAAGTACTCTTTCCTTGAAGAAATACATTAGTAAAATGCTAGAAGAATTAACACTTTGTGCTTTGAAAGGCAGTGTCATGTGAAGTATCATCCTTGAAATCTTGTGTTTTTAAAGTACATTTAATATATGCAAAATTCAGTTGCAAATAATATTTTATAGGAATACTGTTAAAAGAGACTGATTCTGTGTCTCAGTCTTAAAATGGGAAAAAAAGTTAATATTAAACTCACTGTATACATAGAAATAATTGAAATGCCTGATGCCATAGTTAGACCTACCTTCTGCTTATAGTCACTCCACACTCAGTAGATAGACTGAGATGGGTTTGGTGATAGTTCATGGAATTAGCTACCTGGCTGGTTGATTGAGTCCTTGGTGGTTTTACCATCTTTTTTATTGTTGGCTTATAGTCTCCCACTGATGATTCAATGCAGAATCCCATAATGCTTTAAGTGTCAATCCGTGTACTTGTCTGTCTGACTGTAGAATTTCTAAAAGCATTGGGAAAAACATAAAGACAGAGAAATTATATGTAAGGGGAAAAAATAAACTTTTTTTCTTGTCAAAGTACAGGGAAGGGAAAAAAAGTGGGGAAAAATGGTTTCCTACCACATGCATCCTAAAACATTTTAGGGTGGTTCCAGGGGACGTGATTTGAACATTAGCACTTTTTGACAGCACGCAGAATGGAATAAGAAAACTAAAAAACTGTCAGCAATAGATGTGGTATTTATTAGAATGAATTCGAAGTCCAGAAAACTGAAGAGTTGAGTCCTGTTGATATATATTTTTATCCCCAGTGCTCTGTAAACAGTGGTGTCTCTGCACAAGCTTTTACCCCATCCATAGAAATGCCTGAAAAGAGTGCGTTCACTTGCAATTATGCAAATAATGAAAAACTCTACTGGATTATTACAATGAGAAAGCATAACTTCAAGTAACAAAAAATCTAAGAAAAATGTCTGCAATCTTTGTCCTTAAAATTGTTTTTCTAAGATGAGATCACAGTTCATCCAAAGATAGACATCTTTTATGTGGTCTGTCACAGAGGTGGTAGAACCAACTATGTATGTGTAATACTAGTCCTGAAAACAAAGAGAAAATTCTTAGAGGAAAGAAAAAACTTAGTGCTTTATGGAATTAATGCCACATTCAAAGAATGTTATAATGTGGGGAAATAATGCATTGTGATGGGTTTCATATGCAGAACTCTGAGTTGTACTAGGAGATGTGAAAGAAAGCACAAATTAAACCTACATTGTTGAGCAAAGATCCACAAAAATTGTGTTGAAGAGGATGTAGTTGAGATATAAGAGGCTCTTAGAATAATTTTTAACTGAAGGTAACAGCAGACATAGCAGCTTGTTCCTACAAAATGGGGTCAGAACATGTGCTGAAAGCAGTGTAAAAATGCTCAGCAGTTGTAGTGATGCTCTACCAGTCATTGTTCCCAGCATCCACTGGACAAACTACCTGGGCACATCAGAGACAGCAGCCTGGATGGGGCTCTCAGGGGAGGATACAAGTCTCCAAGCAGGGGACTGTAGACCTGTAAGCAGCGTGGGGCCTCACTGTGACCAGGGTGTGGGTGATGGTGCTGTTGTTTGCAGAGTGGCTGTGTGGGTGGAAGATGTGTGTTGCCAAATAAAACTACTGCAGTGCTGAAGTAGAAGGTAAGCTGGAAAATAGAGAGTCAAAGGTGAAGGCCTGAGGGATGTCAACTTCTTGTACCAGGAGGACAACTCCTGCTCACCCTGTAGGTCTGCAACAACAGACCAGGTAGTGTTCTGCCAGCAGTGCAGGGGATAGAGGCCATGACCAACCTAGCAAAAGTGCCATCAGAGCCTAAACTGAGCAGCAGAACCAGAAAGAAGGGGTGAGTGTTCGTGGGTGAAGACTACAATTAGGGATATGAAAAAGAAAACCAAAGAAATTAAGTTTAGCAACACAAACGGTGCAAAACTAAATCAATCACATCTTAATGGTTTTTAGGTAAGTCGGTTTAGAGATGTATCTGTGAACTTGAATCTATAGGGGTCAGATTCTACTTTCCAACAAAAGTCATAATAATCTAGATTCATTTTTACTTGTAAGAATTATGTTCATATCCAACCAAACAAAATTGTGGAATATGTAACTGTATCTTGCAATTTTTTTCTTAATCTTGTATGTGGCCCTTCAAGGAAAGCACTGAGTGATTGACCAGAAGCTCTGCTTTTTCACAGTTTTTTTCTATTCCCTGTCTCCTAGATCCTAGCATACGCACCCATTCTCTAGACACACTTCTTAACCGTTTTTCCTTCAGCAGAAAATCTGATTTTTCAGGAAAAAAAAAAGCAGTTTTGAAAATTTGGAATTCTGCATTTTTCTGAAGAAAGAGTGCTTTAATTTTAGAAGCTTGTTGTGCATTTTGAAAGTGAGCAAGCTCTGTAATTTAGAAGAATTTGCATGCATATACATGTTTATATGTGTGTAAATATGTGTGTACAGATAAAAGCCTCCATCTTCCTCCTTATATGCAAATTAAAAAATAAAAAGAATGTGAGTTGAGAAAATGAAATATTCTACAGTAGATACTATAAAAATACTACCTTAAAATAATAACGTTTAAACAATAGTTCATCTCTAAAACAATATTAGGTAAATTCAGTGCAACTAGTCATACACAGGAAAGTCACCTTACACAGTAGAGAACTAAGATGTCAGAGTTAACGAGTATCTGAAAAGGGAAGTGATGTAAGATACTAGATCCATTAGCACCTGAAAAAGTTACATAAGAATTTCCACTAGGTTCAGGCAGCCTTTACTGACTTCTGATGTGTGACTGAAAAAGAAAAAGGGCTCAGCTAAAAAGCCTTTATTACACTTTTCCCAATGCTGGACTACAAATTTGTGAAAAAGGAAGTGTAATAAAGGAATGAAAAAAACTAGCAGTCATCTCATATCTGGATTTCATGGATTCAAATAGTTATTTGCCTTCTAGAAATTACATTGCCAGGATACTAAACCTTATGTATGCCTGTTGAATTGAAAGCTAGAATTGAAACCACAGAATTCCTTTGGCATAGACAGTTACAGGTTTAGAGGCACTTTCCAAACTGGCTTGTGAATGTCTACCCAGGCTGGTAAACGAGATAGATTGGATCATTCATTAAAGTGTAAGGCAGCTTTTGCATTATGGCTGGTTTTGGGCCTCCTGAGATGTGTTCACCATTCAAACACTGCCAGTAGCTTTCTATAAGTACCTAGGAAATGAGTGTAGATAGAAGAAGCTCAAGGGTAACCTTATCATTCTTCTCTACAACTACCAAAAAGGAGGTTGTAGCCAGGTGGGGGTTGGTCTGTTCTTCCAGGTAGCAAGTGACAGAATAAGAGGAAATAGCCTCAAGCTGCACTACAGGACGTTAACCTGGGATAGTAGGAAAAATGTTTTCACTGAAAGGATGGTTTAGCACTGGAACAGGCTACCCAGGGAATTGGTGAAATCACCACCCCTGAAACTGTTCAAAAGGCATGTAGATGTGGCACTTGGGGGCATGGTTTAGTGGTGAACATCATGTTGCTAGGCTAGCTTTTGGATTTGATGATCCTTAAGGTCTTCTCCAATGGCAATGATGGGATCTGTCAGAGATACTAAGTGTGAAACCCCGTGATTTGTATTTTATGTTGACACAGTGATCAGATAGTAGGAAACAATAGTAGAACAGAAAATTGATACTATGTACAAAATAATTTATGTTTGTCTCGGCTGTCTGAACATACACAGTTCCAGAGGAAATACGCGGTGCTGATTTTATGCATTTTTATGTTCATATTCAATGACAGTGTTATTACTGAATGTGTAGTTCTCAGATCCATTTTGCAGACTCCTTTTAGTACAGGGTTGTTAAACCTTGGTTTAATTAACTCCTGAAAATTTTCAAAGTAGGAGGGGAAAATATGAGTAATGCAGAAACTGGAGGTAGATCTCAGTGGTTTATCAAAAGTAGTAGACATAGGAAACTGTGTAAGAAGACAGCTCTGCGTTGGTCATGAGCTTCTCAACTTGATCATTTCTCAGCAAATTCAACTATAGGAGGAATGCAATGGTAGTGGACCTGAAGGACCTCTTTTATTTAAAGAAACTCGTGTTGAGCAGATCTTAAGATGTCTACATTGTACTGTCATGCAGTGCATACTTTTTCATTGCTAGTCTGTGGCCATATTTGGGATGAAATAAAATTCCTTAATCTGCAGAGAATTTAAAGAGAGATTCTAATCTACTAAATCTACTAATTTCTGTAATCTAGTCTAAGAAACTTAATCTATTGTTTTCCTTCCGCAACTATTCCTTAAACAAGGATTTTAGATATTTATATACAGGAGCAGTCCTACAATTAAGAATAATGTTTAAAGACATGAAAAGTTTTTTCAGGTTAAACACTTTGCTGACTTTTATTAAGGTGCCAAGAAATGTCTTTTAAAGTGCTGGAGCACAGAGGAATTATTTGGAACAAATTTAGAAAGCCCTGAATGAATAATTCAATGCACAAAGCAAAGGACAAATGTTCTGCTTTTCTTTGCACTGCCTTTATGTGCTTACTGTTCCTACAGAAGAGAAGCAACTATCACAGTGAAAGCAGAAGAGAATATATATATGCTGTATGTGGTTTGTATTGGTAGTGTGCTGTTGGTACTGCAGCATTGGTTTCTCAGTCATTTAAGAAACTGCATCTAAAGAGGGAAACGGTAAGAGCTCTTGTCAAAAAACAATGGCAAACTGTGTATACTCAAAATGCCAGGAATTTCTCAAAATTTTCAAAGTCTTGTGACATGAGCATTTGAGTTGGTGTTTGGTGAACTCTAGCTAGATGTCAGGTACCTGCCAAGGTATTTTCTCACTTCCCCTGCCCAAAAGCACAAGCAGGAGGAAAATATGCCAAAAAGGTTGTGGACCAAGATAAAAAACAAGATCAGTCAGCAATTACTGTCATGGGCAAAACAGTCTTGACATGGGGAAACATTTAGTGTCTTGCAAATTAAAGTTGGAATCTTTAATTCTAGGTCTAACATCTTTGCCGCTTCGCCATGTGCAGGGACACCTTTCACAAGACCAGGCTGCTTATATCTCCATCCAACTGGCCATAACTGCATCCAGGGATGGGACTTCCACAGCTTCTCTGGATAACCTGTTTTAGCAGTAGTTTTTATGCAGAGCCAAGCCTAGTACAACTTTTAGAAGTTAGACCTTACATTGAATTTTTAAGTGAGGAAGGTAGCATTATAGTAAATAGTAGCAAAACCTGGATTTAGCTCTTTGAAAATTTACTTTCTTCAAAGGGTACATTTGCTAATAAAGGATGATTCACATTGCAAAGAAATGGAAGATTGTCATAATCTCAATGAGGAGTACAGCCAGTGGCAATTTATTAAGTGAATGGGTTGAAAAATCAGAAGAAAACAAAAAGAAAATAGAAAGAAGAATATTCTTCTTAAAAATCCCTTAAGCATATGATGAAATCTTTTCAACATGGAAATATTTTGTGGTAATGATATTCTACTTCTATCTGAATAATTATACACGATAAGGTAGCTTGATTTTTTTCTATCAGTATAAAGATTCCTGCCTTTTAATTAAATTATTATTTTAATGAAGACTGAAAAAAGGAAAAAATTAGATGAATACGAAAAAATACAAAGTAAAAGTGCTCTGTCCCTGAATTTCGTGCTTTCAATGGAACCTTTTTCATAGAAAGTTTTCATGTGAAAACAGTAATCATAATAAATATAATATGATGTTTCAATGTCTGTGTTTAATGAAAAAGTACTAGTGAGCTTTTTACTGGCACTCTTGAAGAAGACATGTAGAATCTCCCATTAGGTACTTTTTTGCTTTCTCTACTCCTCCAGCAAAATGCATCTCTCTTATGTATCTACTTTATTCTGAACTCCCCCCTTTTTTACAGTGAATCACCAAAGCAGTTTCTCATTCTCAGAAAAATATGTTTGACATCCTGTGAGTCAAACCACTTGACCCCTCTCATGGACGAGTAATATGGAAGTAGTCATCCTGGGCCAGTATTTCCAGATGATAGTTCAGGTAATGGGAAGAAGTACAAATTCAAGCACTGCCATTGCCTCTTTAATTGGTCCCTTTGGAACTGGAAGAAGCAGTTGTTGTAGGAGTGTTACATAATGAAAAAAGCTGTCATTTTCCATCTAAACTTCTTCAGGGTTTTAGTGTGTGGAGAGGAAGGTTTTGATGGAGAAGGTTTGATTGGTGCTCTTAAAAAATATATAATTATTTTCTTTCTGAAGATTTTATAGGCTATCTCATCATCTTCATGTATATTCGTCTAACATAGTAACATAGTTCCAAGAAATTATATAAAGCACTATGTATGGTGCAATTGCATGTAGTCTTATGCAGTAATGCTCTCATTCAGGGTATATTTGGACTAGAGTATGTGCTTTTTTTTATTGGCATTCTCCTGAAAAGATTATATATCTTTTGTGAGAGTGACTCTGTGAATGAAGTTTGCAACATGCCAGGGGAGTCTCAGAATTTGTGACACCTCAGAAGATGTCATCTCAATTTCCAGCAGCCTCTGAGGCACAATGCAGACAAGAAACATTTCTCCTTGTGTTTCCAGAACTAATTTGTGCCTGCTGTAGATCACTATCTAGTTTCTTCATTTTTCACATCTCTCACACATGCAGGCTGGGAAGCAAAAACAACGAATTTGTGGTCTACACGTCTGCAGGGCCTCAATCTCAATGGCATCATGGAGATATAGTGGCTCAACTCACACAACTGGACTGCTGTTGTGGGTGGATCCAATGTGGGCAGGATAGGAATACGAGGAGGAAGAGGAAGAATTCCAACTGATGTGAAAGCAGCTGGTATGTATGAAGCTCTCTGCCCAGAGATAGATAATGAGACAACTGATGGTTTGTGCACCAGGATGAAGATGCAGACAAACACACGTGATGTTGTAGTGGGAGTCTGCAATGGACTGCCTCATCACAAATGAAAAGCAATCTTCAGAAAACTGAAAGAAACATCACATTCACAAGGGAACTTGAACCATGCTAATGCCTGCTCCTGGGACAAGAAAGCAAGACACAAGTAAACTGGGAAATTTTGGGAGTATGTGAAGGAAAACTTCCAAACTTTCTGCTGGAGATGCCCATGCTGACAGCCTAGAGACCTCTCTAGGGAGGGATATCTATGGGGCTGTCCTCCTGCCCCTTTGGAATTGGAGATGTCCTTTTGGTCCAACTGGTGCACAATCAAATCTATGGACCAGTGCTAGAACATTGCTAGGTCTCGCAGGATGGGCTATAGCTCCTGGGCTGTGGCCCCTTGTTGAGTCCTAGAAGGCATGGACGGGTCATGGTCAAGGTCTTTGTTGTGACCATCAGCCACCACCATATTCCTTAGATCTCCTGCAACAATTATTGCAGCCAGGGTATCATGAGCTTAAGGGTTTCTGGATAGCCTTGGAAAATGCTTGCCCAGATGTCTGGTGGGAGGCCACCTTATAACAGCCCTGGGTACTGTCTCTGCTGTCTTGAGGAATTGTATCCTTTGGGAAAAAGATGATGGGTGTCTGGGTGTTCAAATCTGGCATCCAGTGGCTCCGTGGGAGGCATGTTGATTTAATCTAAAAAGTCATCTTCCACCCACACCAGGAACTTGATGCACTGGAGGAGGCCCACACAGAGTGGGACAGCTTGTTTTCTTACTGTCCACTGTATCATGCAGCCAAAGCAGACATGGTGTAGACACAGGATAATGAAGGTCAGACCGAGATTTGGGGGAGATGGAATATGCCCTGTGCTGCCCACGGCGTGATGCTGTGGCCATGGTCTCAGTGCATTGCAGAAGGCTGGAGAGAGCTCAGGGCAGCAGCTGCATTCCCATGGCAACCACAGAAGCACAGCCAACAGCTTCAGGGACGGGCAGAACTGCTGCCAAGAGCCACCAATGCACCATTCCGCACCAGCCAGAGCCTTGCTTGTCTCTCCAGGTGTTGTAGACACACTCAGCAGGAGTCCAGGCCTTAGTCAGGCTGGGACTAGCTTTGACAGCTCCTGGGCATACATAGTGAGAGTCTCTGCCTGCCAAAGTAATGAGAATGGGGTCTGGGAAGAGGATGGGGGCCAGCTGCTTTTCTTGTTAGAACTCCTGGTCTGGAAGCTCCTGTGCAACAACTGGTGTCAGTGCCTCCCTGAAACAAGAGAAAAGATGTCTCACTGCCTAGTTTCTCCATCGGTGGTTGTTAGCAGGAAGACAGACATGAATGAAAACTGAGGCTTGAATATTTATAAAGAGAGAGGGAAATTAGTTCACCTTATTCAAATTGTTCTTGTTTATTTGATTGAAGTGGACATTTGTCCTGATTTCATAAAAACCTAGTGGACCTGGATGTTTGGATCAGAACCTAACACGAGTTTGGTTGGTCTTTGTTTTTTTGTTTTCTGTTTTTGTTTTGGATATTCTTTGGGGTTTGTTTTGGTTGGTTTGCTTGTTTGTTTGGGTTTTTGTCTGTTTGTTTTTTGCTTTTTTTTTTCTTTTTAGATTTTTTTTTTGTGAAGTCTGAAGGAAGAAAAAGGAACCAGGCGTAGTAACAGCATAAGGAAATCTACTGTTTTTAGGAATAATGAGAAAGGCAAGGGCTTTTGAGACTCTAAAGTAACCATCGTTTCTCTGCACAAATTCAGAAAAGTACATATGTCTTCATAAACCATCATTTCCTCAACATTTACACTACAGATAATTACACTCTTTGTAAAAAGATTTTTTATTTATGCTTAAATTTTGGAGGGTAAGAATTTTTTGGAAAAGTTTACTATCGACATTTGAATAGGTAAGTTTGCAGAATGTGATATTATGCTTAGTTTTAAAACTGTAGAAATATTTCAGTTAGGGTATTTCCCTGTGACTAGTTTTTTCCATCAGCAGAAAAATTCCCATTCTCTCTTATGTCCCCTGAAAAGGAAATTTGCCATAATCTCAGGTAAAGTATGGACTTGCCTGTTACTTTCCTTGTTCACTTTGATCATGCTAGTCAGAAAACCATACAGCTGAACAGATGAAGCACTTTATTCTAGATAGTTCTAGTTTTAAGCTTTTAGAGCTGTAAGGCTTTTAGACCAAAAATTGGCTGCTTTAGATTCTACATGCCTCAGCTCATCCAAAGTCATGCACATGGTATTGAAGACCTGGGCTGATTAAGATTACCTAAAAATCCCAACAGTGGCTTAATTCTTTTGGTTTGGAAATTGAAATATTATATCAGGAATGAACAATTTCACCCAAATACCAGCAGAAGATCTGACATAAAGCTGAAAATGAAACCCAGAATTCTTGCTTCCCAAAACACGGCAAAAGCCACAAACCAGTGGCTTTTTGTATTTCTAATTACAAGTTTTGTGACTTCTGTGTTCATAATTTGAAACTCTGAATTTCCTCACCACTGTTGAAATGAAACTGATTAGAACAGTGGGGTCTAATTTACTGGGTTGGTATTTTCTTTTTCTTCCACAGTTTTAAGAGACTCTTCTATAAGGGTTTTGATATGCAGACAGGTAGGGTCAACTACTTATGAGCATGCTCAACATGCGTTTGTCTGAGTAAGGCACCATGATCCTAATTCCTTCTTGACGTAAAGCACTGAAATAATTCTGAAGTGATCTTCTGATTTCTATGTTAGACAGGACCAAGGATATCTGATATATATGTGCAGTGCTTTCACATGTCACCATAACTGTCTAGCACTGTTGGCATATATGAACAAGCCACATGTAGGTTGGGCAGCAGTGCAAAAAGTTATATAGAAATTGTGGTGTGGTGATTGATGTAATCAATGCCCTTGTTTTTTATGCTCAGATCTAATTTGCTGTTCTTGTTCTTATGTCTTCTTACTGCTATCTTGCCTCACAGTGCACAAACTTCCTCAGAAATCTGAGCTATGCTTGTCTCTGGGCTATATCAACTTAGGCTTCAGGTTTCAGCTAGGGGTGCTTCAAGGAAGATTGTAGGACAAAGCAAGAAACCAGGACATTAAAAAAAAAAAAAAAGAGAGAACAAGACTTTTGAGTTAATAAACTGGCCAGTTTAGAAAAGTGGAAGTTGTTGATTATTATCTACTTATTTGATACAGTCTTCATATCTGGAAAAGAAAATCAGAGCAGAGCAAGATGAGAAATTGCAAGTGGAATTTGTAGGAAGATAGTTGACCCCTGATAACATTGTCTATATTGAAAATTCACTCTCCTTGATAAGATGGCTACAGAATTTCCCAGAGTGCTCAGCTGAAATCACTGTTATACATCAGTGAAATCTGATAGGTGAAACTCTACTTCAGAAAAAGGAAGGACTAAATCAGGGAGTCTATAAAGAGTAAACCTTTATCTTAAAGCAATGTTTAAAATTATTTCCACCTTAGGATACATGTGTATCATATCCCATTGCCAAATGACTTTTGTGTCATATTTGAGCTTCTAATACTTATGGGGCTAAAGCGACTAATTTTTAAACTATGACTCTAATAAGAACTCCTAGTGTAGCCATTCGTTGCTCTCTCAGCAAAGCCAAGATGTGGAAGAATGTGTTAGAAACTAAATGTTTCTCTTAAGAAGTGGCTATAGCAGTAGAAAACTGTAATTTGCCTGCTCTTCTGAAAGAATGCAAGATCATTACACAAAAATATAGGAAAAGACAGAGTTGTACAGATTTCAGTCTTGCAATAGCATGCCTGGATGATTCCTTCCTGTTTCAGGATTACTGTTGGTATAAGTTTGCAGCGTCAGCTGGTTTGCAGATAATAGAAAAGGGAAGAAATTGGACTTTTACACTGCAGCTCGCTCCACTTTGCCTGTCGCTGGGATAAAAAGAAGAGATAAACCCTTCAACTGTTACAGAACTTTTCCGCTATGTAGCACACAGTAAGAACTGTAAGCCCTAAGAGTTTAGATCTTCAGGAGTAGTTTTAAGTCTTGGTAAAATGAGAGCAAAAGTGGAGCCAGAAAGAGCCATGTAACCCCTAGTGCTGAGCTGTTACACATGAAGGCATCTGCTCCAGGCACTCTGGGGGCTTTGCAACTGGATTTGTATCAATCATTATAAAGACTGTAACTTACCACTACATTCACTTAGCCTTTTTAGTGATCCTAGCTGAAAAAGGCATACAATTACATTGATGTGCCAATGGTGCAATAGTTACATGAAATGGTAATTTCTTCCTATAAAATCCTTTTTCAGAAGAAAACACAGAAAGTCAGAAAAATCCACATTTTAAAAAGGATAATAAATGAACTTTTCTTTTTGTAATTTGTTTTGAAAACAGAAACAAGAAAGTGTTTGGGTTTTTTTCCCATAAAAAGCTATATCCTTTTCAAGATGCCACTTTATTGTATTAAAGAAATTTAAAGCTCAAAACCTTGGTAGCCCATCATTTTTATAAAAGTGTTTTTGACTGATATGGTTCACTCAAATTAAAATCTCATTTTCAACTGCAATATTTTTTTTTGTCCTGAGCGTCTGAATCCATCAAAAATTGAAAAATGTGTCTATTTCTAAGTTTAATATTATTTTTTAAAAACAATATATTGAACTTACTAACTCAATATCTTATTTTGCCTACTAATGTAAGAGTAAAATAGTTTTTTCTTCTCCCATGTTTTTTCGCAGTGCAGAAACTCTTTGGGGTAAAAAACAATAATGAAACCAAACTCAAACTATATCATGGAACAGTAGTTAAGTGCTGTGCCTTTTTTAAAATACTATATCAGATATTCATAAACCAGTTGTTAGATGATTGGCTGGCACATCTATGTTGATAAAGCTTTAATGTTTTTCCTATTAATTGATTTCCCTCATGACATTGAGCAGATATTCTTTGTACCATTGGTACTTTATCTCTGACATGGACACTGAGAATGATGTCTGTGATAATGTCAATGACCTGAAATGAAAATGTGAAACTAGAAGGAAAGGTTACGTAGAGAAAAAGTACCAAAACAAAACAAGCCTGTTATGTTCAGTCAAATGCCCTTGATCTCAGTGTAATTGCTGAGGACTAAAATTCAAATGCAAGGAATTATGTATGTATTAAGTAGATACTTACACTGATCTCACCAACCACTGTAACTTTCTCAAGAAGAGACGAAAAAATCTTTTTTTAAGCTCATCTCCTGTAGCTGTTTCCAAAGAGCTGAATATAGGCTTATTATTCATGAGAATGTGTTTCTGTCAGCCTTCAAAGTTCCTCATCTTAACCAACTAGTAGCATATCATATTATGTCCATATCATATTAACAAGAAAACTCTGTTTAACATTTAATAAATAATATTTTTGTTGGAGTGGAGATATGTGATCTTTGTAAAGAACAACTTTTCATGCAAATACCTATTGCAATCGCACTTTAGAGAACTTGTCTTCAAAACCAAAGTATTGCTGCAATTTAAAAAATGAAGAATGATATGTGACATTGCTGATTTGACAGAAATTTTTCTCCTTCCCATTTTTTTCCCTTTCTCCTTCCCTCTTCCAAATGGCTATCATGGAACTCAGCAGCTGAGCAGCATTCTGTTCACATTAGTGTTTCATGAAACCCAAGTAGCACCTTGGGTGAGCATTTTTGGCCGGTAATTTGTGTGATAAAATAAGATATTTCGTAGATCAATGTTCTCTGGCCTGCAAACAGCAGTTGTTATTCTCTCTGTGTAGTAACCCATTTCATTTTCTTTCAAGATTTCGCTTGTGTACCATCCTTGTATAACTAAAAAATAATTCCTTATGTATAGTTAGTATTTATCTTCTGCTATAACAAACACAAATCTGGAGGTAGGCAATCTATTCCTATATTTAAAAACTGTCACCTACCTTCTTTATCTTTTTTATTCTTCTTTAAATGATCTCTTTGTGATATTGTTCTATGATACTCTTCAAGTTACTAACATTTCTAGCATAAAATAATTAGGGTTTTAGTAGTGTTTATTAAAGAGAACATAAAACAGTTGCTATAATAATATAGTTATTTGTTTTGAAGCTTCAGCAGTTGAAAGGAAGCAGAAGGTATATTTATTGAGTATGAAGGAATGTCTTGGAGGAGAAAAACTGTGTATGATTTTTTTCTCAAGCTAAATGGGACATTGGCTAGAATGGAAAACTGATGAATCTGACAGGAGGTGTGACAATTCCATACTAAGTGGTATAAGTAAAAAATTGAATCTGATTTTTTTAAATTGCAAAATACTCTGAAATGTTCACAATTTGAAAGTTTCCTACACTGACTATAAAGAAAATGTAAATACTTAATGTAGAAGCAGTTTTTACAAGCTGGCCAATTATATATCAGTTTCAAAACTCCAAAAACAATGGAAAAAGTACTCTCTGTAGTGATATTAAATATGTATATTCTGAATTTTTTGAATGTAAAATAAATGTTTATTTTAATTGGAAATATTTTGGGAAAAGCATACTAGAAAAGTGGGCTGCACAGTCACGGGTAAGTTATTTGACACCAAGCTGAGGGGTGTCATTGATACACTTGAAGAATGAAATGCCATCCAGAGGAACTTGGACAAGTACAAGAAATGGATCTGTGGGAATATATGAGGTTTAACAGGACCGAGGGCAAGATGCTGCACCTTGGTTGGGGCATCCTCTGATGCAGGCTAGGGAAGAACAAACTGAGAACAGCCTTGTGAGAAGGACTTGGGGATGCTGGTGGGTGAGAGGCTGGACATGACTTGGCAATGTACCCCCACATGGCTACACACTCCTTTCAGGAAGCTGTAGAGAGTGATAAGGTTGTCCCTGAGGCAGTTTTTAACCCAGCAAAGAGTGCATCTCTCTAAGCTATGGGCTGCCAGCTTTTCCCGGAAAATTCCATGGGAGACGGTGTCAAAGGTTTTGCTGAAATCCTTTGCTAATGTAGCAGTCAGGTCCCCTGTTCATAAGAGGAGATCAGGTTGCTTAAGCATGACCGACCTGTGTGGACTATTGATGACTATATTCCCTCACACTTTGAATAAAGAACGGAAGTTTTACTTGACTCTTCTTTTGATATTAATGTATTTATAAAATCACTATATATTAACCTTTACAGAAGGCCAGATTAAGTTCTAACTGAGCTTTTACCTTTCTAATTTTATTTCTACATGGTAGAGGTTGAGGGAGGTGATGCTACCCCTCTACCCTTGTGAGACCACATCTGGAGTGCTGCATGCAGCTCTGGGATCCCCAGCATGGGAAGGACATGAACACCTGCAGTAAGCCCAGAGGAGAGATGCTAAGATGATCAGAGAATGAAGCACCTCTTCTATGAGGAAAGGCTGAGGAAATTTGGTTTGTTCAGCCTGGAAAAGAGAAGGCTTGGGGGTCACCTAATTGTGACCTAGTAGGGACTCCTAGTAGGGAGTTTGCAAGAAAAATGGAGAGAGACTATTTACAAGGGCATGTAGCAACAAGACAAGTAACAAGGGGGAATGATTTCAAACTAAAAGAGAGCAGCAGTGAGACACTGGAAAGGTTGGCCCAGAGAAGCTGTAGATGCCCAGTTCCTAGAATTGTTCAGAGACAGGTTGAATGGGTCTTTGTACAACCTGGCTTAGTGAAAGGTGCCCTCATCATGGCTGGGGAGTCTGGACTAGGTAATCCTAAAGTTCCTTTCAGCCTAACCCATTCTGGAATTCTATGATTCTGTGATATTAAAATTCTAAACTTGTAATTTTTTTTTAAATTCTTGACTGATTGCAGAAGGTTGTAGTGCTTGCAGAAGGAATGCATGTCACTAAAATTAATAATACATGAAAACACATACACACAACACTGGATTAAAAGAGTTTTTGAGGATCACAGGACAAATAGGGCAGGAAAACCTCATGTGATAGGTTGACTTGGGAAGAAGAAACTCAGAAGTTCTTCCTGGGGGAGTTTCCTTTGTGGGGGGTTTTTGGGATACCTGTAACAGCCAATCGGAGAAAGTCAGTTCGCTCCATGCACACACATTTTAAAGAAAGTAACCCGGAACTCGGCCTCTTGGTCTTTCCGGCGGCTGAGCAGGTAACACCAACCCGAGCCGCTTTCCCTCTCCCCCATGCGGGGTGGGGGGGGGGGAACGGCTCGGAGGCCGCTTGGGCCCCGTTTGCCAACGAGGGGGACCCGATGGCTGAGGGGGAGGAAGAGTTGTGTGATAAAACCTTCGCGGCTTCTTCTTCCACCGGCCGCTGCTCTGGCGTGGGAAAAGGCTGACTCTTTATGCTGCCGGCTGGGCCGGGCCGGGCCGGGCCGGGCCTGCCCGGGTGGCCATGAGCCATGTGGGCTGCAGCCCGGCCCCGCAGGGGCTGAGTGGCGCCACCGCCCCCCCCCCCCCCAACACGGCCGAGCCTGGCCCAACTTTTGTAGTTGTGTTAAACTTTAACTTTTTAGTGTTCAAATAAGATTTGCAAAGCCTCCAGCCTTTCCTTTGAATAGGAAAGGAAATAAAAAGATTTTTGAAGTCAGTGATGTAAGAGCTAAGTATTTTAAGATGGAAGGAGAATGAGAAGATGCTGAAATGGCTGAAAATCTTTTTGGAAAATTGTAGGAATGAACTGATGTACTGAATATTCCTTTAAACCAAGGAAAGAGACATGGGGGGATGGAAATGTTCCTTTTTAGGAGATAATTTGACTAAAGAACACCTGTGTTGGGAATTTGAATTTCTGCCCTGAGAAAAGAAGGGAATTGCAGTTTTCCTGAAGATGAAGCCTGAGCAGAGAGAAAGGAGACAGATAAAAATCGTTGCTGTTGAACATTTCAATTCTTAAAAGTAATACCCCATGGAATAGACATGACCCACATCTACAACTTTGGGACGGCTGTAGATTGGGAGGAGGGTCATGGTTGCAGATTTCCCAGGCGGATGCAAATTGTGAGAGGTAAAACTACAAGAGGACTTTTTTTCCTTCTTGTGGAACACATCCCTACAACTTCAACAAGAAAAAACTTCTCTCTCCAAAAGTAAACAGAAAAAGACTAAATTAGGCACTGACTGAAGTATTTGTTATATGTTTGTTTTGTTGTTATGAAGATTGGGAAAGGGAGGGACGGAGTGATGTGAAAAATCTTATTCTGAATTTTTTTTTTTTTCCCCTTTTTGTTTGTGTAGTTAATAAATTTTCTTCTATACCCTTTCAAAGTTTTAAGCCTGCCTTGCTCTTTGACTCCTGGTTCTGTCTCACAACAGAAAGAAATAAGTTTATTTAAATTGGCAACTCAAACCCTAGACATTAATTTGGTGCGTTGGCCGGGAAAGTCAAAATTAAACCATACCTGTCTTTTCAAACAAAGACACCTCATAATATTTAGCCTGTGAATATCTCCCTCTGTCTCAGAAAATAAATTTGACTAAGCTTTTTAATGCAACTGTGCTCAGAACTCTTAAATGATTGCACTTCTTTTTTGGGCTAAACACAAATCAAGAAACCTGGTTAAAAAAATTCACAAAGACACTACTTGACCTGTAAATTTAAGCTTAAAACCTCCCCCATGGATACCCTGCTGTCCTGCCCTAACAAACAAAAAATGTAAATCTAGACCGAAAATACTGCAAACTCTAACATATACCATCTAGATGCAAGATAGTTTATGGTAACTCCTTAATCTCATTACTGAGGGACTGCATAAAAACATATGCTTTTGAGGCTGTATGTTTTATCTGCTGCATCAATAATTTCTCTGAGTGTTTTTATATAAAAGTCAATAAAGTAACCTAGTGCAAAATGTTGTGCTACCCTGACATAAAACAACTTTTGTTGATACTGCTTGCTCTTCCTGCTTCCATTTATTATTAAATACTTGGCTTAATTATTTTAATCTGCTCTTGAATGGTATAGGATAGAAAATATGCAGCACGTTACAAATACCTCTCTCTTACCAACAATAAATGTAAATATGTATATATTTCCCAAAGCATGCTTAAATTAGTAGTTAATTTGTGCTTAGAATTTTCATTTTCATGATGAAATAATAAAAGACATATATGTTGTTATTGCCTACGTGCTGTGGGTAGCCTTGTGTCTGCTTTTGCTGTCCAGGGTAATGAGATTTTTTTCCTGTGTTTTATTTCTTAATTTATTATTACAATTTTTATTTTAAAGCATAAAGAATAAAACAAGAATTCTTTTATCTCAATTGTTTGAAACTACTTTCTTAATATTAGTAACATAAAATTCCTAAAGCAGATCATCTTTGTGCTTCTTACTCTGGAGTGGGAAAAAAAGAGATTAATTATAAACAAAACTATTATAGGAGGATTGTGAATGTGTTCATGAGAGCTATCTAGTGTAAGGAAGCAGACTTCAGAGGAATATAGTGAAATTGCTCTAAAACAAAAGTATGCCAACTGTATGCTTGAGAAGTAGAAAGCTGGAAAGATATATGTGCATTGATTCAGATTCTATATTCCTTATGCTCTAAGATTAGGCAATGTTATCTATTTTAATTTAAGTGCTAAGAAAGGAACAAATGTCAAATGTTTTTGTAAAATGTTTCTTGGGAAATCATTGGGCTGGACCAAAGCAGGCATTATCTGAGAGTATGGCAGGTTAGTGCTTCTCATGTGTCTGTAATGAAGATAGGGAAAGAATTTGGTCAAGAGTAACATTTGAAGATAAAGATTTCCAATTTGACTCAAAGCTGAATTTATAGAAAAAGAAATGTTTTCTCGCGTGCTGCAATTAGACTGGCACAGCAGAGTTTATTTTGTGCCTCAGGGATCAGGTTGCAACAGGCTTTGGAGAGGCCAGACAGCTGATATAAACTAATGCAGTCTCCACAGATGTGCCTGAGTCTGACTGACATGAGAGATTTCAAACACATTTTACATTAGGCCTGTTCCCATTGCTAGCGCTCCCACAGTGGAGTGACAGTTCTTGAAACACTGTTTTCTCCCCATGAAAATACAGCAGGAACTTTCCACCCTCAGAGAAGGGTCTGCTCTTGTGGCTGCCTGTTTATGCCTGACTGCAATCAGGACACCCTTTCAAAGGAGGGAAAAACAGCATCTTCTTTGCAAGAGTGAAATGGTGGGAAAAAGAGTGGTACAGTGGCATTACTCGCTGCAGCAGCAAATAAACTCATGACAGCGTTCACTCAGCCAGGTCTTCCAGAAATTTTCTGCATCTGTGTTATTCATTGCTAGTCTGTGTTGTCTGCTGGTTTTGTCATGGGTTTGTTCACAAGATATGCATTCCTGTCACTCCTGTATCCATTGTTTTTAATTTAGTCTAATTAAGTAGCTGTCATTCTGTTTTTGGGGTTCCCAAAACTTCATTACGATTATTAGAGAGATGCCTAAGGTGCAAATAAGACCATATGCCGAAGTAAATACTATGGATTTTATTTAATAGAAAAGGTGCTTGAGAGAGATAGAAACAAACAAAGAAACAAACAAACAAACAAAAGGGGAGGGGAAAGAGAAAGAAAGTGAAAGAGACAGACAGATTAAGTAGAAATAGAGCCATCCTCCCTGTAAATCCATCAGTGTCCCTTTTGTTTCTCTTCACTCTGAGCTTCTCAGGGGTGGGAGTCCCACAAAATATTAAGTTCAATGGATTAATATATGTCCAGGTATATGTGGGAATATTCAGCACCTCCCTATATATACTGGGAGTAGTTTTACAGTGTCTTTTGCTACAGGCTTTGGATCTGTTGCAACCCTTTGGATTCTATCCATCCTCTGGTGGAAGACCTTAGAGATCAGTTTTGGGGGTGCCTCAGTGGTCTTTGATGGTTTATGACCTCTTCTATTGCCTCTCACATGAATGTCCCCTGTGAATGTGACCTCCTCAGAGGTGGGGAGTTTTATAGCTGAGCCAGTTTTTGTAAGGGAGGACAATTGGCATGATGATAAACACTATCTAGTCTCCACAGCATCTGCTTGTAGCTTCTGGTGGTGGTGTTCCCCACTTTTGTCCCCTTTCACCCCAAAATCTCTGCTCA
Source organism: Acridotheres tristis (assembly GCA_037013685.1). Lineage (NCBI taxonomy): Eukaryota > Metazoa > Chordata > Aves > Passeriformes > Sturnidae > Acridotheres > Acridotheres tristis. The sequence goes on along the minus strand of CM072919.1, from coordinate 29,067,886 downwards.
CCCATCTCGGCTGGGGACAGTGTGAACAAACTGGGTCTCAGTAGATGAGTCTCTGGGCTATGGCCTCCCCTGTGGAACCCAGACAGAGCTTATTTTCCTCACAGCTGTTGGGCTTTGCTTTCTTTGTGGATACATTCTTCTCCGCCTGCTCCTTAGACCTGAGATTACTGGACAATAGTGGCTTAACTCACAGTTCAAATTTCCATCTGCAGGCATCCTTGGGAGTGAGAAGACAATGGCTTCAGTGGTCACAGGTGAGCAGTTGCTTCTTTGCACAGTTTACTACAGTGAGCAAAGTCCTTTGGTGATTTTAACAATGTTGGAGCCATCAACTTTTCAGTCGCCCACAATATGACAATAGTGCTGTTCCCCCTAATAGCCAAACTCTTCGTCATCTGTAACATGTTTCTCCTACAGCACTACTGTCTTCCCACGTAACGCAGTCCCCCAAGGCACAAAATGCTGGCTGTACTCTTACTTCCGTACCAGATCAAGCATTTCATTTTCTTTACAGGATCCAAAAACTTCCTTTGGATTGCTTTCAAGATGGAAAAGTTTCCTCGCTACTTAGTACCCTTTCACAAACTGTTATCATATATCTTTTAAATTCACATCAACACATGGAGGTCGTTTAGTTTTTAGCTATTATCATACATTTAGAGCTCTTAAGTGCCTCTGCTAAAATACTATTTATGTTCAGTGACATCAAGACCCTGGATGTTATGCTCTACTCCAAGGCACTTGTTTGCCTAGATAAAGTAATTTGGTTTGAAAAATCTGTGATACATAGAATGCAATTCTTTGACAAGGTAAAGGCTTTTTATTCTTAGATTTGCATACATAAAAAAGTCAATGTTTGCAGCTACTATTTATCAAATATGGTTGACATTGCATATTAAACTTATTAACAACACGACATACTCTTTAGGGAGAATTTTTTTTTTTCTTACGGTATTTTTTTCCAGATGTTCCTGCTTTGTTCTTTCTGTTTCTTCCTAGTAGGTAAGAGAAGAACTACTAAAAAATCAGAAGAAAAGACAAACAATAACTGTAGGAAGAAAAATGAGCATTTTCATAGCTTTACCTTATACCACAGAGATTTATTTTCATTTCTGCTTGCCAAGAATTTTCCAAAGGTTCCCACAAATGCAGCACAGAGCAGTATTCCTCAAACTACCTTTATTATCATGGTTCTAGACCTAGCTTCATTATTCATTGGGTAAAATGCCACATACTTTAGAATACTTTTAGAATGGTCGGCATGGGTAACAGTTCTGATTAAACCTTAGAGATATTATTTTACTGGTGATTTCACTCACCAGTCATGGTGAGGGAAGACAAAAAAAAAGTACTGGGGTGAAATTAATTCCTGGATATGAAAACTTATTTAAAATAGCTCATCTACAAATTTGTTTTGCTTTAAATCATGACAACTTCTTTTCAGCTTTTTGAACAATAGCCATGGATATTGGTCTTGGAAATTTGTATAATTAACACAATAAAAAGAATATTATTTATGCATATCTTATCACCCTCCGTCACAGCTAAGGGATAAAATGACTAATAGCAACTAGCTATTTGTCCACAAACGAAATTTTAAAACTAACTAATTCCTCACTGGAATATCATTGTGCATCCAGTCTCTGAACAAAACAGTTCATTATGGAGACATTTATCATTTGTATGCCATAGGTTTTGTTTATTTTGCACATACAAGACAAGCAAAGAGAGTACACATCCCATGTTAAAACAAAAATGTTACATTTGCCAGTGCACGGAGGAGATATGAGAATGAGTGAAGTCATTCATGAGCAACTACAGATTCTGTATCTTGTTGTCCTGGTTTCAGTCTGAAACCGGGTGGAAACACCCGTTAATTACACTACAATTAATGTAGTTGTTTTGGTTCACCAATTTGAAATTTTCCTGCTGTGAGATAGTGTTGTGGCGGGCCCTAAGGCAATGGTGGAGTGCCGCGACCTTCTGGAGAAGCGCCCTTGGAGGACATTCCCGAGGCACAGGCTTGTCCTCCGGCTCGCTCCCAGGTGGAGAGTGATTTCAGCTCTTTTGGTAAATCCCGCTTCAGCTGGCACAAGGTAGGAAGAGACAGGAGCCGAATGTGGGGTCCCAAGGCAAAAGGTAGTATTCAAAATTGTTGTTACAAGTAGCCTTTAAAGGCTATGAAGATGTTTTGCTTAACCCCATGCTCAGAATAAATCTGAAAGGAATTATAAAAAATTTTAAAAATTATTCAGCCTCCATTTTTATCATGTGTTCCGAGAAAGAGCCTCTTTCTACAGTGATGCCGGAAGTGGGAAGAGAGGGCTTACTGGTAATCATTCATTGACAGCTCAGTGTAGGACTGAGAAATGGGTGGCAAAACAACACAGACCACTTTTTTCAGTGAGAAAAAAAACAACAATATTGAAAATAAATCACATCTCAGGTAGCCCATACCATTAATTTTTCTTTACACAGTTCAGATTAGAAACCTTTAAAACCTCTGAGGAAAATGTTTGCAAGGAATGTAATTCAACCTCTTCCTAGAGATGTCTGAATTTTTTAATCCTGTCCAACAAATTTTCAATATCTCTCACATGATGGTTTCTTCTAAATTAAAATTTAATTAAACTCTGTAACATTTGACATTTTATCTTACTCAAAAATAAAAACATTAACTGTTTTTTATTTTTCTTTCATCTGATTTATAGTAATTCTCTTGAATACTGTATACTGATTAATTTAATGAAATGCTTCAATATGTTATAATAAAGTAATTAAATATGGTTATTCAGAAAACATTTGGACTTGTCACATTAGACTGTAGAGCTACTAAATGTAATATAAGCCATTCATCTTGAGCTGAATGCAACATTGTTATTCCTAGTGAGAAACGCCTTAATTTGTTGAGAGTGACAATGAGATAGTTATTTTACTTCTATGGTGTTGAGGGTTGTTTTTTTTTCCTTTTCTCTCTGTCTGTGGAATTTTTCACCATTGACATACTAGGAAGCACGGATGCTAAGAAACACTGATGGCTAGTGACAGGAGGAGACTCCGTGTTTCTTTTTCTGGAGTTTCTCTCACAGGGCAGGGGGAGGAAGGGGAGGAACATGGCAAGATCAGAGGCAGGTAGAGGAGGGTGGAGGGGATGGTAATTGCGAGAATGTGTTCATTGTTGGCTTTGGGACGAGAAAGGCCACTGGAAAACCTCACCCCACCATCCCAACACCAGGAGCTGCCTCTTCTGGTGTTGGACCCCACACCCCTGCTAGGATGCTCTCTTGCTTCATTTTGCTATCTCCAAGCATCCTGTTGGAGCACTGGGACTGACACTCCAAGGATTCATCAGCAGAGTCTCTGCTCCACCCTTCCCATCTGGGACACAGCCACCCTCACCTGCAGCACTCTTGCAGCCACAGGGGGATCATCGCACCTGCTGCTGCCCACTGGGAGCTGGCCCGTGCTCATGACCTGTGCAGTGGTGATGGTAACTGCACCAAGAGGGGAAAAGTGCCCACAACCAAAACTGTTCTCTCTGTTGTTAATTTCATTGTTGTTATTTTGTCTTGTTATGTATTTATATAGATACTAGTAAAGAACTGTTATTCCTATCCCCATATCTTTGCCATATCTTTGCCTGAGAGCTCCTTAATTCCAAAGTTATACTAATTCAGAGGGAGGGATTTATTAGCTCCATTTCGAGGAAAGGCCCTGCTCTTCCCTAGCACACACCTGTCTTTATTCAAACCAGGACATATAACTTCTACATCATTGCATAAATTCACCAAAACCTGTTAAAATATTAAATTGGGATAATTTCAGATGATACATTAACTCCCTTGAAATCAGAGGGGACCTATGGAGAGACCTTGACAGATTAGAAGGCTGGACAACCACCAACCATATGAAATTGAAAAAGGGCAAGTATGAGATTCTTTACCTGGAATGGGGCAACCCTAGATTTACAGACAGGCTGGAAAGCAGTGCCATGGAAAGTGACTTGGGGTTCCTGACTGATGTCAACTTGAACATGAGCCAGCAGTGCTGTGGCAGCCAGGAGGGCCAACCCTCTCCTGGGGTGCATCAGGCACAGCATCACAGCCAGGCAAGGGAAGGGATTGTCCTGCTCTGCTCTGAGCTAGGGCAGCCTCATCTCGAGTGCTGGGGGCAGTTCTGGGTGACACAGAATAAGAAAGACATTCAGCTGTCAGAAAGCATCCAAAGTGGGTCAGCAAGGTGAAGCCTGATGAAAAATTGCTGAGGTCACTTGGTCTGTTCAGCCTGGAGGAGACTGAGGGGAGATGTCATTGCTTCCTCATGAGGGGAAGAGAAGGGGCATACACTGATTTTTCTCCAGCTACCAGTAATACTAACAATCTTAATTCAAACACTGAAATCGGTTCAAGAGGGAAGTGGTCACAACACCTACTTTGCCAGAGTTCAAGAAGTATTTGGGCAATGCTCTCAGGCACATGGTGTGACTCTTGGGGCTGTTCTTTGCGGGGCCAAGAGTTGGACTTTAATGATCCTTGTGGGTCCCTTCCATCTCAGGGTATTCACTAGTTCTATGATTCTATGAAAACAGACAGAAGTAGTGTCATTTTGGAATAAAATGGAATGGAATGGAATGGAATGGAATGGAATGGAATGGAATGGAATGGAATGGAATAGAATGGAATGGAATGGAATAGAATAGAATAGAATAGAATTAGAATAGAATAGAATAGAATAGAATAGAATAGAATAGAATAGAATAGAATAGAATAGAATAGAATAGAATAGAATAGAATAGAATAGAATAGAATAGAATAGAATAGAATAATTCAGCTGGAAAAGACATAGAATAATAATTTTGTACAAATTATTGATTGATCTCTTCAGGGCCAGTTAATATAAGGTCTCTCCAAATACTTCTTGAACCCTGACAGCCTTGAAGGGTTGTCCAGATTTTTTCTCTTGAGTTCCAAGAGGGGTTCCGTGTTTCACCTAACTGCTCTTTTGTCCCATTTGCTTGATTTAAGACATGGTGCCTGCTCCTGAGCTTTTAAAATTGATTCTTAGACAATCTCCAGTACTCATAGACTCCTAAGTCCTCAAAAGGAGGTTCTCAGTGTTCAGTGCTAAGTAGGTTCCTGAGTAGTTTAAAGTTTTCTGTCTTGAAATCCAAGGGAGTAACTCTGCTGAAAATTCTAAACTCAACCATTTCATGATAACTGTGACAAAACCAGCCAATGCATATCCCACAAGACCTCTATCCACAAATTAGAAACCCAGGAGTGCATTTTTCGTAGTTGACTCACTCAGTAATTGTGACCAGAAATTAGCCTCTACAGACTTCACCTATTTCACAGGCTTGCTTGTCACAGAAGTACAGTGTTCCCATATGTCTGGGAAATTGAAATCCCTCATAGGGCAAATGTAGCTGATCTCTCTTAATTGCCTGTAGAATATCTTATCAATGCTATAAGCAGGCTAGGCTATTGGTGATAGACACCCACTACAACATCTCCTTTGTTTTCCATCCCTTTTTTCATACAGCGCTATTCCTCCAGCATGCCCACCCTGCCTATCCCTTCTGAACAGCCTCCAAGCCAGCACTCTAGTCGTGCAACTTATTACACCGAATCTCACTAATATCAATGATATCATAGCTCTGAGAACCAACCAATTAGTCATCTGGCAGAGAACTTGATGTTTGAATTCTGAAAAAAAAAGTTAAATGAAACAGTGACTACTAAGTTTTACTTAAGCAGCTAAATGTAACACCCAAGGCTGTCCCTCTGACTTGAGATTCTGTAAAGATGGATAATCCTTGTTCTACTCCCTCCACCAATTAGGAGAGTAAATGCTAATAATGATTTATATTGAATAGAGGACTGAGATATAAATATTGTTGGAATTCAGTAGGGTTTACAGATAGTTAAGAATCCAAATGCTAAAGTCTAAGAAGTCAATATAGATTCCTGTAGGGTGTGAATTGGTCCCTATAGCCAGAATCTCATGCACTTGGGTCACAATTACAATATTTTAAAGCATAATAAAAGTTAGAGAAATAGTTAAAACCTTCACTGAATTATTCCTTTGTAAAAGCTTAGAAACTCTGGAACTTTGCTAGAGAATAAACAAAATATAGTAAAAACGTCTTAAATTTTCCTGCTTTTTAAGAGATTTTCTGTGGAATTTATAAACTTAAATTATGAGTAAATCATCAGCTGGTGCAAACTGTATTACTCATGTAATTTGGCATACGCATTGAACATATCTGAGTTATGGATGAGAGCTGTTGATAAGTTCAGTATTGCATAGACTGCAATTGTTAGAAGATGTTTTGGAAAAATCAGGTGGCACAAATAACGAAGAATATGCCGGTTATCCAGAAACACATTTCAGTGGTTGTATGAACAAGCATATGAATATATTTCTGCAGTGGGTCAGAATACTTCTCTCTGTTTTTGTCTAACCGGGACAATGCAGCCATATCTCCAGCTTCTGTATTTTGCATTGAAAGTGCTGGAGAGTGATCTCATGACAGGATTTTTTGCACATTCTATGCTGCACAATCTCAAATATCATGTATCTTTTATCTCTTTAACTGTAGATAAACTCATTATGGAATTTAAAATGACCATCCCATTATTGTGCCTCATTCCCAAACTATCATTTTTAACTTGTCTTGGTTGTAGAATAACATCTGTTTTCTATTCAAAACTTTGACTGCTTCCATGGATATGGATCATTCAGACAACTGATGGCTCCTCTTCATGTGAAGATCTTAAGAACACAAATATCTGAATTAATTTTTTTCTTTAGGACATATAGCAACAGCAGTACTGAAAATGCTGCTAGAGGTCTTATTTTCTGTATAATAGATAGGAGCTAAAATATCTAAGCATGAGAAAATTGGTCCATTGGTCATCAAAAGATCCTGATTCCTCATTGTAGTCCTTCCTCATTCCTCACACTGGAGGGTAAAAGGTGAATTGGAAGGGAATATGCATTGCTTTTATGATACATCTGAATTTGATATGTGATAGACTTCTAGTTCAGGAAGCTAGGGTTAAAGATGTTTATTTGATTATGTGCTTCCAATTACCCTCAAAATAAAACAGGGCTCCATGTGCTTGCTCCAAATAATACCTACATATTTAAGGCAAATTTATTTCCAAAATACAACTTCTAAGATTACTTTTAAGATTTAATTGTGTAGACTTTCAGTACAGGAAAAAGGTTTTTTTCAAATATTTCTGAAGCTTTAATTTAATTTTACAGTATCCATTTGAATAACTCAGTATCATTCATTCTTACAGGGAGAGACAAAAATTTGCACAATAAAAATAGACGCATTTCAATTTGATTTTTAAATAAGCTGAAGGGGCAAAAAAATAGGCATTGCTGCATAAATGAATAGTACAATGTTTAAAAAAAAATCAGTTCTTCCCAAGAGGAAACTACAGCAAATACCATTATCTTTAAGCTGTTGATTTTGCTGTGCACCTTGCTCCTTTATTATGTATTTAGTTGGAGCCTGATTTTTGTCTTATTTTCAGCTGGTAAGATAATAAATCTGTTACCCTTTTCAACCACATATAACAGAAGGAAGAGATAAGTTGCCTTTTTGAAGTGTGGTTTTATATGTAATAGAGAGGAATAAATGGCAAAAGAATAAGAAGTTCTACATGTCTTATTTCCAGAGTCCCTCTGACCATTATATTTGGCTAGGTATACAAATATGAACAAGTTAAGATACAAGTGGGATGAATAATCATTAAATAACAGTACATTATAGTAATTAATAAGTTTTTTCAGTCCCAGCTATGTTTTTAAATTTCATGTTGGACAAATCAATGGTCCTTTTGTGCAATTATTTTTGCAACAGGTCAGGAAAGAAAGTATACTATGTGGAGACTCCTGTAAAGTGAAGCAGCACAGTACAAGCCAGGTAATGCAGCCTCCTGGGTTGCATTAGTAATAAAATTATCAGAAGGTCAAGGGAGGTGATCTTCCCTTCTATTCAGTACTGATAAGACACATCTGGGGAACTGTGTCCAGCTCTGTGCTGCCCAGTACAAACTCACAGTCTTACTGGAGAGAAGTCCATGCCAAGAACACAAATATGAAGAAGGAATTAGCACATTTCTTTCTTTGAAGAGAAATTGAGTGAGTTGGGACTAGTTCAGCCTGGAGAAGAGAAGGCTTAGATGTCATATTAATTATCAATTTGAGTAAATACCTAAAGGGAGAGTGCAAAAAAGATAAAAATAGGCTGTTTCCAGTGGTGCTGTGACAGCAATCGCAAAATAAAATCTCCAAAGTCCATCTAAAAAAAAGAAAAAGAAAACATTTATACAGAACGTGATCAGAGTGGAACAGTTTGCCTATATAGAGATTGTGGAATCCTTGGAGAAATCAAAGGCCCAGCGTACAACAGACTTGGGCGATCTGCTTGTGGTTGAGTAAGGGATTGAACTACATGACATTCAGAAGAGCCATTCTATGATCCTATGAATATGAGGGTCAGCTGGCATTACTCATATAAAAGTGAGAAATTATTACCTGAGTGTGGTGTGCAGTCAGACTGCTTTCTGGTACAGAAAGTGTCACAGATGTGCTAATGTTTACTGGATAGGGAGGAGAATTAAAAAAAAAAAAGAAAGAAAACATATGTAAAGAAGAGGTAAAACTCTGATAGTTTCCTAGGGAAGAATATCCACTGATAAAATATTTTTACTATAGTGGCTGTTCATTTGCGGGCTTATTTTAGTTTTCTTTTATTTATTTGCAAGATTTAATTGCAATAATAGCATGAGGAACACCTATTAGAGAAAATGGAACAAACCATAAAGAAATCAGGAAGGATAGTCATTATGAATTTTTTAAATTATGTATGGTTTGTGACAGTGAAGCACTCAAATAATACATAACAAATACTCTAGGAGAGTGAATCTACAGATAAAAGATTCTTTTTATTTTAGTTCTGATATTTTTATTTAAAAAAATCAGTGAGAGTCAAGTGAAAGAGATGCCTCCTGTAAAAGTAACAAATTTTATGATGTGCCATATAATTTTGAGAATGTCTATGTAAATGCCTGAATGACTGGAACTGAGACGCTCCTGAAAAATAAAACACAAAGATACTATATCTTTATAAATCATGCTACATTCTTGATTTTTGTGATTTTTTTTTTAGCAAAAGGAAGATCTATGGACTTACGGATTTTTTATCTGAGTTTTGGGCTAAAGAAATATTGCATTTAAGTAATTATGAAATTGATTTTTTAACCTTGCAAAACTGGCTCTTTCACACACTGTTTTCACATTTATACTGAGTAACATTAAGGGTTTTCTCAGTCAGTTAGAAAACTTCCTAGGTGTTTTTTTTATCTTCTCTGCCTATGGACAATGCACTAATTGTTAAAAAAAATACTTATTCTCTTGCTTTTTTCTCTTAGATCAAATTCTTTTCTTGAACAAATTTCCAGTTGAATCAGCAGGTGGGAAGAGATAGCAAACATAGGCCAAAATTGGTATTCAGTCTGTGTGCAGTCTTTCCCACATGTAAAGTGAAAATGTTTCTCACTTTTCTCAACAGATCTTTGGCATTTTTAAGTTACGCATCCTAATTTGCAAGACTGCTTCTTCATGAGGTTTGGGAGAGCTGTCCACAAAAAATGGCTCTGATGCCCATTCCAAATTGGCATACAGTTTGCTTGCTGTATACTGTTTGCATTTTATTCGCATGCCTTCTTTCTGTTCTTAGAGGGGCACAGTGAGAAAATCAGACCAAATACTTTTGTTGAAAAATTTTAGGTATTCAGGGAATTAAAAATGAGGACTAGCTTTTCTGAAGGTATTTATAGATGCCTAAATTATTATTTTACCCCCTTTTTTTTAATAAGAACTAATTTTAAGTCTGGACTGCTGTTCAGACCCAATTTTCACCAAGGACAATGGAAGGTAGGAAGCAATTTGTACAGGTATAAGTTATCATGATTGCAAATATCCAAGAAAGAGTATCAGTCTGAGAAACTTGTGCTTTTGAAATCTCTATAAAGGGGAAAATTTTTGTGTCAGATAAGAACCACTCTGCCTCAGAATTGTGGTCAAGTGCTAAATCTGTTCCAACACTTTGTTGTCAATGTCAAATATATCAGCTTGCATTTAATTTGTTCTGTTTCAAACCCTTTAGATAAAGCTTGTGGTGACTCTTCTGAACTGATGCTACATTAGGGAGTAAGAATGGGGGGGAAATAATCCTTACTTTTAAAGAGACAGAGTTGCCTGATCCCAAGGGTATGAATAATCAGAATAATCCAACTATTTTTGAGCAACAATGAGAAGATACTGCAGGCATCTGTAGTCCTGTAAGACATCTTCTCATGCCAGCAGTGTGCATCCTTAAGCACACATTAACAAGATTTGTTTGAAGAGGTACTTAATGTTAGCAAATTCAAATTTGGAAGGGCTAATGAAAAGAATGAAAATGTAATGTATTTCATTTGATGTGGCTATTGTTCCTGCAAAACTGATGAAATTTGCATATTTACAAACACATAGCTACACCACCATGCCCCAGCACTCTCCAGGAATGTAGAAGTTATTTGAAAAAATGTAGAAGCAACAGTATTTTACATAGCCCCTCCAAATTTCTTCCATTCTTTTGGTTTAGCCTGAGGACTTTCAATAGTTTATGATGAAAATGCAGGAAAAAATTTTCACTTACATTTCGTTTATTTCAGTAGAATGCATAGTCTAGTTTAAATTACTGTGATTACAGTGCTAAGTTTAACATTTTTTTAAGTGCTGTTAGGAGAGTGATATGAGATACACTCGGTGAATAGCTGTTAATGTGTGCAGTGTGTAAATCACAGGTTATTATTTGGCTGCAAAATCATCACCTGTTTTCAATGTGAATATAAAATAATTTAAAGCAGGGAACTGGAATATCACATTTTGTGAAGGATCGTTGCTGTGTCCTTTGTACATCCAACTGGGAGTATATGAGGTTGCTTAACTATCAGGGAGATTCACTGAAGCTAAAAAGATTAGCACTAGCTAGAAAATTCAGTTTCAAAAAAACCTTGCATTCACACAGATTGATTAGGGTCATGGGGTATTTCTACAGAGTATGATTAATTCTAGTGTATTTCTTTTAACGAAAGATTATACTATATTTTCTGGTTTATTCTTTATGATTATGCGTGGAAATGTATCTCAGTGACCTCAGATTACTAGTAGACTCATTTGTCTCACAGCTAGAGGCCAAACTTTATTAAGATACAATAGAGTGAAATATCTTAACATTTGTGAGAAATAGAATCACATTAAGTTTTGTGGTCAGTCGAAATTTGTAGCTGACAGTGAAAACATGTTGTATACTGAAGTTACCTCTATCTTTGCATCATTCTCCATAGGGGCTACATTAGATTGACACAAGACTCTGCAAATTGCTTGAAATCAGTTTTAACCTTTACACTTGCAATGCAGTGCGATATTTGTGTCCTAAAGACTCCTTAGGCAAAACAGGAATAATTGAACAATGACTTTGAGTTTTGAGTACATGACTGCTTATTTTCTGAGTTAGCTGAACAACAGGTTAGAGTCTTTTGATGTACTGTAGCATACGTGAACCCACATATTTTTTATCCTCTGGAAAGCATGTACCCACCCACATCTATCTAAGTGCAAAACAAAATGAACGAAAAGCTCCTACCCCAAACAATCTTGAGTCTGCTGGAAACAAACCAGCTATTTCTAATCATTAGTTTTCACAGTTACTGAACACCTAAATCTTACATGTCGACCTTTTTGTTGCTTTATTCAGTAAAATTTAATTTGTACCGGATGTGGCAACATTTTTTTAAACTAGCTTTTAATACTTTTAACAGAAGTGGGCTGCCACATCCTACTGACACAGGAAAGAGCAATGGTGTCAGAGGTAGTGCAGCAAGTTCGATTAACATATGACAAGTAGCTTGCTCACTGCTGTCTTCCATATCCCACCATCCCAGACAAACTGAGCCAAAGCTCTGCTGATTTTGTCAAAAGGCATATAGCAATACAAAAACTTCTTCAGCACTGCAAGAGCTGTCCATGTTGCTTCTCTTCCATCTTGGAAGTGCCTCCATAGATCTACAGCTGGCATTAATCAACATACCTGCACTGACTTAAAAATAAAGTTTAGTTATGCCAGTTAAAGTTAAACATCTACAGTTATTATTATTTTATAGGAGCTGGCTTAACACTAGCAATTCAGCTTTTATGATCAGGGGTATGAACTTTTAATTCTTACTGCCTTAACCTCCAACTGAAGTTCAGAGGTTAAAAAATAAATAGCAAAAAATTAATAGAAAAACAGGTTCCCCCACCATGTTTCCTAAGTTTCAATATGCTTTTTCTTGATCAAAAGTATTTTTCAATAAATTAAAAAAACTGCATTTCTAAAAAAACCCATCATGTAATACACCCTAGGGAAAAAGCTGGGCTTGCAATCTACCTAGCCTCTAAAGTCACTTGCAGACCTCCTCTCTGTGTCAGTACTACAAGAAAAATTATGGCGTCCAGACAATGCCTTCATGTCCAAAGAATGGGGTTTAATGTCATTCTCCAGTGTTAATTTTGATAGCTTTTCTGGAATGCCAGTTTGGTCCTTTAGAAATCCAGAAGTTTATTTAAGACTTTTGGTACTTTTAACCCTAAAATAGTAGAAATATATGTCAGCAATAAAAATCTATGAAACCCTTTGTTTTCAGAGATTACTTGCACACACCATTATTACATCTGCAGTAATTTCTAAAATAAACTTCATGCTTCATGCACTGTTTGAAAACAATAGTGAGCTTCTGTGATGACAGTACTGCACACATACAGTGTAATTCCTTGGAAGGCTCTTTTTGAGAAATCAGCTTGGTGTAAACCTATCTCTGGAAAATGAGCAAAAACAAGTAAGAATTAGGCAGATCATATGATTATGATGTATATTTTCAATAGCTGTGTACTTGGAACAGTGTGTTTAAGAACTTAAATACTATCTTAGTGTCCAGCATTAATGAAATACATTTTTAAATTGGTGTAAGCCATGAGTAATGCAAAAAATGGAAGGTAATATATGTAAATGTATTAAGAGTGGGTTTTTTTCTCACCTTTCCTTCCCAAGTTTTCTTTCATATTTTCTGTCTCCATACAAATAAAATAGAGCAATTAATCATATGGTATTTTTCTTTTGACAGTTTTAGCCTCTTGAATTCATTTATATACTCAACCAGAAGCTCCTTATGCCATATTCTTTGTCTTGCTATATCTTGCCCAGTGTGCCATCTACGATTCACCTCAAACAGCATTCTACAGCCGTTCAAAAATTATTATCTATCTAAGAGGTCAATAAAATGAAGGTCTATTAATAACACACATTATAAGGGGTATGCCAAAATGACTGTCATATTCTCTTGTGTGAGAGCTGTCTTAACATAGGAAAAGCTGTCAGAAAGCCATTAGAAATAAATCATTCTGACACCATCATTCTGCTTTTTTAATAGCGGGGTGTCAGCACCTCAATATTTTCCTGTGCTGATAGATGGGAGGGGTGGGAACTAAAGTTCTCTGTCACTCGTTCAAGACTTTCAAAGCTTGAGTTCTCGTGTGGCACAAAACAGAAACAGCAGACTTGCCAAAGAGTCACTGTTACAGACTAGTGATGCCAACACACTGATGTTTGGAGCATTTGAAAGTATATCTGCTTAGTTACAGTGAGGGACTCTTGAAAAGATTCATATCAGAATAAAACCAAAAATCACTGACCAGAATCACTTCAATTTAAATTAATCCCATTCCGTCGATTTGGAAATTCCATGGAAACATCCCATGTTTGCTCATAGAACATGATGGCACAGGATTATACTTCATCTTGTGTAAGAAAAGTAGTCTCCATCTGACCTTAATGATTATATATCCTGATATGAGCAAAAAAACCCAGCTCCTCACAACCTACACCTCTGTCATCCATTTTATGGGATGAAACAATGAAGAGTTATGATGTCCTGGTCTGCTCTGAATATTACACAAGTCTCACAGTGGTCAGCTGCAATCAAGAGTGTGGGGATATTGAACAAAGTACTTTGGTTGCTCTTTAAAATAAGTAGTACAGGTAAAGAAGAATCTAGGGAAAGTAATTTTAGTATTTCAGTCATCATTGGGGTTATATTCCACAGCGGATGACTGTTACTTATCAGATTTGCAGCCTGATTTTCCACTTTTTGCATTGTTTTTCAAGACTGAATGATGCAGTCCTTTTGGAAGAAATCCTGCCAGTCAGCAGGATCTGTTTATTTAGCTTATTCTCAGACAAGGCATACACAGGAAAGAAATTATTTTCATTTGGATCCTTATGTAGCAGAAGCTTGTGTATTATTGTACAAAGCTGAATATATGCTCTCTATTCCTGTGGGAGAAAGCTCCAGAGGCCTTTCTGTGAGAGAAAGAAACAGGTACAGAATATGGTGTGAGATAACAACACCTGCAACTTAGGTGTCAATCTGTTTTGCTAGGTAAATGTATTTGAAAATTCCTGACCACAAACTGAAGAGAAAAGATAAAACTTGTTCCAAGTTAAGCATGGAAGTATCAAGTAACTGTGTAACATAACTTGGACCATGCTGCTGTCCTCTCCCTACATTTACTAAACTTCTAAACGGAGTTTTCAAGGACTCAGATCAATTTGTTTGACGATTGGAGTGGAACTGAGGTTCCAAACACTGTTGGAGATTTGAGTTCAATGAGTTCTGAGTGAAACAAATAAAGTAATTTGTTTTTACTGATAGAATTCTATGCAGAATTAACTGCTTTTAAACTTTTACAAGTAGACAGGTGATGGTTTCAACTGTTACTTCTTGCAAAAAGGAAGAAGTGAGGAAACCCCAGACTGAGACACAAGACACTTGAAACAAAGAAGAAAATTATACATTAGTATCTATGTGCAGAAAATAGGACAATTTACATAGTAATTAGAAATCATAGATGTTAGTGAAATAATAACTAAAATAGTGGAAAATGCTCAAATTCCGGATAAGGGTTTTGATAGATCATTTGGTGAAACATGGACTTCCAGGGAGTTTAGACTCCCAAGTTCTTGCCTAGCTGCCAATTAGTTGTTATCCTGTCTCTCAACTGTGGTATGGATGAGACACAATTTTTCATTGGGGTGCTATGGCTTCTCTCCAGTTTCTGAAGCTGATGTTTTAGATGTGGTCTACTGGCTTGGAGGTTGGCAGTTAGGCATGCATATTTTCTCAGACCATGAAGCAGAGAAAACCCTGTAACAATGCACAAAGGCAAACCGAATTTACCTCTTGCTGAAATTAGAAGAAAAAGGTGGATGAATTAATGCTATGCAAGCTTAATTTTGAATTCATAGCCAGCCTTCTCTGAGGTGCATATTTGTGCTTTCTTTCAGCAGCAATAAAAAATATATTCTGGGATACCACAAAACAGTTGATGTTTATACTGTATAAAAAAAGTGTTAAAAAAACCTTTACATTTACATATTTGACATAAATATTGGGACAATAAGACTTCTTTCAGAACTAAGTTAATAACCAGGTAATATTTGTGACTTTATAGTGCCTTAGTCAAACTTTTTAACTTTAAAAGACCCTTCCTTCCTTCCTTCCTTCCTTCCTTCCTTCCTTCCTTCCTTCCTTCCTTCCTTCCTTCCTTCCTTCCTTCCTTCCTTCCTGGAATCCTTCCTGGAATCCTTCCTGGAATCCTTCCTGGAATCCTTCCTTCCTTCCTGGAATCCTTCCTTCCTGGAATCCTTCCTTCCTTCCTTCCTTCCTGGAATCCTTCCTTCCTGGAATCCTTCCTTCCTGGAATCCTTCCTTCCTGGAATCCTTCCTTCCTGGAATCCTTCCTTCCTTCCTTCCTGGAATCCTTCCTTCCTTCCTGGAATCCTTCCTTCCTTCCTGGAATCCTTCCTTCCTTTCTTCCTTCCTTCCTTCCTGGAATCCTTCCTTCCTTTCTGGAATCCTTCCTTCCTTCCTGGAATCTTTCCTGGAATCCTTCCTTCCCGGAATCCTTCCTCTGCATCTCATTAATACCATTGATAAAAAATGGCATGACTGATAGAACAGATTAAGATCTATAAACTGCTTTTCCCCTTTATTGTCTAGAATATTCTGATCTAAAAACTGTAGAAGCCTAACTAGTTCACAACCTTCTCAAGATTATTATTTACATTAGCTGTTTATAGTTTCTTGTTTGTTTGTTTGCTTTTTACAAGCAGAAAGTGTACACGCAGGAAAGTAATTCTGTTTTGGCACTCAGGGTATAGCTAGGAAAGGTAGAAGAAGGGCTGATCTGGCAGATTTTACATGCAAGAAATATGTAGCCCTGGATTTACAAATTTAGAGCTTTTGAAAAATAGTATCAGTGATTGTATAGAAGTTTTTTTTTTAGTAAATAGATTTTGATTTTGCACTGAAACACTTTGTCCAGAGCTCCTCTAGATAGGAATGGGACTGATCAAAGTAAAATACTATTTATTTCAAGCAACACAGCTCATTTTGTTTTATACAACCTGGAACCTTGTGCAAATCTGGTTTTGTTTCTTTTCTTCTAACTTCTGATACTTAAAAAATGTAGAATTATAATAGGACTTCTGTTTTTCAGAGCCATATTACAAGAATAAAGCAGGTATATAAGCACCATTAAGAAATGTTAACCCTGTCTATTCCCTGGAGAGAAGTGCTGCTGGTGACAGCTAGGCTGTAATCGCTAAAGGAAATACTGGTTAGCAAAGGTAGAAAGCAAAGATGTTAGAAAATGAAGCAAAGAAAAATTAAATGTCTTGGTTTAGGGCAAATTTGGGAGGAAACCTCTGAATGGGGTCCCTCTAGGAAACAGATTCTAGCAGCCCCTCCCCCATTTGGTTTGGGGAAAAAAATATTTCCTCAGAGAGAAGTGGGAAATAAAACCTGTTTATTTAACAGGCACAGCACTTCCCAGGACAAAAATGAACAATGGTAAACAGCAAAACCTCTCTCTGCTCCAAAGAGATGACAGCTGCAGCCTGGCTCACTCAGGCTGTTCTCAGTCCCTCCAGCCCGGGAAATGTCACAACCCAGGCCAGGCCTGGTGGGACACAGGTGTGAGCTCCTGTGCTCCTCTGGGTTTTCAGTCCACAGCAGGTTCAAACAATTCCAAGAAAAAGGAAAGAAATCCAGAGAACTTTGCCTCAGCTAGCCAGAAATAACCAACCAAAAGCAAAGGAGAGCTCTCTCCTGCTGTCCACTGCAGACAACACAGTCTGTGTGAAGGATGTGGGGAGCCGGTGCAGTCTCTGATAACAAACTCTGCACCTCTTCTCTCCCCTTCACTCCTGGAACCAGTCTTAAAGCTGCAGAACTCAATATTCAACACCAACAGAACAGACGACTGGGGATACAGGCATCATACAGTCACCCCAAGACAGAAAGTTAGCATCCTCACAGAACACATTTGAAAGGCAAAACATATGATGAATGAGAGGCAAGCTGTGGCTGGATGGTAAGTGGTAAGATGGTAAATTGGTAATATTGTGGGATGGTAGGATGGTAAATTGGTAGGATTTGGATTGTTGCCAGCACGTATGCGTGTGTGTGTGTGTGTGTGTGTGTGTGAACATGCCCATGATATTATTGATCTGTTATTTGTCTGAAACCTTAACTAATAACATTTCAGAAGAAGAAGAAAAAAAGTAGAAGTAGTCCTTTAGTTCAGTCAGCATTCAGCTTTTGCAGTTTGTCAATGCATCTTTGATATGAAACTGACTTTTTTTCAGTGTCTCAGTCTTTAGGGGTATGTAGCGTCATGGATTCCTAGGATGGGTTGAGTTGGAAGGGACTTTTAAAAATCATCTAGTCCAAGCCCCCACAATGAGCTGGTAATAACTTTTATAGCCCACCTGATAGAGTTGGAGAATAAACAAGCCTACAGGCACACTAGTCTGTTAAGTCTTCCATATGTCTACAACAGCACGTTTTGTTTAATTCTAGAAAAACAGAAAGCAAGATTTAGCATAACATCTAAGCCGCGTATTTGCATTTGAAAAAATTGCTGAATCAGTATGCAGTTTTTTGAATAAAATGGATGAAACAAATTTACTGAACGAAAGATATTTAAAAGAAATATTCACATAAAACTGCTATACAAAGTGTGCTAACTCTAGAAAGTGAATTTTCAGGTCTGTGGAAAATGTCATCTACAATTTTTACTTCTGACACCATTACTATAAGCATTGTAACTTCTAGTAAAATTCATTGTTCTAACTGGGAAGAAGGTAGAAAAAATAGTATGTGTGTAAATATATATGTGCATGATAATGACTGTCAAAGGCTTCACACCAGATTACATAAAACAATTTTGTGTTCCTTACTGGAAAGCCTATGTCAAAAGTTCCTACACAGACTCAGACAACACCTTCTGTTTTAGATTTCTGCCTCTGTCATGTTTGATTGAGCAAGAGAAAAGCTTTAGTGGGATTTCCCATGCACATAAGCTCAAATTATGCAATCAGGCTCATCATCAACAATACTAGTTTGGTCTTACACAATAACATTTATGCAGGTACTAAATGTTACTAAAAACATGGAAAGCATTGTTGAACATATTGAACAGGTGGAATAACTGAAATAATTTTAAAGTGACATCAAAGTTCAGCAGAAACACTTCAGAAGTCATGTAATTTTACCTGTATTTGCAACCTTTTTATCTCCAAATAGAAGATATGTTTTGCATTACACAACTGAGATTCTGACAGTCATGCAAAATACATTACTAATATTGAACAACAAAGATGCATTTGTCTACATAGTATTTTAAATCTGCTTTCACTATTTCCTGAAGTTTTTATTTTTTTTATTTAAAATATTACTACTTCAAAGCCATCTCCCCAAAAATTTTTGATCTGAAACATAAACTATTAATGTACCAACTGGTTTGACTTATACAAAGTGACTGAATTAAAGGAGAAGGTAAGATATCTAAGAACTAATTAGAGAATATTCAAAGGAGAGCTATGAAAATGCAGAACAGTCTACAGAGGAAGCTGTATGAGGAGCAGCTGAGTCCACTTGGTCTGTTCAGCCTGGAGGAGACTGAGGGGAAATCTCACTGCTGTTACAACTTCCTTGTGAGGGAAAGAGGAGGGACAGGCACTGATCTCTGCTCTGTGGTGACCAGTAATAGGGCCTATCAGGAAACTCTGTCAGGGGAGGATTGGGTATCAGGAGAAGGTTCTTTCTCCAGTGGGTGGTTGGGCACTGGTAAAGGCTCCCAGTGGTCACAGCACCAAGCCTGACAGAGTTAAAGAATCATTAGGACAGTGCTGTCAGGCACATATAATGATTCTTCAGGATGTCCTCTGCAGCTGGCTTTCAATCCTTGTAGGTGTTTCCAAGTCCTTCCAGGTCAGAATGTTCTACAACCTCTAAAGCTATTAAAACCTGACATATTTTTTCCACCTGTAAACTGATATATTGTCATTGAAGTTCAACCAGTTCTCAATTTTTAGGGTAATATCCTTCACAGATGCAAATTGATGCAGATGCTATGGCCCTGATAGGGATAAATGTGCCTTAGAATTTGAAACAATCATAATTTTTATGGAAGTAAACTGTATTTCAGGGCTTGAAAATTGAGAGGAAGTAAACTTTTATATCAGTACACTTCAGAAAGAAATTATAACCTCAGCATATACATTCACTAAAATGAAAACCTAGAACCAAATTAACCCTCCAAAAGCTATGGAAATTTTAAATTAAGTCTGCCTGAAGAGCTTTATTGTGGCTTCCTTCACACCTGCGTGTGATGCAAACTCATGCATTGTCTTATCCCCAGCCATATGTTCACTGCTTCAGAACAAATCATAGTAAAACCCTAGATTGCTAAGCTGCATCTTGTTCTTTGCCCCATTAGTTGATGTGTAGTCCAAGCCTTGTCTTCCATACATTGTTCAGAAGAATCCCTGACAACCTCTCCTCTTCAAACCTGAGCGCCTCAGTGATGCACCTCCATTTATATTCACAGTTCCCTTGGAAAGGTATTGAGTCCCACTCCTATGTGGAAAGGAGAATCCAGGATTAATGGATGCCTGTGGTTAAAAAAGAATAGGAGAAGAGTCCAAAAAAAAGCTCGCAAACTATTATTAGCAAACTACACATGGAAATTTATATATATTTTACACATAATATTAATAAACAACAATAGAATAAAAAGAAAGAGGGAAGAAAAAGGGGGAAAAAAAGATAAAAAAAAGGAGGAAGGGGATGACACAGGAGAGGAAAGGGGATCAGCAGTCCTGGGTCTAGCACTGATTTAGCCAACATTGTGTCCAGAGTCCTGGGGTGAGCCACATGGACTTTGTGAGAGCAACTTCCTCTTGGGCTTTGGTTTCTCGCTCTCACATAAATGAGTTAGCAGACACAGTCCAGTCTTCTGTATTTTTCTGGAAATAGTTCAGGAAGCTTTGAGGATGTTTTGATGATCTTGGTCCCTTTGTCTGCTCCTTGATCAAATTTTGGTGCTTGCAGGGTATGTTGGGCAGTCACCATGGACCTGAAAAGGAAAACTGGCTCCAGAAGGTGTGCTGCCATACCTTCGTACGGCTCCCTTTCCAGGCACACTCTATTCTAACCAGCCTGCTTGAATGGTCATCAGAAGAAATTTTTTCATGGAAAGACTTGTTAAACTTTGGAATTGACTGCACAGGGAGATGATGGAGTAACCATCCCTGCAGACATTTAAGAAATCATTGGATGTGGCACTAGTGCCATGGTCAAGTTGGAAAAGTGGTGGTTGGTCTAAGATTGGTCTAAGATTGGATTCAGTGATCCCAGAGGTCTTTTCTAACCTAAAAGACTCCATGACTTTGTAATTTGGTGTTTCAGGAAGAACAGTGCATTAACTCCTTACTGCTCAGGTTTCTAGAGAGGAGAGAGGGTATCACAGTCATTTCAGGATTTCCAGCTGAGAGAATGGAATGTATTCTTTCTTCTCACAATATTTTTGTTTCATTTATTTTTGTTCCAGAAATAAAAACGCTCTTTAAAGGCTTAACTGTATCCAGAGGAGAAATTATTATTTTATAGAAGAGAGATCAAAGGTGTTTTGTGAGTGCCACTGAGACAGTCACAGACAGACACTTTTTACACATTTGAATCGACAGGGCTGCATCCAGAAAAGTGTGTCAATGGAGGCAGAGATATGTAGTTGAGCAATTATAAACTTCTTATTATCCTACAATAGAGGTTTTCAATAAGCAAACATAAAGGGAAAAGAAGTAAGAACTATAAGCATAAAGGGAAAAGAAGTAAGAACTATTGTACCAGATAAGATTATTCTAATTAAATTTAATTAATATACTTTTGCATTACAGTATTGAAATTCAAACTAATTTAATAAATACATTAATTATGTTGATTAAATGGAAATTAATATGGTAATTCACTATGCCCTTCAGTTTCAAGAAAAGTGTTAAGTCTTTTACCAAATGATATGCTCAGAATAGAGGAGACTGGATAATAATACAACTCAGCATTTCTGTCCTCTCAGACTCTTTCACGGTTAAAAAGTCCTTTTGTAGAGTTGTTTTTCTTAACCTTTAATTCCAGAAGGACCACTTCACTTTTAAAAACAATCCATAGATCTTCCCAGTATTTTTTTGTGGCTGGAAAGTAATTAAATGATTATTTATTATTTAGATATTAAAAAAGTCTGGTTTGTACAAAAATGTATTATGATTAAGAATGACACAGTTAAACTTCCGGATGGTTTAAAGAAAAAGAATAAACAAAATAATTGTACATCCATCTTCAGAATATGTTATATATTGTCAACTTTCCATATGGATGTATTTCTTCTTCTTCTTTTTGTATTTATTTCCAGTTCATACATGAGCTTTTGGGAAGGAGAACTGTTGATTCATGAGATCCTATTTATGACTGCCAAAAGACTGAGTAGTACTGTTTTAGAGAGTTCTTCTCCAGTCATTAAATTTGTATATGGCTATGAATCTAAATATTGAATTTTCATGGATAGCTGATGTAGTAGTCTACTGGAAAGAATGTGTGCTGAAGTTTATTAATTGTGCATTCAAACCAGCCTAGACATTTGGGTCTTCAATGAGTGACTAAATCTCATTGTCTTAATGGTGTTTGTGTAGTAGATCAGGTCAATCCCATAATATCTTCTGTATAAATCTGGCAAAACTGCTTAATCTATGTGTAGTGTGTGCTGTTTTTCATATTTAAATCCTGACCTTTGCACTATCCAAAAGAGTGGGCATTTTGACTGACTGTGTTTGTGTACTGAAGTTTCCTTGCATGGAGAGCAGAGTATATGCACAATGATCTCATCCAGCTGTGCAACCAAAATACGGCCATGGTATCTATACTGGAAATAAGACTCTAAGGCACAAAAACCTGCACCAGTGGAAGCCTTCATCAATAAGTGAATGATTTTTGACATGCTACCTCTGCCTTATGCAGCCCGAATTATTTAACCCATAGTATATTTCAGGGACTTGCAGACTGGGCACCATATTCCAGTCCTGGAAAGTGAATGTGTGTCTCATCAGGTGATCCTCAAAGAGAGAGAGAAACAAATGAGGCAGAGGGTTTGTACTTTTCTTGGTTATCTCGAGCTTGACATTGAAGTGGAAAATGCCAAAACTTGCTTCTGTACTTTAATAAAACAGTCTTCTGGTTTCTGTAATAGCTGATAAGTTGAGCTAAGCAATCACAAAGTTTAGGGGCTCTTTGAAGAATCAGAAATCATTCTCTTAGATAGCCTCACTATGTCATGGCTGAGTGTTACCAGTATGCTGTGGAAATGCCTGTGGTTGGGACACACTAGACAAAGGGACCTGACAGTGGTGTGACACAGCTCAACAGAGCTTCTTGTAGCAGGAAAGCCAGCAGCAGAGCTCTGCAAGACAAAGGCTTGGAGTGTGACCTCAGTTACAGGGAAAAGTCAGGAAGGGAACCAAGAGCATTGTGCTGATGTTTAATGTTTGTACTGAATCTAATGGATCTGGGTTTTTTCTCCTTGTGGGATTAGAATTAAGTCAGAGAACCCACGTGTTGCGTGATTCAATAACAGTCTTTGTTAAAAAAAAAAGTCTTTGACTGTACCAGAAAAAAACTGTTTTACTGTGGTTTTAGAGAGCATGTATATATATGTATAATACATACATATACATGTTATGGACTTAAGGATTAAGTCTCAAATACCACATTTTTCTTGAGATTTTTCTGGAGATCGGAGTTATTTTTCATATATATTTATCATTCTTATTTAAAAAGTAGATCATGATAATTTTTTAAAAGCATATTCTAAGATTAAAGAAATCCCACCTGCAATTCTTTACAAATGCATTACAATTTTTCTTCCCTCTACTCCCTGTGTTTTGACAGAACCCTTTAGAAAAGCTATGCGTTTAAATTTAGCCTCTGTAGTGAGGAATTTTTAATCCATTTCATAAAGGTTGATTAATAACATTTGACTTTCTCTATAGTTGAATGTTGTCCTAACACCTTGTAAAGCCAGGCTAACTACATTACAAAAGTCACTAAAGGGAATTGCGGCATTTGTAAAAAGAGTCCCATTTTGCAAGAGTTTTCACTCTTAAGCTTCATAGTAACCAATAGACTGATATTTTTAAATTGCCTTCTCTAAGTACTTGGTGCAGCCCAGATATCCAATACAACATTAAGAAATACCAAAGAAAGGGTGCACAAATATGTCTAAACTAATTACATTATGGTAAGCCACTTTGCCATCAAATCTGTTTCCTCATCCTGCCTTGGAAGATAGCAAGTTACCATGGGTGACTTCGAGACTAAGGGATAATGTTGAAATAAACTACTGAGACTTTTCTGTAGTGATATTATATAATTTTTAATAAACGACACATTATTGCCCTTGGTTAATTAAATATCAAATTTCATTTCTTGAATAGCAGAGAACTATGAAATATATTATGACTGCTTACTAGACTAGAAAGGCACCCACCCATAATCGTTTATTAAGTCTTTTCTTAAGAGCTCTGGTTTAGTGTTGTATTCAAGAAATTTAAATTTAATTTCAGCCTCTAACAACCTATCATTGGTTTTGATTGCTGAACACTGGTAGCCCAACTACCAAAAAGATTTAAAGGTAATTTGTTCTAAGACTAGTAAACTGTTACCTGGTTAAAGAGGAAAATTATTTGGCTTGGTCTTTACATTTTTTCTATCTCTTCCTCCAGTTTCAGGTTGGTGGTTTGACTGTTTTAACTTTATAATATGACAGAAGAAATCTTTTAAAAATCATCTGACATTCTTTTCTTTTGAGGTACATGCCAATTGTCAGGATGATTGTTCTAAGAAGACTGTTGCAGCATCTTTTTTCCAAAAATTATTGGTCAGTATTTTAGATATTACAGTGGGGCTCATTAATAACAGGAACTATAATACTTCTTGTTGCTAGATTCAGGCAGCAAACCTGTTTTTCCAATTATTTTATTTCATGTGATGATTGTTTTATAAAAGAAATAAGGCTAAAACTGGGTCAGTGAGGACCAGAACACAGGACTCTTTCTTTCCAAATCACTGAGTCATACGTATGTTGGTATTTTTCCCTATTAAAACTAATATTCTTTGCTGCACTAGTGACACTGCTTCAATAAGAGGGTTTGTTTTTTTGGGTCTTTTTTGTGACCAAGGAGTGCAGTAAATAATTTCTTTTCAGGGATGAAGAGAGAGTATATTATCTGCCAGTCAAGAAAAGACCCTGGAAGATGGACAAAGAAGATCAATAAAACAGAGTATGTGTCATCTCTCTCAACAAAATGTGCAAATCTCAGAAAAAAGCAATTTGTCTTTTCCTTTCACTAGCAAATCTATGACTGGGATGTTTCCATCCTGTTCTACTAGGGTAACAACATGCGCTATCAGTTTAATAATTCTTCCGGGAAAATGACATCCCTTCATTTAAACAACCTTTTTCTTACTATAAAACAATTTATTTTCCACGTGGCAATAACCAATCTTCTTTCCTATTAGTTACAGAAAGAATGAAGGACAAAGGCTGGATCATGTCTCCCCTCTAGGGAAGGGTAAATTCAAGTTTTTCAATGGTACTGCAGTGACTCAGGACCCTCCTATTTATTTCAAAAATAATACTAGAAAACTTTAAAAACTAATTTTCTTCAGCTTCTTAGTACTTTTACAGATTTGAGTCAAAAGTAATATTATCTTATATCTCACAACAGTCACGTTCCCGGGAGTTACTATATATAAGGGTCTCTTAAGTGCAGAAGGGACCCTGAAATGTTGTCTGAGCTTTGAGCAAAAAAGTGCAAATTTAAATCTGACTCTGTGAAGCTAGAGGAGAAAGCATAACTCAAATTTTGTCATAAAGAAATTATAGGTTTGTTCCACTCATGATAAGAATACTGTGTTTCTATGGGGTTTTGATTCCAAATTCTGGACTTGCTTTACTTTTCAGAATTGTACTGAAGACTGGTTTTATTTCAGAATTATATATAGTGGAAAGAAAACAAGTTGGCATAGAAATACTGGATTATTAAAAAAAAAAAATCAGAATAAACAAAATTACAGAGATGCTCCAGTTATTTTTTTTCCCAAAGAACTGGTAAGCAATATTTAGTTTTGAAGGATAATAATTATTACTAAATCTGTATTTGGCTCATGTTCCTCAAGATACGTGTTCCTCCAGATTATGGCTAGTTAGGGAAAAATCAATCCGGGACTACACATGGCAAACTGAACATTGCTTACCTAACACCAGTTGATAATTGTGCCTTTCACAGAATCACAGAATGGGCCAGGTGTGAGTCATCTGGTCCAACCTCCTCCTCCGTTCAAGCGGCGTTATCCTAGAGCACATTACGTAAGAATTATGTCCAGATGGTTCCTAAATAACTCCAGTAAGGTATTTACTCTACAGTCTTTGAGGTGGAAATTCCTGTGTATCAGTTTCTGCTCATTGCCCCTTTTTCTATTGCTTGGCATGACCAAGAAGAGCCTGGCTCCATCCTCTTGATGCCCTCCTTTCAAATACTTATAGGCATAATTGATTAGGTGCCCTCTTGGACATTTTTTCTCAAGGCTGAATAGGTCCAGGTCCCTCAGCCTCTTCTAATAAGAGAGATGCTCCAGTTCCCTAATCATCTTTATGGCCCTCCAGAGGCCCCATTCCAAGACTTCCATATCTCTCTTGTACTGAGGAGCCCAGAACACAAAACTCCCAATGCAGCCTCACCAGGGCTGAGAAAAGGAGCAGGATCACCTCCCTTGATCTGGCAATGTTTTTCCTAATGCACCCCAGGATCCCATTGGTCTACTTGGTCCCCAGGGCACACTGCTGGCTCATGGAGGGCTTGTTGTCCACCAGGACCCCCAGCTCCTTCTCCACGGAGCTGCTTTCCAGCAGGTCACCCCCAGCCTGTGCTGATGCCTGGGATTGTTCCTCCCCAGATGTCCCTCCCTCTATGTGCCTTTGTTGAATTTCTGACAGTTTTTCTCTGCCCAGTTCTCCAGCCTGTCAAGGTCCTTCTGAAGGGCTGCACAGCCCTCTGGGCTACTGGCCACTCCTCCCAGCTTTGGGCCATCAGTGAACTTGCTGAGGAGATGTCTGCCCTGCAAAGTCATTGATGGATAGGGCAAACAACACTGGGCCCAGTATGGAACCTTGGGGGACAATACCAGTGACAGACCTCCAACTTGACCCTGTGTCACTGATTGTGACCCTCATTCAGCCAGTTCTTGTCCACTTATTGAGTTCACCCCTCCTGAGTTTGCCTATGAGGATGCTGTGAGAGACAGCCTTGAGAAAGTCAAGGTGGACAATATCCACCTCTCTTCCTGCATCTATCTTGGCAGTTGTTTCATCATAGGAGGCAATCAGGTTGGTCAAACATGATTTATCTTTATTGAATCTATATTGACTACTGATCACCTTCTTGCCATCTGTGTGTATAAAAATGGCCTCCAGAATGAGGCACTCCATCACCTTTACAGATATTGATGTGAGGATTACAGACCAGTAGTGCCTTAGGTCCTTTTTCTTCCCATTTTTGAAGGCTGGGGTGACATTTGTTTCCTTCCAGTCCTCAGGAATATCTCCTGGTCAAAAATAACCCTTCAAAGATGTTTGTGAGTGGCCATTAATATGGTATCCACCAGCTCTCTTGGTCTTTCTGCTTGTCTTTATAGAGGGGCAGGCTGTAGTCCACAGAGGCATCCCTCCTCATCTCTGCAGGCACAGACACTCTGTCACATTTGCATCTGTTTTATTGTCTACATGGTCCCTCCAGAAGGACCATGTAGACAAGACTGGTCAGTAATGGCTTCTACTTATCTTGACCTTTGTGGGGTGGTCTGTCATTGATGAAAGAATTCTTCCAGATGTCAGGTTTCTTACTTGTCTGTGTCTCGTCTGGTACCATTTAAAAATATTCAAATACCTTCTTTCTTTTCTGTCTCTGAGGAATTTATATTATGTGCAACACCAGTAGAAAAAGGTCATCCTCAATCATAGAATTATATAACGGTTTGTAGACAAGTTTGTAGACAAACTGCAAACTAAACATCTTTTGCTTGGTTGTTGCTTTCAGGAAAAAAAAGATCATGCTAATATTTCTGTTCTGATTGTACTTCAGAATTTGAGGAAGAATGTGTGCTATGTGGTGCAATAATGTGTATGTGTGCATGTGTGTGTATGTGTAGGGAGAGAATTCAGAGTTAAAAGGAATACAACATGAAGCAGGTACCTGCAAAAATACATGATACAAAAGGAGAACATGTATTATAACCATGATACTTAGGAGGATTTTACTTTTTCAGTAGCACTTATAATGCTAAGAAATATAATTCATGTGTCAGTTATGGAATGTATGACGGTGTACTTCAGTCCTGGGAAAAAGAAATCCTTGCATTTATTCCTTTTCATTGGTATTCACAAGAGGATTGGGATGTGGGATGGAGTTGAATATGAAGAATATATGGGTCAACAGTCCCCATAAATGAAAATGGCTTGGGGTTTGGCTGAAAACCCATTAAAACCAATTTTTTTTTCTAGAGATATAGGCTCTATAAAATATTAATATTTTTTATTTATCAAAGAAATAATTTCTCAATATTATGGGAACTAGAGAGAAAACTATTATCTAAATCAGTCTTAAAAATAGAATCAAGTTCTGATGCTTTTGGGGTGCATTTCAGTTGGTGTCTGAGACTTTAAGCAGTGTTTTATGTACAACAGTTTGCCTTTTGATGAACTCAGTAATAAATAGACAAAAGAAGTTTGAGACTCAGAAACATGTCAGTATTTCTCTGTTTTGTGTTATGCCCTGAGGATAGTACCATATCTTTTGAAGAGTGGTATTTTATACAGCATGAGATTTTTGTTCAAGGACGTTAGAAGTTTTTATTGTAGTTTGCTTTGTGAAGTTTTTTGTACTTGTGAAAAGTGTAGACCACTTATGGTCATGTGGCACTGCTATGCACAACTTCCCAAGGGACTGCATCAGACTATGCTGGTTGAAACCACCAGACACTGGCAGCATGGAACTGTCTTCTGCATTTAAACCCTCTTGCCCACCACATAATCTCTCTCTCAGTCTCTGAGATGTGAAAGACAGGAAAAATCGCATGCAGAAATTAAATGTATGGATCCTGAGATTTTGAGCAGCAGCGTGTCAAAACAAAATAACTGGATATTTAGCTATCTCATGAGGATAACACAGTAATATTTTGTACAGTTTTAGACCTATCAGGTTTCCTTAGCATCTGTTACTGGAGACTTTTGAAGTGCTTCCAGATGCAAAGCCCATAGTCAGATGAGCTGCTTGGATACACACAGGTTACCATGCATGGTTATTTGGAAGATTTCTACATTGCACAGTCAATGCCATGGGGAGAGGAAAAACCTCTGTGACTTCTGAAGCTGCTCAAGAGAAGAAAAATAATATGAGCCACCTTTCATCAGTAGTTACAAATTTCAAATACTCCTAAGCTTTGATCCTGACTTAGGTACTAGGTCTTCTTGCACATTTCTATTAAAATGTGTCCATTTCCATCTCTCCAGTAGCATAAAAAAATCTAAAACCCTTGCTGGATTCAGGCAAAGGGAAGGCAAAGTAGCTGATATTCTTGAAATAATTTCTAAAGCATTATGAGTTCAGAAGAGCTATCTTTTATAATTGCTGAATATTCAGCACCTGTCCACGTTACAGCAACAGGATTATAAATATTTGTTCAAAGGAAGCTTGGGATAGAAATAGTTTAACAGGTCTGTCCAGGCAGAAATTAATCAAGTCCCAGTAGATTGTGCAATAACAGAAGTGCTAGTATTCATCAATTTTGTGGTGGGTTTTTGCACTGTAAAACACATCATGCTGCTTAGTGACAGTAAATAGAGCTGCATGTGTCCAGTGAGAATCTGTGTGTCTCACTAGCAGAAGATATACTAGTGCACTGACTACTCCCTAAAGAAACAGGAGATAATTTTAGTATAGTTCATTTTTTATTAAGCACAATAATTAATAAAGTAGCTAGGCTAACATAACAACTCTCAACATCTGTTCCCTAACCTCTACAGAGCAGTAAAACATGAATTACACTAAAGTTAAGCATTATAATCACCTGCAGTTCCCTACTCTTTTAGTACAAAAAGACATCAGCCAGAAACTAATTAGAAATGCAAATAGAAAAGCATAAAGGATATTCTGGTAGATGAGTAATACAGGACAAATCATCAATGAGACTCTGCTTAGGACAGATTTATGACAAATTATGGGAGAAGGTGAGAAAAGAAAGGGAAAGAAAGTGGAGAAAGATAACAACAATAAAAACAAGTTCATAGTCCTAAAATCCCTGTTAAAAAAAAAAAAAAAAAGTAAAAGTGCAATGTTTGCTTTAAATTGCTCAATGGCTTACCTTCAAATTTCAAAAATGGATTTCCTTTTCTATAGTGATGTGAATAAGTTTATTTTCTTGAAAATATTATTTCTTAAATTACTACTCAAATGAGTATCTGAAAAAAATTGGAAAATCTGTCAGCAATTACCAGAGCTTTTACTAGTTTTTTTTTCCCCTTGGGAAAAAGCTGAGTCCTTAGGTTATAGGTCTTCTGGAAATTCATGAATTGTGACTGTGATAAATGTCATTAGAGATGATCTAATAAATATATTTGTACACATGTGCAAAAGATACTAAACATATAGGCTTTTAAGTGGACAAATCTATTGTCAAAACATAAAATTGAAATAATAATAACTGTATTAAATGAAAGACAAAAATATTATTTGAATTTGAACTTGTTTGACTACGTCACTGAACTTGGTCTTATCGAGGTGCATGTGAATTCCATTTGTTCATATGGTCACTGTCAAAGGTATGTCCAGAGGCAGCAGGACATATGGATTTTTTTAGATTTTGTTTACTTTCTTTGCTCTTCTATTTGCTTTTACTATTTTTCTGCAGTATGATCATTTCTTCTGTAACTGATCACTACAACTTCCATACATATATATTAGTAGCCTAAGTTTTATTGCTGACTGTATTGCTTAACTGTAGTGAAAAACATAACATACCTGAAAATTATGGTTTGGAATCATTTATTTGTTTGATTTGATCTCTATTTGGAGGCAGAAGAGGATAATATGCTCACAGAAAAAGTACAGTTTGCTTGGGAGATAGTTAATAGATAGACCCTCCCTTAGTGAAGAAATGTTTGACACAAGCTCTCCTATGCCGATAGCCAGAAATAACTTTGTTATTTTTATAATTTTATTGGCCTTTTTTTTAGACTCATTTCCTGAACAGATAAGGTATACTTTAAAAGCATTGGTCTTCCCTTAGAAGGAAACAGCTTAACATTCTTGGGAAACATCTACAGAAATAATGGGATTGTAATGGGAATAAAAGCAAGGGCTGCATAACAATTTTGCAAAATTATGGTATTACTTTTTTCATTATTATTCAGGATATACTTTTGAACTTTTTCTTTCTATGTGAAAAAACCACATTTCATAAAAACAGAATGCAGTCAAAGGCAGATGTAAAAGTGATCAAAGATACTGTGCTGTTATAATGAATAGTGACATAATAGTGTTATTACAATATGGGTGCCTCACTGCAAGATCTTGTCAGTTGTAAGAGAGCTAACTTTTCCACCTCTACAGTGATTAAAAGGAAAAAAAATCCATTATGTTAAAGTTGTCCAAGGTATCTTTTGTTCACATAAATCGTACAACCATGAACATTATTCTGTGTTTGGATGATTCTATTGCCCCAATTTGTGTGATGGCATCATGTTGAAAGTTTTTGTGTGAATGTGCTGAGATTTGTTGCATTAGTGTCTTGTATGCAGGTTGATTTTGCTTTGTTTTGTTGAGTCAGATTTGCAATCAGAGTGCGTGAGAAGTTGTTTCTGGATGACCCATGTTCTGAACTTTACTGACAAGCATATGTCAAGAAACGGCTGTTCTGGAGAATTGCCATTAGACTTCACCTGTGTTTGAAAAGAAATAGTTACTTTTCATGAGCACAAATGCCGATATAAAGAGGGAAAACCCACCAAAAATCCACCATCTGAAATGTCTCTTTTTCAGATGTTAAAAGGATACGTTACTCAATGAGAAACTAAAGTATTTCACAGCTACAGTGGAATCAGCGCATATAAATATACTTCAAAGGACAGAATCCCATACAGCTCTAAGATTTTTTATGTATTATTAATAATCAGCTCTGGATATTATTTAATCATAGTGTGAATCTGAAGTACTAAAAATACTTTTGATTTTAATATTATGCAGGCTTGCAAAGGCATTGCACTTTTCAAAATAAACTTTTCTTATGTCAGCTCCTTGACACAGTTCTGTTCGTGGTTTTGCTGCTGGTTTAAAACTTATGGAAATTATAATTTTTACCATGAAAACACTGCTGGATTTATTTGGATCAAGATCATGACCCCCTCATCCAAAATTTTATTAAAAAACTATTTAATATTCTAAAATTTTTCTTTTGAATGCAATTATACAGATAACTTAGAAATGAATACTAAGTAGTAAACCTTTATTTTGAGATGTCCAGGGTTAGTGTCTGAGTGGACTTTTCCACCTGTACTTATTTCTCTATGTGAGTTTAATAATGGAATTATATTTTCTCATTATGAAATAATTCATCAAACCAATTAAGTTCACCCAGTCCCGAGCCATAGCAATCACTCTAAGGTTGACAAAATATGTAATATCTTATATAGAGCACCTGGAGACAGAACTATGCTCAATACTTTGAATTTTTTCTACAGATTTTTCTGTTTGTTTTTTTCAAGCACCGTAGTTTTGCAAAGATACTGAAGGTCTTTATTATAGTCACGTTTTTATTAACTGGGGGAAAAAAAATAAAGTGATCCAAATATCATAGCACCTATAATTCCATATAAGACTTAATGCCACAAAACATTTACACTAATTTGAATATATATTCTGAATGTACTGAGGATGTTGTTTGTCACTAGAAAAAAATGTAGAAAAGACATGTAGAGTACCTGGTGATGAAGGAGTTTAAATGATGATAATTACATGATCAGTTTTCAATTAATATGTTTTCCCCATTTTTAATAATAAAAAATATTTATGACTGAAGCCTTATATGTAAAGAAAAGGGCAAAGTGGTGCCAGTTTTTGTATTTGTTTAAAGTTGAAAGGCATGGCAGCACACAAACAGTATTTTAGAAAGAAAGTCACTGCAAAATTAGAACTTCACTTCAGTGACAGTCTTCCCTCTTCATGAAGACGTGGCTTTCTAGCACTGATTTTTTCCTTTACTTTGTACTGCAGTGTTAAGATGAACACCTAAAAGACACATGGTTGCTAGGGGCAATTCATTGCTGCAATGTTTATAGCAGACCTTGCAAAATTATTCCCTATTCAGAGTAATGTCTTTAAATGTCAAGGGCACTTTGATATGGATGTATAGTCTTAAACATATAAGAATAACATAAAATCATGTGGACTTTTCCTTCTAAGATTTTATTTTTCCTTCAAATCTCTATCCTGAGATAGAGCTAATTTTCTTCATAGTAGCCAGTATGGTGCTGTGTTTTGTGTTTGTGACTGAAACCGTTTTCGTAACAAAATGAAGTACTTGTTATTGGTGAATTGTGCATGCACAGTGTTGAAATTTTATTTTTCCACACTCTCCACCCACAAAAAACAGTCTGGAAAGACACTGGAGGTTGGTAGGGCACACAACTGAGGCAGCTGACCCCAGCTCACAATAGAAATACTCCCTGTCCTATGAGGTCATAAAATATATGTTAAACTAGTAAGTAAGTAAAAGAGTATACATTTTATTCAACAGCTTTTTTTTGTACAATGTACTTTTTATTGGGACTGTTGTATTTTCTTTAAGCCTATAAAATTTCACACAGTGTTAACCTTTTTCTCGCTCCAGAAAAATATTTTCTCCATCATGCAAGGTCAGGTAGAGGAATTAATAATTTAATACCTGCTTGTAACTCTGTACTGGACCCGGCTAGCAAAGGATTATTTTTCTTCATAACAGCATTTTGTTTATAACATAGAATTTATTCTCTTCATAACATGCTCGCTTTTTAAATTTTATATTGAATTATTTCCTTTCCTTTTGCTTTACTTACTAAGTATGGAGGGAGATATGACTGAGTGCCTTTGGGGTGCTTAGATGCCCACTGGGATTTACCCACAACAATGATTTTTAAAAATTGAAATATTATATGGGAGAAATAATACAAGGCATCCTTGACTTAAACACAAAACTGACATTCATGAAAATTATTGACTAGTTGCTCAAACACAACTTTTCACAACAAACCATCAAACAGAAATATGAAAATGTAAATAATTTCTTTAGTTCTACATATGATTGGAGCCACACTGACAGGAGGAATGGACCCATTTCAATAACTTCACAGAAAAATATTTTTACAAGAAGGTAAAAATCAATTTAAAATAGAGAAAGAAATAGACTTTCCAAATTAAGTACTTTGTCTGTTTCCCACTGTAGAAAGGGTTAGTAAGTGTTACTTTCAACTTCTGAAAACTGGCTATTAAGCTGTAGGCGTACAATGTTTACATAATTTTTTTATCCTTTCTTTTAATTTGCGAGTTGTAGATCCTTAAAAGTCTTGAAATATTTCAGAAATGTAGCATCTATGCTTGATATTACACTATTCTGCATTACTCATCTATGTCATTGTCCTGGGGTACAATGCAAAAATGTGTATTCTATCACCATCTGTTCAAATGTGGGAGGGGTGGTGATCCTTATCTCTGTGGGAGATATCCTCTGCTGATGTGCCATCTCATAAGATCGGGGGATGATCATCGTTATCTATTCACAACCCATCCTTCCTCCAGAAGACATATTCTGTTAATGGGCCATGAAGTCCTATTGTGTGACTGATAAGATTACATCATCCCATTGGGAGATGCCCCAGCCAGGGGCAGGAGCCAAGCCTTTCCTACCTAGATAAAAAACTGGGGTTTGGGACACAAAGGCAGACCTTTCTACAGGATCCCAGAGGAAAGTCGGATCGTTTCCACATCATCACTAGATCTTTGGAGGAAAACTGCACCTTCTACAGGAGCACTGCTTCAACGGAACCACATCCGTCATCCAGGAGGACTGCAGCCACCATTTATACAGACTGCTACCAACACCCTGACTGACAGGGTGTCAGGTTGTATTTCTGACTGTGTTGGTGGTTGTTTCTTTTATATTATTGCATGTATTTTATTTTTTCTCTTTTCTCCTATTAAATTGTATTACTGACTTGGAGTCTCACACTGGTTTTACTTTCAAACCAATACAGTCATCCAGATTTTTTCATCTAGCATCTTCATTATTGCTCTACATGTTAGAAATTCATGCAGATTTAGAAGATAACTGCTTGCCACCAGGAAGTATGCTACTAGTTGGCAGACGGATAAATAGCTAATGTTTTTAGGGAAACTATTGTGTCGGGGTTTTTGAGCCTTTTTAGGTTAATTTTTTACTAAGAAATGCCATTTAGGTTTATGTTCTCTAGGAAAACTCAGTGCCTTGATCTTTAATTGTCCTTGCTGACAATGCGGATGGTGTGAAAACCTTATGAATGTGAAGCTCAGTTGGACATTACAAGCATGCCAGCATAGGTTGATAGAGCTGATGTTCACTCTCACAGTAGGCAAAATTACTTGAGTAAGTATAGACAGACTTTACAAATGTCAAATAGATTTTATAATTCATTATATACAGATCTGTTCAGGTCAGATAGTTTTCTTGGTTTAGGAGACAAACTCTTGGGTTACAGAATCAAGATTTTTAAAGAGCAGCTGTTTCAAATCCTTTTTATTTAAGACAACATGTTGACTGAAAACTAAATTGAGCTCCAGGAATGGAAGGATGTGGGTCAAATTCCCTCAAGGATCTGAAGAAACACAGAAATTACTAGGAATATTGGCATAGTTTTTCAGTGGCTCCCATATTGCTTCTTCAGTATTTTCCCATCATTTTGTCACCTAGAATAGGGAGTGTCTTCCTGGAGAAGTGTGAACTTCAGAGACCCATTAGAAATGGGAAATGTTCTGAGACCAACGGAAAAGCTAGACTCTTCCCTAATGGAGACCCCATGTCACAAATGATTTTGCCAGTTCTTTTCTGCAAAATAATGACCTTTTCCATTCATTAGGTTTTATTATATTTTCTACTTCTTTCTTGATACTGTGGTCTAACTTTGGTTTCAAGGCCTAGCTCTTGCTTTGTACACTGTTTCTTGGCCTCATTGATACAAAAACACCTCACCAATTTTTGGTTGGTTTTGGTTTTCTTGCTGTGTGGAGTGCAATTCTAATTTCAGATGAATAGTCCTTATGAGTTCAGGCATATTAGTTACATAGGGGAGTTAGATTTTCTGTAATTATTTCTCTTTTGCCCATGTGATATGTTCAGATTTTCTGTTTTAAAGGAATAGTTCCCACTCTTTACCTCACAAAGCACTTTTTCCCCCCAAGTTCCACTTATTTCTATTTAAGAGAAATAGAACACATAATTAATTGAAATTCCAAAATAGCTCCTTTCAAAACCAGAATGACAAAAGAAAAATACATTTTTGAAAACTATCCAAAGTCCACAACAAAAACAAATCCCATACACTCACCTTTTTCCTTTCTTTATTGCTGTTAGAGTAATAATTTGCATTAAATTTAGTTTTTAGGATTAATTATGAAAGCTGTTGTCTCGGTTTGAAAGACAGGTATTTTGCTATGGAAAGGCGAGAACCCCTTTCCTGAGATGCAGAGAGCAACCCCCTCCCTTCTAATTATTATAGTTTCAAATCAGAGGCCTTCAGGCAGAAGATATGGGGATAGGGATAACAGTTCTTTACTGATATCTAACAAGGCAAACAGCAGAAACAACAACAGCTATAAAAATTGACAACAAAACAGAACAGTATAACTCAGTTCCAGTCCCTTTGGCCAAGGCCCTCTCTCCCTGCGCTCAGTTACCGGTGCTGTGGGCAGGGCAGGTCCCGCACAGTTGAAGAGGGGCTGGAGTGATGGCGGCAGCGGCCCAGGGGTGAGAGGGGATGGAGGAGCGACTCCCCCCTCACGGTGTCAGTCGTGGTGCTCGGCAGAGTGTCCGGAGATAGTAGGGTGAGATGGGAGAGCAGCAGAGCGGTGTTCGGAGGCAGGGAACGTGGCTCTCGGTGCTGGGATGACAGGAGGGATGCTAGCTCGGAGCACGGGCCATCCTCCTTTCACTCCACGAGCCAAGCGAGAGAGCGAGAGCCCGCCCCAGACCCCTGTCCCACCTTTCCTTTTCCAGTGTCCCCCCATTACCCCCACCTCCCTTCGAGAGAAAACTATTGCTACTAATGTGTAGACACCAATACTTAGCATAACAATTGGGGAAATTCCACAGAAAGAAAAGGGAACAATTCAACCCCCAACAGCTGTGCACTTTGGATTTTGCATATATTGTCCATCCTTATTTGTGACAGAAAGGGCAAAGTGAATGAATTTTTGACTCCAAACTTTGTAGATTATTTTAAGCTTTATGCCATATTTTCCATTTAATCTTTGACAAGTATTTAGAATTGGAATAGTAATTGGATAACAATGCCAGTATTCAGAGATATATACCTTTTACCTGCAAAACCACAGTATTGCTGTTTTAAAGCTTGGAGTAAACAGTGGAAGTTTTTTTTCTGACTCATTTACACTGCTAAAACCTCAAGGAGCATTTTGCTTTGAAATAAGAATATGTGTTATATACCCTCAGAACTGTGTCCCAGATAATCTTACTCATGAATAACTGCTACCAGTGGAGAAAACTAAGGTAAGGTTATTTCAATTGTTGCGCGAAAAAGAATTCATGTGAGAATGCAAACAAAAGCACAAAAGTTGAAAATTGCTGCAAGATATCAGACTAGATTTGATAAAATATTGCTTTCTCCCCAGGACAGAGTCACAATGACTTTAGATGTGATTCTTTACTATTCACCAAAACCAGAACTTAAAACATTTACCTTGACTTATGTCTTGGTTTGAAAAGACAGGTATGGTTTAAGGAAAGGCAAAAGCCCCTTTTCTGCAATGCAGAATGCACCTCCCCCCCTTTTAATTATTTTAGGTCCAAATCAGACGCTTTCAGGCAGGAGATATGGGGATGTGAAATAACAGTTCTTTACTGGTATTTAACAAGGCAGAAAACAACAACAGCTATGAAAATTGGTAACAGAACAGAACAGTCTAGCTCCGCTCCAGTCCCTTTTGGCCGCAGGCCGTGTCCCTGTGCTCAGTTACCGGTGCTGTGGGGGCAGGGCGGGTCCCGCGCAGTTGCAGAGGGCTGGAGTGATGGCGGCGGAGGCCCAGAGGTGAGCGGGGGTGAGAAGGTGACTCCCCCCTCTCACGGTGTCAGTCGTGGTGCTCCGCAGAGTGTCCGGAGATAGTAGCGTGAGATGCGAGAGCGGCAGAGCGATGTCCCAGGCAGGGAGCGTGGATCTCAGTGCGGAGATGTCAGGGGAGATACCAGAGCGAAGCACGGGGGTGTCCTCTCCGTCCACGAGCCCAGCGAGAGAGAGTCCCCTCCCCAGCCCCCTCTCCCACCTTTCCTTTTCCGGTTCCCCCCCTCCTCCTCCTCCACCCACCCCCCTACGAGAGAGCATTATCTGTCGTTTTAAGGTGTAGCCACAACTACTTAACATAACAATGGGAGGAATTAACAGCAAGAAAAGGGGGGCAATTCAACCCTTAACATTATCCACCCCTGAATTTCTCCCATACTAATATGCTATATCAAATTAAACTGTTACATTATATATACATACATGCAGTTAGAGACATAGGCACAGTACTATAGGTATTTCACCCTAAAACAAGGTCTCCTTGGGGTATACATCGGGTCTCTCCATTCTTTTGCATCACCCACCAGGTGCAACCTGGTCCTTGAGCGAATACAACTCCATGGATGGGATTGTCTTTGCTGGAGGCAGGATTCACCCAAACAGTTTTTCCTAGCATAGCTCTCATGTGTACCACTGGAACCTTATCTCCATCTGATATTCCCAAGGGCTCAGATTGGGCAGGGCCTGCTCGTTTAGTGGAACCTCGGGTGTTCACTAACCAGGTGGCCTTTGGTAGATTAATTTCCCAGTTCTTGAAAGTTCCCCCACCCAGTGCCTTTAAGGTGGTTTTAAGCAGGCCATTGCACTGTTCAACTTTCCCTGCAGCTGGTGCATGGTAGGGGATATGGTACACCCACTCAATGCCATGTTCTCTAGCCCAGGTTTTTATGAGGCTGTTCTTGAAATGAGTCCCATTGTCTGACTCAATTCTCTCAGGGGTACCATGCCTCCAAAGAACTTGTTTTTCCAGGCCCAGGATGGTGTTCCGAGCAGTGGCATGAGGCACAGGGTAGGTCTCTAACCACCCAGTGGTGGCTTCCACCATGGTCAGTACATAGCGCTTGCCCTGGCGAGTTTGAGGCAGTGTGATGTAGTCAATCTGCCAGGCCTCTCAATACTTATATTTGGCCCATCGCCCCCCATACCAGAGGGGCTTCACCCGCTTGGCTTGCTTGATGGCAGCGCACGTCTCACAGTCATGGATAACTTGAGAAATACTGTCCATGGTTAGATCCACCCCTCGGTCTCGTGCCCACTTATATGTGGCATCTCTGCCCTGATGACCTGAGGCATCATGGGCCCATCGAGCCAGGAACAACTCTCCCTTGTGCTGCCAGTCTAAATCTATCTTCGACACCTCTATCTGTGCAGCCTGATCTACCTGCTCATTGTGTCGGTGTTCCTCATTAGCCCGACTCTTGGGGACATGGGCATCTATGTGACGGACTTTCACAGGCAGCTTCTCTATCCTGGTGGCAATGTCTTTCCATTCATTGGCAGCCCAGATTGGTTTTCCCCTACGTTGCCAGTCAGCCTTTTTCCACCTTTCCAGCCATCCCCACAGAGCATTGGCTACCATCCAAGAATCAGTGTAAAGGTAGAGTTTTGGCCACTTCTCTCTCTCAGCAATGTCCAGGGCCAGCTGAACAGCTTTGAGTTCAGCAAGTTGACTCGATCCACCTTCTCCTTCGGTAGCTTGTGCAACCTGTCGTGTGGGGCTCCATACGGCTGCTTTCCACTTCCGGTTCATCCCCACGATGCGGCAGGAACCATCAGTGAAAAGAGCATAGCGTGTTTCATCTGCTGGCAGTTGGTTATACGGTGGGGCTTCATCAGCCCGGGTCACTTGTTCCTGTTCCTTTTCTTCGGCAAGACCAAAGTCTTCCCCTTCCGGCCAGTTGGTAATTATCTCCAAAATCCCATGGCGATTCGGGTTTCCAATACGGGCGCGTTGTGTGATGAGGGCAATCCATTTACTCCATGTGGCGTCAGTGGCATGGTGGGTTGAGGGAACTTTTCCTTTAAACATCCACCCCTGCACTGGCAGTCGGGGTGCCCGAAGGAGTTGCGTTTCCGTGCCAACCACCTCTGAGGCAGCTTGAACCCCTTCATAGGCGGCCAAGATCTCCCTCTCCGTTGGAGTGTAGTTGGCCTCGGACCCTCTTTAGCTTCGACTCCAGAACCCCAGTGGTCGGCCTCGCGTCTCACCAGGCACTTTCTGCCAAAGGCTCCAGGACAGACCATGGTTCCCGGCTGCAGAGTAGAGCATGTTCTTCACATCTGGTCCTGTCCTGACTGGGCCAAGGGCTACCACATGAGCAATCTCCTGCTTGATCTGGGCAAAGGTTTGCTGCTGCTCAGGGCCCCAGTGGAAATCGTTCTTCTTGTGAGCGACCAGGTAAAGAGGGCTCACAATCTGCCTGTACTCAGGAATGTGCATTCTCCAAAAGCCTATGGCACCTAGGAAAGCTTGTGTTTCCTTCTTGCTGGTTGGTGGAGACATTGCAGTGATCTTATTGATGACCTCACTGGGGATCTGGCGCCGTCCATCTTGCCACTTTACTCCCAGAAACTGGATCTCTTGGGCAGGCCCTTTGACTTTGCTCTTTTTAATGGCGAAGCCAGCTCCCAGCAGAATCTCAATGATCTTTTCTCCTCTCTGAAATACCTCCATTGCTGTGTCCCCCCACACAATGATGTCATCAATGTACTGCAGATGTTCTGGAGCTCCACCCTTCTCCAGTGTAGCCTGGATCAATCCATGACAGATGGTGGGGCTGTGTTTCCACCCCTGGGGCAGTCGGTTCCACGTGTATTGCACACCCCTCCAGGTGAAAGCAAACTGAGGCCTGCACTCTGCTGCCAGAGGAATGGAGGAGAATGCATTGGCGATGTCAATGGTGGCGTACCACTTGGCTGCCTTGGACTCCAGCTCGTACTGCAGTTCCAGCATGTCCGGCACAGCAGCGCTCAGCGGTGGAGTCACCTCATTCAATTCACGATAGTCCACTGTCAGTCTCCATTCTCCTTCAGATTTACGCACAGGCCAGATGGGGCTGTTGAAGGGTGAGTGGGTTTTGCTGACCACCCCTTGGCTCTCCAGCTCACGGATCATCTTGTGGATGGGTATCACGGCATCTCGATTCATCCGGTTCTGCCGGCGGTGCACTGTTGAGGTAGCAATTGGCACCTGTTGCTCTTTCACCCTGAGGAGTCCCACTGCAGATGGGTTTTCTGATAGCCCAGGCAGGGTGTTCAACTGCTTCATGCCCTCTGCTGCCACAGCAGCTATTCCAAAAGCCCACCTGAGTCCCTTTGGGTCTTTGTAATAGCCGTTCCTGAGGAAGTCTATGCCTAGGATACATGGTGCCTCTGGGCCAGTCACAATTGGATGCTTCTGCCACTCTTTCCCAGTCAGGCTCACCTCAGCCTCCAGCAAAGTCAATTCCTCAGATTCCCCCGTAACCCCAGCAATTGAAACAGGTTCCTTCCCAACATGTCCCGATGGTATTAATGTACATTGTGAACCAGTGTCAACCAATGCTCTGTGTTCCTGTGGCTCTGATGTGCCAGGCCATCGGATCCACACCGTCCAAAAGATCCGGTTTTCCCGTGCCTCTCCCTGGCTAGAGGCAGGGCCCCTCTAGCCCTGGTTATTATTTCTCTCCTGGGCATACATACTAGAGGTTCCTTCAAGGGGATCTGACAGATCATCCTCCCTTCTGTAATACCCTGCACCTCCATGGGAGGCTGAGGCTACCTTCACTTTAGTGGAGTTCCCTCTGTTGGTGTTCCCCTCCCTGAGTTGGCGCACCCGTGCTGCCAGGACAGAAGTGGGTTTCCCATCCCACCTTCTCATGTCTTCCCCGTGGTCACGTAGAAAAAACCACAGGTCAGCACGTGGGGTGTACCCTCTCTCCCTAGCTGGGGGGCGTTGGGCTCTACTTTTGAGGTCCATGACTCGCACTGGTGCTGCACTGATCTTCCTCACCTCTTCCCTTATCTCCTTCATCTCCTCCTTAAACTCCTCTCTGAGGTCCTTAGCCACAGCAGAGACATGAGCCTGCATTGGGCCAGCCATCATACTCTGATAATTCCTGAGCCTGTTGGCAACAGAACCCACTGTCACTTGGTTGGTATCAGCATCAATCATTGCAATAAAGGAGGTATACTGAGATGGGCCCAGGTTTGCCAGATTCCACATCTGTCCTGTGCACCTGACCTTGTCAGGGTCATTGTCATGCTGTCCATCCCTCCCAAAGAGCACCTCCAGTACTGCCACTTCTCTCAGCTTTTGGATCCCTTCCTCAAGGGTATTCCAACGTGTTCTCTGGTGGTACTCCTGCATTCTTTCCCTGTGGACAAATCTCTCTCTCACGCTCATTAAAAGTCGCTCCCAGAGGGAAAGGAGACCTGTCTCCCTTACAAATACCTGGTCCACACCTGAGTCCTGGGTCAAGGCTCCCAAATTCCTTGCCTCAGTACCATCCAGTTGCACACCTGTACCCATAAGGTCCCAGACCCGCAGTAACCAGGTTGTAAAAGGCTCACGGCCCCGTCGTACAATGTCTTTTCGCAGGTTATGGAGACTCTGGTATGACAGGGACTCGGTGATGATCTCAACTTCTGGCTCCCCTGCTGGTTGTGAGGGGCCCCCTTCCTGACCCTTATTATCTAGGTGCCTTGTTTTCATCCTAGACTTCCTAGTTTCCACAGGGGCAACTGCTGCTGGCTGTGAGTGCCCTTGCAGTTCAGCTGGAACCTGGATGGATGTAACATCTGTGGGTCCCACTGCTGCACCATCAGAGTCTCCCTCTTTAAGGCAGGGGGAGGGTTTCTCACCAGCTGGGGAGATGTACTCCTTCATCATCTGGCCCATCTCACGTATCTCCTTTGCTAGCACCCCCACCCATTCTGGGTGGTTCCTTTCCGAGGTGGGCTGTGGGGCAGGGTCAAACTCTGGGGTAATATCCCTAGTCTCTGGGACAAAATCAGGCTCTGGGGTAACCTTCCTAGTCTCTGGGACAGGATCAGGCTCTGGGGTAACCTCCCTAGTCTCTGGGACAGGATCAGGCTCTGGGATAACCTCCCTAGTCTCTGGGACTGGATCAGGCTCTGGGGTAACATCACTAATCCCTGGGGTAGCTATCAGGGTTGTTATCCAAGTCAATCTCCCCTTATCTCTGAATGTTAGATAGAACAGATTTAACAGGGATATAAACAACACTAGCCACAATATAATGTCATTAGCATTTAAAGCGGATTGGAACCCCTTGAAGACTGGTGGGGTGAACTTCAAAAACCCTGTGATGGGTTGAGAAAAAATTTCACCTGCTGCCACTTCCTCACAGTAAGTACCATTATTGAAGTAGCCCCAGAAACACACACTTAGAGTGCGATAGCTCTGAATCCATGTGGCCATCTTCCAGAGAAAATTAAAAATCCATGAATTCCTCAACTGATCAACCCACACAATAAACCGGATAATAGCCACAGTAACCTTGGTTATGAAACTCATGTTTAAAAAAGGGCTTGCAAATGGGAGAGATATAGCAGTGACCACATGGAGGCCAATCCAGGGTAAGCTGGACAGCATGGTGTCACCTACCACAAGTTTGGGTAATTCAAGAACTGTTATCCTCTTTTCTACCCCCTCTCTCAATGCCCTCAGGCAATGCCCCACGTTGGGCGCCAAAATCTGTCTTGGTTTGAAAAGACAGGTATGGTTTAAGTAAAGGCAAAAGCCCCTTTTCTGCAATGCAGAATGCACCTCCCCCCCTTTTAATTATTTTAGGTCCAAATCAGACGCTTTCAGGCAGGAGATATGGGGATGTGAAATAACAGTTCTTTACTGGTATTTAACAAGGCAGAAAACAACAACAGCTATGAAAATTGGTAACAGAACAGAACAGTCTAGCTCCGCTCCAGTCCCTTTTGGCCGCAGGCTGTGTCCCTGTGCTCAGTTACCGGTGCTGTGGGGGCAGGGCTGGTCCCGCGCAGTTGCAGAGGGCTGGAGTGATGGCGGCGGAGGCCCAGAGGTGAGCGGGGGTGAGAAGGTGACTCCCCCCTCTCACGGTGTCAGTCGTGGTGCTCCGCAGAGTGTCCGGAGATAGTAGCGTGAGATGCGAGAGCGGCAGAGCGATGTCCCAGGCAGGGAGCGTGGATCTCAGTGCGGAGATGTCAGGGGAGATACCAGAGCGAAGCACGGGGGTGTCCTCTCCGTCCACGAGCCCAGCGAGAGAGAGTCCCCTCCCCAGCCCCCTCTCCCACCTTTCCTTTTCCGGTTCCCCCCCCTCCTCCTCCTCCACCCACCCCCCTACGAGAGAGCATTATCTGTCGTTTTAAGGTGTAGCCACAACTACTTAACATAACAATGGGAGGAATTAACAGCAAGAAAAGGGGGGCAATTCAACCCTTAACAACTTAATATTTGAATGCATGGAGCAGAAAGGGAACACATGAAATTATCTTTTTTTTATAAATGACTACTTGGTCTCTGGAACATCTATTTATATCTTCAATCTTCCTTACTCTCTGTTCAACCATAGTTGTAGTTGCTGTCCCTCTAATTGCATTGCAGTGGTTTTCTATAACCTACTTAGTCATACACATGCCTTGTTTTGAAATTACAAAGCTATTAATACTGAATACTTGTGAGAACCAAAGGCTCTACTGGTCAACTGGAGCATGCATGACTAAAGATTATATTAAACAAATCTAAGTTGCTGAGAGAAAATAAGATAAACATGCAAAGATCAGAAATTTGAGCTTCTGTGTAAAATAAAATGTCTTATTCTGTTAAGAGGAAAGAAATTGTCTTCAGAAGTCTTATATTACTGACAAAAAGTAAATGGATAAGTAATATAAGAAAGAAGTGAAACATGAAAGAGTATTAGAAAGCTTAGAGTATTTGCACACTTCCAAAGCCTACAGTGTTGACAGCCACAGTAGTATGTTACTGGGATATTTGAGTTCTAGAGTAGTGCGAAAGATGACATGAGGCATGATCTCCT
This sequence comes from Acridotheres tristis, assembly GCA_037013685.1. Lineage (NCBI taxonomy): Eukaryota > Metazoa > Chordata > Aves > Passeriformes > Sturnidae > Acridotheres > Acridotheres tristis. The sequence goes on along the minus strand of CM072919.1, from coordinate 29,022,905 downwards.
TTGAGCCTATTTATTCTTCATTGAAATAATGACCAGGCATCAGAATAGACTGCCCAGGGGAGTGGTGGAATCATCATCCCTGCAAGTGTTAAAAAAAATGCACGGATGTGAGATCTGGGATGTGCTTCAGTGGTAAATATGGACATAGTTAATGTTTGGATTCGATCCTGGAGGCCTTTTCCAACCTTAATGATTCTATGATTCTGATATCCCTTGGGTCACTTGAAGTCAGCCATCCCTTGTATGTCCCCTCCCCACAACTTATGCACCTTCAGTCTCCTCACTGCTGAGGTGGGGTGAGAAGCAGAAAAGCCTTGGCTCTGTGCAATCCCTGCTCAGCAATAATGAAACAATCCTGTGTTATCAACAGTTTCCAGCACAAACCAAACCCCTCTGTGCTAGCTACTATGGAGAAAATTAACTTTATCTCAGCCAAAACCAACACATTCTCCACCCCTGATTTACACAACTTACATCATCCTCATATCCCCAACTATATAATAACCATCACCTCTCTTCCCATTCTTTGGTAGAATACAAGATATCATTCCCTTAATCTGTGGGCCAGTCCTGTGAAATATCAATAAAAAGTCCATAAATGTCCATAATTGTCCAAAAAACATCTATTGAGTTAATTTAGTCCATGGCTTCAGGCTCCATCTCTTATGATGGTCACTCAGGACAGATGAGGTGGTGTAAAATTTACCTACTGGGCACCAAAGCCAGCTCAGGTGAGATCACTGCTTCCCTTGCACTGTATTTTGCAAGGCTTCTCCTCCACTGATCCAAGTTGTTTCTATTATAACAATTTGTATAATACGCAAATCAAAGCATCGATTGCAATAAATTAAAGGTATATTCACAACTATGTCCACCACTGATGCTTCTTGTGTATCTGATGCAGCACAGACATCCACAGCCACACATATTTTGAGGTGTGCCTTCTTCAGCATGGACTTACCATTGAGCCAGAATTATTTCAAAGCTACACCTACTGCCACACAGCCACAGATGTTTCAGGGTGTCCTGCTCTGCTGTGGATTCACACACTAGTCACAGTCCAACACAAATTCACACTAGAATTGCAAGCTGTTCAGTAGCACAGCTCAGGGACAGCAGCACGGGTACAGCAGCGATGCCCTGGCCACCTGCCAGCCCAGGCAGGTTGTCTTGGCTGTTATCAGAGCGTTCCCAGGAACAGCAGAGGGAGGTGATCAGCAGCACAGCGCTGCAGTGACTGGAGACAGCAGAAAGCAGCTGCTAACAAGCACAAGAGTCCAATGTACAGCCAGGCAAGTGAGCCCCATGGCAAGCACAGGAGCTGTTGATTTACTGCTAAACAGCAATAACAGACATAAATTCAACCTAGAACACCCCAAATAAACCTGTCATTATGTTGAAGCCGTAAGCCCCACACTGGGTGCCAAAAAATGATTGCTCTCTGCAAAAATATAGAACACAGCCCCACAGTAGGTATTAGACATGAGTTTGGTTATGAATATTCATATGGGAATCTGAAGATGTAGTGAACAAAATAAAAATAGACCAGTTAATTTTTGCCTATACAGTTTTGATAATCTCTTTATCCTACTGTTATATCTTTGACATCCAGAGACAGTAATTTCTCTCTCCTACTCTTTTGTCTCTACAGATTTTAGTGTCTCTTGTAGGTACTGTCTTTTACACAGTTTCTTTCACATATACTTTCTTTAATAAGGCTATGGCACTAATAGTCTGTGTTCCTCTGAGTATCTTTTATCAGTATCTGAGTATATTTTATCAGTGTCTGTTCTTAATACCACCTATTGCATATATATAGAGGGTGAAAAGAGGGTGGATCATTAACCATCATTCATCTTGTCCATTAAGCAGAATATACCTGAGAAAGGTATATAGGGCACATAGGTCACACAAGTGATAGCTATAGAACTTTCCATGACTTGCACAAAACTGATAACCAAGAGTAGACCAATATTTAACATCTCAGTCCTTTTCAGCATTTGATTTGCGTATCAGGATTATGATGCTTTGCTTCTCTGGTACAGGGCATAAGAAATCATGGAAATACAGCAGCTGCAGAGTGCCTTTGGGATAACATACTTATCACCCAGCTTGTGACTGCCAAACCAGGGAAAATTTTGGCTTTTGTTTTTACCATCAAATTTTCTCTTTTAGTACTGCTGAGGAACATGAATTTATGCTGTTGATTAAGTTATTTCTTCATGGAAGTTGGAAGTTACCATGACAGTTTTGGTTCCTGTCCATTTCATTATTCCTAACTAGAACACCAATAGTCACCAAATTTTTTTCTGGGATTATTTCTAAGAACTTACTGCATTATTTGGACAACAAGCTCTGGTCTCAAATGAAGTGTTCCTTCCTTTTGAAGTGCATGTTTCTTTCTTGCTGTATCAGGCCTTTATATCTGCTCACATTTTTCATCTGAAAAGATCTCCAATCTATATAAATATTCCTTTCTTATAGATCTCGGTTGCAATGAATTCCTCCCCTTGCTCCTAGCTTGGAATTAGGACCATAACTTGCAGTTATGACCATAAGGATAGGACTATAACTTAAACGCAAAGTTCGCAAAGCCATTTTTACTAACAGAAAATCATTACATCTTACAAGACAACTTGTAAAGCAGACCACTAGAAAGATATCTTGCTGTCTCTTGTTGTCTTGCCAGACAACAAAACAAAATTTTAGCAACTGTACATCAGCCATGTCTTGATGGCTGATGAAGTCAGATCATCTCAGTTCTCTTTGCTTCCACTAATGAAGGCACTGGACTTCATTACTCATTCTTACTGTGTTACAGCACTGAACCAGCACTTTATTTTTTGAACACTATCCTCTCAAGGTACAGGGATTCAAACAGACATAAAAAGATGAAGAGAAAACATTGACTTTATTCTGTTCAAACCAAGTAGTACCTGATTTTCTGCCTTTGGGGAACGTGGTTTTGGTCTGGAAGCACAGTGCCAAGTTTTCAGTCTTCAGATGTTAGAAAGTACATTGCAAATATCTTCTTCCAGCAGACAAAATATTTTCCTTAATAGAGATTTTCCATCAATATGGAAAATTATCCCCTTATTCAAAACAAACCTTGTTGCTTGTCTCTCTTCTATACTTTTCCCCTCCTACTTGTGTCTTTCAGATCCATTGCTCTTGATATATTTAACTATCATATTCAATTATGAACTACACAACAAATAGTACTTGTTGAAGATAAGTTCCCCCCCACAGGGAATGCTACTTGGACACGCATAAATATTTCTTTCTGAATAAAAAAATCCTAATTTTAAAAACTGAGTGGGGGGAGTAGTTGTAAATTGTTGTTTTGCTTGATTTGGTTTGTGAGTTGTTTTTGTCTGTTTGTTTGTTTGTTTGCTTAAGAGAATTTGTGCAGTTTCTTCCTCCCAGAACTCATCTAAATTGTAACATTTATATGACTCCACTCTATAATTCTTTTCTCCTGCTTGCTTTTAGTACTTGCTGAACTTTACATCCTGCAAATGAGTTAGTATAGTACAATGTACATAGCATGTTTACTTGTATCACTGTTTTGCTACAGGCCCCTGTAAAACTTGCTCTCTACAGTTAAATGAAAGAAAGTTGTAGGAAGGATGAGAGGACTGAGCCTCAAGATGTGCCAGGGTGGCTCAGTTTGGTCATCTGAAGGAATTTCTTTACAGAAAGGGTTGTTAAACTTTCGAATGTTCAGGGAGGTTGTGGAGTACTATGCCTGCAGGTGTTCAAGATATGACTGGACATGGAACTTAGTGCCACGATTTAATTGACAAGGTGGTGATCTGTCAGAGGGTAGACCTGATGATCACAGGGGCCTTTTCCAAACTATATGATCCTGCAATTCCATGATTCTGTGTTTCTAGGATCTTAAAAAGCTCTAAAGCTCAGTTTGAAAAAAATAATAGCAGAGATATTGAAGTACTCTGACTCATTAAAAAGAAGAGATTGTCCAATCTACTGGAAAATGTTGTGGGTATTTCAGAAGGTGGGAGGGATGTTCTTAAATTACAAAAATCAAATGTATCTCTGAAAAATGAACAATACCTTCACTTTGCAAAGGTTTTTTTTTTGCAATTCACCACTAAATGGAATCTTGTAAAGTCTTTTATTAAAGCAGTGTTAATTAGATTGCAAAATAATATGTAAAAATGTCAGATATCAAAGCAGAAATAATAGCAAAACTGTTAAATTCATGAACTGAGGTAGGAATTGCTCTTAGCATAAAATATTGTGTGTTTAGCTTACTGACAGAAATTGAAGAAACAAGTCTATTTTTTGTGAAGATCTGCCTTGGAGAACTGATTTTGCTAATGAAGTTTAGAAGTCTTTCCGTAAGTCCCAAGAGCAAATAGGTGTATAATTCTTACTGAGTTTTAAGGGTTTTTTGATGTATTTTTCTAAAAAGAGCTGGTGCTGACAATGAAGTGAAATTAAAACACCTGCAGGTAATGTAGAATACAGGCAAAGTCAAGTACTAGCTAAACATAAACATGCTGAACACCAAAGGAGCTTGGTTCTTTATATGCTTTATATATAATATCCACACTATTTTTTTATATTAGTATATGCAAATACTTTGCCATTACCAGTTATCTCACAATGATTTCTTAAACAGACATCCTCAGTATTCTCCATGCAAGAGTTCAGTATGCACTTGTCCCATTTATCTTTCCACAAAATTTAGCTGTCTAACTTGTAGAGCGATAAAAAATCCAGGGTTGCCACCATTCACATACATGACATCACACAGAAGAATAAGAAAAGTAGGAATGAGGCCTAGAATTCTGCTGGCTTCAGAAAAGCTCTGCTGTTTCAAAATCATTGCTAAGTTAGGCTTGTCCTCTCACAGCCATACTCAGAAGCCCCTGTATGAGTTTACTCCATCTGTAGACCTGTTTCTGTCAAAAAGGATGCCTACACAGGTAAATCTTAGTGGAGTCTAAATCTGAGATGTGTCTTTACAACTTAGAGTAAGTAGAGGAATACTAAACTCCAGAATTTTTCATAGAATTTTACATGACTGTACATATAAGTTAATAAAAACATTTCCAGCTAGTGGTATTTTTGCTTGACCTTCATCAAATACTGCATAAGGACCTGAAATACAAATTCAGTCTGTGAATGCTCAGAGAATTAGAACAGAGCCATTCACAGAATGGCTGAGATTGTAGGCAGTACTGCTTTTTGCATTATTCAACCCCTGCTGAAGCAGGGCCACTGTGACCATTCTACCCAGGATTGTCCTCAGACAGCTTTTGTCACTCCTGTCAGCTTTGTGTCATCAGTGAACTTGCTAAGGAGGCATCTGCTGTCCCCCAGAGTAATTGATGGCTAAGTCAAACAATACTGGGCCCAGTATTTAACCTAAGGAGGCATCACCAGTGACAAGTCTTCAACTAGACTCTTGTGGCACTTTTGACTTGTGTCACTGATCACCACTCTCTAACCCACAATTCAGTCATTTCTCAATCCACCTCACTCTTCACTCATCCAGCCTACATTTCTTGGCCCTGCATAAAAGAATATCTCTGGAGACAGTTGAAAGTCTTGCTGAAATCCAGGAAGACAACATAGACTGCTCTCCTCTTATCAATTCAGTCAGCTGTCCCTTCCTAGAACACAATCAGGTTTTTTAGGCATGATTTCCATGATTCTTGAAAAGGGCGGCTAACCCTTGGAACAGGCTGCTCAGGTAGGTGGTGGAGTCAACATCCCTGGAGGTGTTCAAGAGGCAACTGGGAGTGGAACTGATCGATACAGTCTATTTAATAAAGTGGTAAGCAAAGTCTGAACCTGATGACCTTGGAGGTCTTTTCCAAACGAAATGATTCTGTGATTTCTTTTTGGTGAATCCATGCTGAATATTCCTGATAATCTTGTCTACCACATGCTTAGACATGGCCTCCAGGATTTGCCATTATATCACCTTTCCAAGAACAAATGTGAGACTGATAGCCTCTAACTCCCTGTGCCATCCTTCTGTCTCTTTTTGAAGACTGGGGTGACATTAACTTTTTATTTCAGTCCTCAGGCATGTCTCCTGATGGTCATAACCTTCCAAAGATGATTAATAATCTAGAAATGGTGCCATGGTGTTGGAACAGGCTTCTCAGAGAAGTGGTTGCAGCACCAAGAATTTCAAATTTTATGAAGCATTTAGACAATGCTCTCAGGCACATGGTATGAAGCTTAGAGTGCTCCTGTGCAAGGCCACCAGCTGGAATTCTCTGTTCCTTTTGGTCTTTTCCAAGTCAGGATATTCTATGATTCTATATCTGCCAGTTCATTCAGTGCTCCCACCAGGGACCATGGTCTTGTTGATGTGCAGTTTAACTAAATGGTCTCTAGCTCAATCTGCCTCATCAACAGAAAGTCTTCTTTTTCCAGACCTTTCCCTTTTTTTGGGTCAGATAGAAGCTGACTCAATCAGCTGGTCTAACCCAGTTTGATATGGTGCCTGGAACTGTTTCTTTCCAAGAGCATGATTTCTCATTTCGCTTTGTTGAAAGTGACAAGGTTACTGCCAGCCCATTTCTCCAGCCTTTGCAGTCCCTTTGAATGACAATACACCCACCAACTCTATCAGCTACTCCTTCCACTGTATCAGTCAACTTGTTGAGGGTGTGCTCTGACTCATCACACACATGATTCATGCAGAGATTAGACAGTATTGGCCTAGTATCCTCCTCTGGGGTACATTAATGACTAACCTGCAGCAGGACTTTGTGGCTTTGATAATTTCCCTCCGAGCCCAACAGCTGCATCTAGATTCAAGGGCACCTCTGTGTCCAGTTATCTATCCCATATGTCCTAAACGTGTAAGAAAGCTAAAATAAAGAATACTTAGAGTAATTTTTTTTTAAATTGTGGATCAACTTTAAGACTATTTGCAACTAAAATATATTTTTTTTCAAGAGGTTAGAAGCTAGAATAAAGATTAAAATATTAATGTATATAAAATACATAAATCAGTTTCTAGAAGCCTTTTTTCCTGCCTTTCTGAGGATTTGTATTTCTTAACTAGAACTTTTATATGTAATGAACATATTAAAAAACCTGTGTCTGAGTCTTGACATTTGTCTGTTTTGCAGAATGTATGATGTACTTCTAGTGCAACCAGCAGACACTGAGCAAAGTGTTCTCCAGCAATCACTGTCTTTCCTAAGCCAGTTGTATTGCATTAATTTATATGATTAACCTTTAAGAGTTCTTACAATGGAGCTTGAAATATGACCCTTACATTGACAGGCATGTTATGGGACATCTGTATATAATTTAACATTGTCTAATGCACTTTAGTTCTTTGTATATTTTGGGGAATTAACTGTTAATGTATTTGAATGGAAATCAAAATTCCCCTCATTACCATGCATTTCATAGGACTACTTTTTTTCTTGAAAGAATAAAGTGGTAATTTTTCTGTGGTGTTATTTAGTCTATTGTACTAAGGGTGGACAAGTCTTTGTATTCTAAAATTTAGATGTACAATTATTTTTCTCTCAAGTATTTACTGGATTGAGATGGATTTGCCCATACTAATTTTCTCCTGCTGAAGCACTTATTTCTGAATAAAGCAATATGACCTTGTCAGTTGAGAAGAACAGTGTTCAGCTTAGAATCTTTTAGAGCTTGTTGGCTCTGAAAGGAAATTACATATTGTACGTGAGAGTGTTATTCTCATATACATTACAGAGGAAAAATTGAGAACAACAGAGATGCTTTTTATTTAAACTGAATTTGCAAATGTATTTCTGTCGTTATGGTGATCAGTAATGCTTCCACATGGAGCTTTACTTCAAGTCTTATCTCTCATTTTTTCTGATAAAGCCAGATCTAAAGTTATCGGAAGAAATTATTTAGGATTATGTATTAAATCAAACAAAACAAAAAAACAAGCAAAAAAAATCTAGTGTCATAGTTTTTTTAATAAGGAAAGGATATACTGGAAAGTCTTGACTGGGATGTTCCATTGGGAAGGTAAATTTGAAAGACAGAAAAGCAACATGGATCTTTAATATTCTAAAAATTTTAAATCAGATATGTGGTACAGGGTCATTTGATTGAAATTATTATGCTCTTGAAACTGATAATTCTGATTATATAAAAAAAATTAAAACTCCACTTCTGTTGTGTGAATCTTTCACTAAAAAAAAATGCATGCTTGCTCAGGTGAAGAAAAGAGAGGAGGAGCAGCTTATGTAACTCTGTCCTGAGGGCTGGTGCAAATGTTTGGAATGGCATTTTGGAGAATGGGACAGTTTTCCTGGATTTCTTTCATGTTAAAACTAGATGTTAATATCTAGTTAAAATGTTAAAATGTTGTCTGCTGAAGAAGTGTAACAAATAACTTTTGACCTATTGTACACTTTTGCCCATCTGTGTAATCTGTAATTATGACAAATCCCATCAATTTGTATCTATAAAATCATATCTAAATTATTTTATCTTGCAAGTTTGATTTGTCAATTTTCTTGCTCGTATTCAAAATTGTTTGGCAAAAATTAGGTTCTTTGTTTTGTTGCATATACTGGAAATGCCAATTTTTTGTCTGGCATTGATAACCTTAAATCTGTATAGTAGAATGATTAGAAATAATTTGCTAAAATATAAAAAGAAAGAAAAAAAAGGAAAAAAAATTTAATTCACTGTATATTTAATATTGACCCGCAGTTTTTTTTAAGGATGTAGCCTGGCACTTCAGGAAATAGATGGAAAGGTGTCCACTACCATGCATATTGGACTGAGCACTCATTTGAAAGGCAGCAAGTATCCAGGAATGTCTGGACTCTATATACTGGAATATATGTATCTGCTGCTTTTTTTTTTTTTTCAGAAATAAATAAATGCTCATTTAATGCTTGCTCCAAATTCTACCAAAGTTAATACAATGATATTGTCTTCAGTATTCTTTGATTGGGAGCCTGGAGCATCAAATTAATCCCAGAACCACACAGAGTAGATTGGGGACTCTTTGTAGATGCTAAAAACATCAGATTTTTGGAATGAAGCAGTATTTTCAGGCTTTAAGGGGCCAATACAGAGAGCAGCTAAGTAATTGCTAACATTGCTTTTGACGTGATTTGCTAAAATGAGCATTTTACCTTTCCAAAGAGAGTCTCTAGTCCCACAAACTAATCCTCTTTAGTGGCAGTTCTTCTATTGACTGTGTTTCTTGACAATGTTTTCTAGAAGATTTCTTGTAATTTTGTGAGGCTGAACCTAGGTCTATTGGATCAGTAATTATCTCATACAGAGGGAGTCAGTTTCATTTTCAGTGCAATTAGTGAATGACACGGAGAGTGCATGTACTTTTCACCTAAAGCAAAAGAGTTAAGGCGACACTCTTGATCAGTTTTAGCCTTTCTTTGCTTCTGGCTCTGTGGAGCTCAGTGAGTAATGGACCATGAAAGAAAGGATATGACACACCAAAAATGACAAGATTTGCACCATTTCCTGTGTCCTGCCTCCTGGCAAATGTCTATCAGAATAAGTGAATATGTGTACTCCTGCTAGTCTGTAAAATATTCACTTCTTAGGCTTTAAAAGCCTCTAAATCAGTATAACCTGTCTAAACAAATTTGGAGGTAAGAAAAAGCTCCTATTTAAACAATATCAGCAGCCAGATCTGAGGCCTATAGTGACCATGCAGTTCCAAGATTTTAAATTTCAGCCAGAAGTTCACTATCATTTGCCCACCTGGCTCAAGACAATATATGAGCAATATATGAGCATTTACCTACACATAAACACACATACACAAATAAAATGCACACAAATAAAAAGGTGTATCTGAACTTCCAAAAATTGAGTTAATGGATAATTAAAATCACAATTCTCTCTTTAACATGAGTGCTGGAAAAATTGATAGTACTGTGAAATTAAATTCTCTTTTTTCCAGTTGAAACATAAAAGATGATGACACAGGCTCTATTTATGCTGTTTTGCCATAGCACTTAAAATATCCTGAAAGCTTGTTTAAAAGGAAATGTTCATTGGTATACAATAGATATGCACTGAATTTATGTGATTAGGACTGATAATCTAGCACTTATTAAACATAAAATTCTAAAACTGACACTGTTATAGGAGTTGTATTCCAACAAATATCTCTCTAAAATCAGTTCCCTGTGGAAGACAAGTGTCTATAATAAAAAGAAACTATTTTTCTCTAGAAAGTCCTGTTAATTAATTTCCTCTAAACTCATATGCTACATGAGTATTTTATGCAGGTTTAAGTATTTGTTTTTCATATTAACTCAGTCCTTTTCGCTCTTTGTATATTGTAGGCACATACTTCAAAGCATGTTTTTCTCCATATCCTTCTGATACTGTGCTGATTCATCTCAGAAACCTAAAGATTTCTTAGGAAAAATGTGAGTAGGGGGAAAATCAAGAAAGCCTAAAATATTATGGTGTCAATATGGTACAACTTTAGTCTGCACCATCTTTGTAGCAGTTTTTTTTTTATTGTTCTTATGTACCTCCCACTCTTGAGAGCTGGAAATAGAATTTCATTGCAATATATGTGTTAAAGGTGATGGTAAAAAGATGGACTAGGGAGGCATGTGCTGTATCTACTTGATTACACAAAGAAAACAACTTACATGACTAAATCTATGTCCACGTCTTAAGGCACGGATGCCATAGGTGAAGGGGAGAACTAAGTATGAAGATTTCTGTTTACTATAATTCAGGAATTCATTAGTTTAATTTCAAATTAAATAAAATTTATTTATTTTAAGTATGTAAGGAAGTACTGTTATTCTTTGTGGATCTTGCTGCAAACAGGAGGTGTAACTAGTGTCTCCATTAAACCCTGACCAGCCCACTGTCCTATCACAAAACAGCTGTTCTCAGTGTTGGGATAAGTCTAGATCCTGAAACAGGGATGCTGTCACAAATAGTCATCAGGAACAAGATGAAGCAAAACAAAGTGTACTCCTGCAGCACCTTTAAAAGCTGGCAAAATATCTTCATTATCAATGGCCCTTTTGTTGATTCTCTAAAGGAAATCCTGTCAAAAGATGCTCAACCCCAAAAAATAGGAATTTTTGATATCAATGATGAAGTTTTATTTCTTTTAGGCAGGTAGAGCAACAAAATGTTTCAGGATCACCAGCCCTTGTTCTTGTAGGTGACTTGAACCTACCAGGCATCTGCTGGGAACTTAATACAGCAGAAAAAAAGGCAGTCCAGGAAGTTCTTAGAGTGTGCAGAGGATAACTGTTGCAGCTGGTGAATGAGCCCACCAGGGGACGGACTATGTTAGACCTGCTTTTTGCAAATAGAGATTTGCTGGTGGGAGATGTGGTGACTGGAGGCCGCTTGGGGCACAGTGATCATGAAATTATAGAGTTCTTGGTATTTGGTGAAATCGGGAGGAACATCAATAAGACTTTTACATTGGACTTCTGGAGGGCAGACTTTGGCCTATTTAGGAGAGTTATTCAAAGAGTTCCTTAGGAAGCAGCCCTTAAAAACAAAGAAGTCCAGGCAAGGTGGATGTATTTCAAAACACATCTTGAGGGCACAGGAACAGACTGTCCCTTTGTGCTAAAAGATGAGTCAATAAGGAAAATGTCCAGCCTCGATGGACAACAAGGTTTTGAAGGAACTTATTAAAAAAAAAGAGGATATATCATCTTTGGAAGGAGGGTCAGGTCTCTCAGGAAGTATTTAAGGGGATTGCTAGGGTATGTAGGAAAAAAATTAGGGAGGCCAAAGTTCAGTTCTTAATTTGGCAACTTTTGTAAAGGAAAATAAAAATGTTTTTACAAATATATTAATGGTAAAAGGAAGGGTAAGACCAACTTTTGAACTGAGATGAGGAGAAGGCACAAGTTCTTAGAGCCTTCTTTACCTCAGTTTTTAGTGGGAAGATGGCTTGTCCTCAGGACAACTGTCCTCCCGGATTGGTGGATGGTGTCATGGAGCAGAATGGTCCCTCTGTTAGCCAGAAGGAGGCAGTCAGAGAACTGCTGAGCTGCTTGGATGTTCATAAATCTATGGGACCAGATGGGATCCACCCCGGGGTGATGAGGGAGCTGGCAGATGAGCTTGTAAAGGCTCTCTCCATCATTTACCAACAATCCTGGATCACTGGGGAGGTTTCAGGTGACTGGAGGCTGGCCAATGTGACTCCCATTCACAAAAAGGGTGGGAAGGTGATTCTGGTAATTGTAGGCCAGTTAGCGTGATCTCAGTATCCCATAAGGTAATGGAACAGTTTATGCTGATGCCATCACACAGCACTCAAAGGATGGCCAGGGTGTCAGACCCAGCCAGTGTAGGTTTAGGAGCAGTAGGTCACGTTTGACCTACCTGATCTCCTTTTATCACCAGGTGACCCACCTGGTGGATGTCGGAAGGGCTGTGGATGTTGTGTACCTGGACTTCAGCAAGGCCTTTGGCACCGTCTCCCACAGCACACTCCTGGAAAAGCTGCAGCCCATGGCTTGGACAGGAGCACTCTTTGCTGGGTTAGGAACTGGCTGGATGGCCGGGCCCAGAGAGTGGTGGTGAACGGTGCTGCATCCAGCTGGGCATCAGTCACCAGAGGTATCCTTCAGGGGTCTGTACTGGGGCCAGTACTGTTCAATATTTTCATTGATGACATGGATAAGGGTATTGAGTCTTTCATCAGTAAATTTGAGGATGACACTAAGCTGGGAGTGTGTGTCGATGTGTTGGAAGGTAGGAGGGTTCTGCAGAGAGACAAGGAACAGTTGGATAGATGGGCAGAGTCCAGTGGGATGAAGTTTAATAAGTCCAAGTGCCAAATCCTACATTATGGCCACAATAACCCTCTGCAATGCTATAAGCTGGGGATGGTGTGGCTGGACAGTGCCCAGGCAGAAAGGGACCTGGGGTTCTGGTCAACAGCTGACTGAACATGAGCCAGCAGTGTGCCCAGGTGGCCCAGAAGGCCAATGACATCCTGGCCTGTGTCAGGAACAGTGTGGCCAGCAGGAGCAGGGAGGTCATTCTCCCACTGTACTCCCACTGGTGAGGTCACACCTTGAGTGGTGTGTCCAGTTCTGGGCCTCTCAGTTTAGGATGTTCAGAGTATGTCCAGAGGAGGCAACAAGGCTGGTGAGGGGCTTGGAACACAAGCCCTGTGAGGAACAGCTGAGGGAGTTAGGGTTATTTAGCCTGGAGAAAAGGAGGCTCAGGGATGACCTTATCACTCTCTAAAACTCCCTGAAAGGTGGTTGTAGTCAGGTGGGGGTTGGTCTCTTTCTCCAGGCAGCAACTGACAGAACAAGAGGACACAGTCTTTAAGCTGCTCCAAAGGAAATATATGTTGGATATTAGAAAAAAGTTTTTTACAGAAAGAGTGATAAAGGACTGGAATGGTCTGCCTGGGGAGGTGGTGGAGTCACTATCCCTGGATGTATTTAAAAAAATGATTGGAAGTGGCACTTGGTGCCATGGTTTAGTTGAGGTGTTAGGGCATGGGTTGGACTCGATGATCTTGAAGGTCTCTTCCAACTTAATGATTCTGTGATTCCATGAAAAGGAAAATGAAAGATTATTCAATCTCAAAGAAGTTATGTGAAGAAAATATGACATTTTATTACTTTCCTTAAGGGCCTTTTGGCTATATTCACTCACCTATATCAATCAGCATCCAATGAAAACATGGAGGTCAATGGAATGGGCGCATCAATCTCAAATATAAAGATTCTGCTGTTATATTCAGTGCCTTGACACTCAGGTCAGATTCCTGGCTCCCTATTGCACATTTTCTGGTGGCACTCATGGGAGAGGAAGCAAGCAGAAATTTGCACAATGCCACTTTGTAGTGAAAAAAGTGCAAAGTTTTCTCCACTAGCACAGTGAAAGAGTGTGCCAGATAGATCCACAAATTTGTATCTCCTGTGCTTAGCTTCTGAAATCCACACTGTTCTTCCCGAGTACAAGTTCTCATTATGACTTCATTCATTACTTCTGAAGCATTTTCTACTTGACTGAAGAAAACTTGAGAAATTTCCTGAGAGAAATAATTAGTATTATTATGTGGCAGTGTTGTGAATTTAGAGTGATGAAACCTTTCATTGTAGGAAACTGACTTCAAATTCCCATAGGTTCCTCAAGGTCATGCTCTGTTCTTGCCACATACTGGAACGTATTAGATTTCCTCTGAGTAACAGTTTTGTAATTTCAAAGTGTTGATGGGTTTTTATTAAACAGTTTGTATCTTTTTACAGGTCAGTATAATTTTAATATGGATATATCGCATGGTTTCTTTTGAAGCAAGTATGTTTTCCATTTCTAAGTACACTGACATTGAGATAAGGTTGCTCTGTTCACTACAGCTAAAGGAATTCAAGAGGTACCTGAAAGAAATACTCTAAGAGGGAAATAACATATGCTGTGTGCAAATCATAGGCAGACAATGCTATCTCAGAAGGGAACTATTAATGAGAAAATTTTACCTAGGAGAAAAAAAATTACTTTTCTGAAAGTTTAGTAAAGACAGCAGATCTTGACATGAAAAAGGGTCAAGAAATGGAGAAGAAATTGAATCGTCAGGGCTGTAACACTGAATCAAATTCTTAGGTTTCTGCCTGTGAAATTTTGACATTTAGCTGATTTTCCACATTTCTGTGAACCCAGAGTCTTCTTCCAGTTGTCTAAGTTATGCTGGTGTGTTTGACACATTTATCCTCCATTTTCGTCAAGCACTTCAAATCTGTGATTTCAACAGTTTTCTCTGCCTGTTAGAGGTTGTATAAGCTACTGTTTCTGTGCAGCATGTACCTTAAAGGACAGTTGCTAGTAAGACAACATACGTAGCACCTTCTGTCCAGCATTCTGAATAGAACCCAGGAATTTTAGCATTGGTAATACTTTTGTGGTGGCTATTATTCTGCATGTGTGTGATGTCATGTCACATTGAATTGTCAAAGTTTTTGGAAGTAATCAATTGATTTTCAGTTATGTATCTGAAAAATTTACTAATTAAAAAAATAAGAAAAAATAAAAAGAAAATGAAAAGATTTCTCAATTTCTTCATCTCCTTCTGGTGGTCTAATAAATGGCATTTCCAGCAGTGCTCTTTTGGTTGCCATAAAAGCCTTGTTTGATTTATGATAAATGTTAATTGCCTTCATATAGCTTCCAGCCTGTCCAAGTAAATGTTCTAAGACAATAAATGTCATGCTTATTCAAGCACATTGTGTACAGAATATTATCTATTAAAGCCACTGTGGATTAAATGAAGCAGATAATATGTGATGAAATGTTTATTTCCTTCCTTTGGCTCACAAGACAAGTATGTATTACTACATAGCTAGATATCTTGCCTGAAGGAAGAGCGTTCCTTTGCAGTTGTGTGGCTCTAATGCACTGCTTTGTTTCTTTACACTGCTTTTTTTCTTTACACTGCATGTACATTACTTTTTGCTGGTGGAAAGCACACACTTAGCTGGAGAAGAAATAGATTTTCTTGGGGCAAAATATTATTGCAACCTGAGGTGAAGCAAACTGGGAAGGTAATAAATTCAAACGAAGAATGCTCTTTTAAAAATCAACAGCAGTGCCTCTAAAATAGATATTATATTGTCAGTGTTATTTTCTCATCCAGTACAGAAGAATGAGAAAGTTTACTCTATTTGACTAAATACATCCAATATCCTCTTAGAATTATGAAAACTCATACTATATGCCTTTCATGTCTATTTTTTTAAGACACTTTGCCTTGAGGGACTTGGCATCAAGTAAATCCATTACAGCAAAGTATCAGCAGTGACACCTCTATGGTTGCATTACATGATGAAAGATTATAGGTTGTGATCATTGCAGTTTCCTCACAGTATCATTACCAACCTCCCTCAACCTCAGGCAAACTCTGAAATGCGGTTTAACCTCACAATTTAACAATTTAACCTCACAAGGCTTACTTCGAATATTTTAATTATCTTTGCTCTAAACGAGGCACAGGATTTCTGTCTGCATCTGTACCTGTATCTGCATTATAGCTATATCCCCTCCATTCCTCTCTATCTCTCTCTCCCCTCATCTAATCTCACCTCCATCTAATCTGTATCTAAATCTATGTAATGTCCATCTTATCTATATATATAATAATAGAATCATCAGGTTTGGGAAAGGCCTCTAAGATCACTTAATCCAATGATTAACCTAACATTCCCATATTTACCACAAAACAATGTCTTTATGTGCCATATCTACATGTTTTTTTGATTCTTCCAGGGATGGTGATTCAACCCCTTCCCTGGGCAGCTTGTTCTAATGCTCAGGCTTCTGTCTTGATGCATATTAAATATCTTATGAGTTATAGAGAATCCACAGCCTCTCTGGGTATCTGTTCCAGTCCTCAGTCACCTTCACAGTGAACTTTTTTCTTGTGTTCACTTCCCATGTTCCAGCTTCTGCTCATTGCTTCTTGTCGATTGTTTGGCCCCATAAAAAGTCTGAATATACCCTCTTGACATGCTGCCTTCAGATACTTATAGATATTAATGACTTCCCCTCTCAGTCATATCTTTCTAAGAGATCCCCCAGCTTTTCCTCATGAGAGAGATGCTCCAGTGCAATAATCACCTTTGCAGACCTGCAATGGAGCCTCTCCAGTAGTACCTTGTCTATCTTGAACTGGGGAGCCAATGCTGGACTCAACACACCAGATGTGGCATCCTCAGGGGTGAAAAAGGGGTTCATCTCTCTCAACCAGCTGGCCCCAATACTGAGCCTTGGGAATTCAGCCACCAGCTGGATGTAACACCATTCACAACCACTCTTTGGGCCTGACCCCATCCAGCCAGCTTTTAACTCAACAAGGAGTGCACCTGTCCAAGCCATGGGCTCCCTGTTTCTCTGGGAGAATCTGTGGAAGATGGTGTCAAGGGTTTTATGAAGTTCTAGGTATACAGGTATATGTATACAAATATCATTATTACTGTAGGCATGTATGTGTTGAAGCATAACTATACCAACTCTATCTAAACTTCTACCATTATCTCTTTTTTTTATAATCTATATTGAATCTATGCCATCTTTTCTGTATTTTTATCTCCATCATCCTTATCTCTATCACGTCTGTCTCTACCATCTCTATCTCTACCTCTATCTCCATCTCATCTATATATGCTGATATATATATTTTCATGTATATGCACATATGTATCTTTAACAGCTATTTTTATACCTGTGTATCTCTATAAATTATCTATACATATCTATCTACATCTATCTATCAATCTATATATCTCTGTATACTGTACTTACTTTTATATTTTTGAAATCTGTTCACACATTAAGTAAGCTAGCATTAGCATTGGTGAAATTTAGAGAGATTGGCAGGGAGAAGAGGTAAGCCATTTTGGCAAGCATCTGCATAATGTAAGCATAATGTATGAGAAATTAGAACACAAAAAAGTATTATTTATTTCTAGGCAAGGGATCAAGATTGGCTATTATTTTAATCTCTCTGTTATTTCTTCAGAACAGGCATGCAAAGAGGAAATCATGGCATTTCCACTGCTCGATATCATGTAGTTTGTGCTTAACCATGGCTGTTACCAAATAAGAAATGCTGAAAACTGAGAAATATGAAAACTGAAGTCTACATTTAAAAAATATTTTAAGTAAATGGAAGGAAAAAATGCACATGTAGAAAAAATGTTAATAGTCTGGATTCTTATATATGTATGAACAGGTGTCCTGACATTAGTGGGAGCAACTTAATTGAAAAGCAACTTGATTTTTTCTTGCAGAATAAATATATATTTTTCTGTTGTACTTATGTTTTAATATATTTTCCATTATCCTTTTCAGTCTGATGGCAACCTCCTCAAAAAACCCCAAACTCAATCCTTAAAGAAGGTGCTTGATCACTTTGTCTGTAAATGTACCAGCATTTACCTTGAAAGCAAAATCTACCTTACACTTTTTTTTCCAAAAGATCAGATAAAATATAATTTGACTCAATCTTTCATAGGAAAATAACGCTATATATTTTTTAGATAGAAACATAGCAGCTTTTGTCTTCTACTTTAGCAGTATGCCTACTAATATAGTTTTTCCTTCTTAGTAAAAACACATATTTTAATAAAAGTTTGGGGAGTTTGTCCATTTCTCACTTCTTTTTGGAGTGAAAATATATTTTGTAAAACTTATCATTTTCAGATAAAGAGGATATATAATACAGCTCAAAAATGCAGCTTTTTCTGTGGTTCACTGACCTTGCAATAGGTGTTAATGTCAGAAGAAACCCCTGTAAGGCTTTGACTGACGTGTTTTGTCAATTTTCTCATAAGATTTGCTGTGTAAGATTTTCCAGTGTTGACATCCTGGTGTTCAAGGCTTGGTGAACTGAGATTTCTTTATGAAGTCAATTCAGTTCTCAGGTGTAGTCTATAGATTTAGAGAGCATACTGTTGTTTTTGAGCTTTGGGTCCCATTCCTCCCATGCCTTGTTGTACAACAAATGTATTTCCCTATAAATCAACATTTTTCTAAGTCTTTAAAAAAGATATGCTCTTTTTGCAGAAACTTGCTTGTTATTGGGCCAAAAGTATTTTCATGTAATTTTTTGGTGCATTTTTCAATGCGTGCATAATAACATATAACTGATTACTGGTTTTGAAAATCAGGTCTTCTTACCAGATTATACAGAAAACTTATTTACCTATGCTCAGTTTAAATCATGCTGTGGTAGATGTATTTTAAGACAAGTTCACATTTGGGATTTGAATGTCTCCTGACAGGTAGACTAAAAGAAAATTAAAAAAAAAATTTAATATTGTCTCGAAAGCTAATGAATAAAATGAATATGTAAAAAAATCTCATTAGGCTCATTAGCCTTTTTAAAACTTTTGAAACCTTAATAATCTGGAGTTGTTTTTGTCGGGCTTTTTCTTTTTTTATTTTTTGGTCTGAGGTTTTTTGAGGGGTGTTGGTTGGGTTTATTGAGGGGTTTTTTGAGTGGCATATGAGAATAGAACCACGACATGTCTTTAATTTCTCAGGGAAAAATAAGAGTTAGAAATGCACTGCACCCCCCATTCTGCCTCTGGATTTGATTTTGTCATTGAACCCAGACAGCACAAACCCATGTTCTAGACACTAGAGCACAAGTTCTTCTAATCTCCTTAACAGCCAAAAAACACTTTCCTACGAGTTTAATGGAAATGATGTGAAGTCTTGGCAAAAAAGACCTAATATGATGAGGACAAAAAAAGCTCTTGTGAAAAGCTACCAGTAGGCACAGTAGTACTGTTTCCTAGAAGAAGTTGTGTTGACTACTTTGTGCACTCTTGTTTAAGAGATTTGTTGTAAGAATTAAATGTTAATAGCTAAAGAGAACATCTAGAATGTAGGGAGTTCTTGAAGGAATTTATAGTTGTGGATGGGAAATATTTTTGAACCAATGCCTGTAACAGGTTCTGTATGTATTTTAGACAAATAAGCTGGTTTCTCTCTGAGTCGATCCAGAAACTGTATTATTTGTCTTATTATCCTTCTCTGTCTGATTGAATTTACATAGGTTTGTGAATTGTTTCAGCACTACATGAAGGAAGTGAAAAACCTGTAGTGCAAGATCTTACTACGCAGAACAAAGAAATGGCAGAAATTTCTTGTCTGCCATGAGCTCTGAAGTATATAGTCTTTTTGGAAAAGAGTCTCTCTTTCAATCTCCAAAAAGTCAAATTTACCTATACAAATTTACCTATACAAATTTCCTTTCCTTCCATTACAAATGGAAATGTGTGTATTTCCCAGACTGTAAAATAAAGTCCTATCTGTTCACTTCCAGCATTAGCTGACTGGTACTGAACAGGTGAGCTAATCCAGTAATATCTGTTCACTAGTGAGTAGTTTAAAAGTGAAGAAGCTATGCTTGCTCATAAACAAAAAATAATCTCAAACACAGTTAGTGGTCTCCGGGACTGAACAGCTTTGGAAAATCAAGATTTTGGTGAATTGACTTTTCACAATAGCACTGTTAATATCATTCTTATTCTATACTATAAGAATACTTTTGGGAATTAAAAAAAAATTATTATTCAGTAATTTTCTTCCTCCCAATTGACTTGTACATTAGCATGACTCTACAAAGGACAATTTCTCAATGTAATCAGGAAAGATTTGTGTATGTATTACATAAGTACTGTCAATGTAAATCCATTTATATCCCTAGTTACTCCTCCTGCAAAGTGCTTAATTTCCTATACCCACATATCTGCATTCTATTTGTATGTGCCCAGAGGTCTTGGGATATGCACTGGGGACATACATAAAAGATAAAATTGGAAAGATAAAACTGGGAGATTTCTTCAACAAACAGGGGCTATGGTCCATAAACCAAACAAGGTGTGAAATTTACCTGGCATGTTGTCTTGGTTTGAAAAGACAGGTATGGTTTAAGGAAAGGCAAGAGCCCCTTTTCTGCAATGCAGAGTGCAACCCTCCTCCCTTTTAATTATTTTAGGTCCAAATCAGACGCTTTCAGGCAGGAGGTATGGGGATAGGAATAACAGTTCTTTACTGGTATTTAACAAGGCAGAAAACAACAACAGCTATAAGAAAATTGGCAACAGAACAGAACAGTCTAGCTCCGCTCCAGTCCCCTTTGGCCTCAGGCTGTCTCCCTGTGCTCGGTTACCAGTGCTGTGGGGGCAGGGCGGGTCCCGCGCAGTTGAAGAGGGGCTGGAGTGATGGCGGCCGCAGCCCAGAGGTGAGCGGGGGTGAGAAGGTGACTCCCCCTCACGGTGTCGGTCTTGGTGCTCCGCAGAGTGTCCGGAGATAGTAGGGTGAGATGGGAGAGCGGCAGAGCGATGTCCAAGGCAGGGAGCGGGGGTCTCAGCGCTGAGATGTCAGGGGGAGATGCCAGAGCGAAGCACGGGGCGTCCTCTCCGTACACGAGCCCAGCGAGAGAGAGTCCCCCACCCCAGCCCCCTCTCCCACCTTTCCTTTTCCGGTTCCCCCCCGACCCCTCCTCCTCCTCCACCCACCCCCCTACGAGAGAACATTATCTATGTTTTAAGGTGTAGCCACAACTACTTACCATAATAATGGGAGGAATTCACAGAAAGAAAAGGGGAACAATCCAACCCCTAACACATGTTAATGTTCCTTTTGAAAGAAGAAAATGAAGCCAGGCTCTTCTCAGTGGTGCCTAGCAATGAGATGAGAGGGAACAGGCAGAAACTGATACACAGGAAGTTCCATCTAAAATATAAGGGAAAACTCTCTTACTGTAAGGATGAGAGAGCACTGGAACAGACTGCCCAGAGAGGCTATAGAGTCTCCTTCCTTGGATATACTGAAAACTTACCTAGAAGGCAATCCTATGCAACCTGTTCTGGTGAACCTGCTTTAGCAGGGGATTGGGCTACATGATCCCCAATGCTTTTCTGTATTGAAGATACTTTGCCTCATCAGAAAATTTAATAAACAAGTGTCACTCACCAAAAGACTAATGAAATTAGGCAGGCCTGGTTTCAAAGCAGGTCCTGAGGAGCTCAGCTGTTGATACTGTTTCATTCTTCTCACTCCATTAATTTTATGTTCTGTCCTTTTATTCTGACCCCTAGCCACTCTTTGGTTCCTTAACTAATGTTTTCTAAAGTTTTCTTTATCTGTTTCGGTGAAGATACTGAAAATTCACCTTAGGCTGGAGTTCTTAGGCATATGCAGATTCTGTATATCTGAGACTTGAAGAAAATGGGCTTGTGAGAACACTGAGTACAGAGGAGAATAGATATACCTTGACCACAGTTAGGTCAAAGATGTAATTAGCAACTGAAATTCTGAAAGAACAGCTCCAGTCCCACCTGGAAAGTTACTAGCTTGGGAATTTTTTTCTCAGTGGAGAGAGTATTCTGTCAAACAGTGACCCAACAGAAAAGAAGAAAACTCAGCCCTTACCAGCTGAATAAGAGAGAATTTCCAGAGTTTTAAGAGCAGAATAAGTAGTAAAGTAAAGGTCATAATTGGGAGCTAATTATTCCCAGTAGCATTTTCTGTAGTCTCTAAGATGCATGCATGGCAAGAAACTGGAAGCAAAAGGTATGTTACTTCAGTTTGACCCTTAAGTAAATGTGCAAATAAAAATACCCCAAAGGGAATATAAATCCCATCTTAGTGCTTAGGAATATCAGTTAACCTTGGAGTTTTATATAACAAAAGTATAAGATAGATCTTTGTGTACCAGTTGTATCTTACTTTTCTTTTTTTCTTTACCTTTATGTCCAGAAGAAGAAGAAGAAGAAGAAGAAGAAGAAGAAGAAGAAGAAGAAGAAGAAGAAGAAGAAGAAAGCATTTCTGCAGTCTTTTGAAACATATTTTTTAATGGTGCACTCATGCATTTGGTATTGTAGACATTGATAAACCAAAAGAATCCACATTAATCAAATCATGACATGTAGATTAACCTGGATTTATTATGACAGAGGAACTCAGTGTTAATCTGAGTTAGACATATAAGCATATTTTATTCTTTTACATGGAGTCCTGCCAAAAATAGCTGTTTTCTAAATAATTTTCTTGTTAATCCATGCAACAACACCTACACTTGGCTGATTCTTTGATTTTTTCATGGTGTACTGGTTTTGCCTGTGAAGAGTTAACTTTCTTCATAGTGTGAGTAAGGGGGCATGTTTTGTATTTATACTGAACACAGGGTTGATAATATAGAGATATTTTAGTTATCAATGAGCAGGGTTTACTCATAGCCAAGGCCTTTACTGCTTTTTATACTGCCAAGCTGCTAAGGATGTTGGGGATACTAATATATATCAGTAGTTATTGCCACCTGCCATAGATTTTCCATTTAATATTACAAAGCAGAAAGTACTGAAAAGCTCATAGGTTCACTACTAAATTCTTTGACATAATCACAGCTGGGACAACTTGAATGGGTGTAGTATCATTCTAGAAATAAGGCATGTAAACTAGGAAAAGGCATCTATAGAAGGTTGTGTGATATATTCATATTGTGCAGTGCATCTCCAAGACGTTTTTCTTCTATTCTCTTGATATTTTCACTGACCTTTTTCTCTGAAAGAATTCAACAAAATATTTTTTCTCTTGTTTGCTGGAGGAAATATATTTTTGTTGTGTTGCTTTTGGATGCAAAGTGGTATATCAGGGGAAAGGATATTTTAAGCTTAAATTTATCCTTAGAGAGAAATAAACAATGGGAGGTTAATGACTGATGTTTCAAGGTGGTGGTAATCACAGAAGTCAAGGTGAGAAGTGATTTCATTTCTAACAGAGTAATATAGTTGCCTCTTTGATGAATATGGACTCACATAATATGAAAAATAACCTATTATTCTTTGAAAAAAAGACGCTGAATAACTTTGTCTTTCTAATATGACAACTTATTCAGACACTCTGCATTTTATTTATGGGCAAACTTTAATGCAGAAACTGAATACCTGTTTTTTTCTTTCTAGAATATTGAAGAGAAGGGATGAGAATGGAGAAAGAAAATGAAAAGAGCAGCAAAAGAAATTAATGGGAAAAAAACCTGTTCAAATAACTTGCATATTTAGCTAAATGTCAAATTTAGTGACTATTTAGTCCAATAATTAGACCATCATCAGCAAGTGGCAGACACATTTACAACAGAACACATCTGACCTTCTAGATAATATCACATTTTCTTTCACTGTATATACACATACCAAAAAGTGAATCTACTTCAAATTATGTTTTATAATGATTCATGAGAACTTTATTACCTTAAAGAAATATGATGCCATAATAACTCATTCATCTGTAATCTCAAAAATATTGGGACTGGTGGTATAGTTGTTTGGTAGGTTTCTTTTTTTTAAATGCCTCCCTTAAACGTGGGAGTTTAATAATTAGGAACACATCTACTCAAACTCTACTTTTGGAATTGAGAAACACAGATTTGGTTGACTTTAACATTCGCTAGCATCATTTTTTTGCCAACTACTTTGGCTAGAGTGAACTTAATTAAGTTAGAAAAGAATAATTCATATACTTCAGTAGAAGAGACTGTACAAAACAAAACCAATTAAACTGCCATAAGAATTTAGAGACAATATATGTCAAAATTTAATTTATCTGAGTTTATAACAAAAAGCCAAGTGTTTGCTTGTAAGAGAAAACTATCTGCTGCAACCCTTTCTAGAATAAAAGAGATAATACAGAACATTTATATCAGTTCTCAGTGTCTTCCAGTAGTTCACTACTGTTCAGAATAAGTTTCTAAATTGCCATGCATATGAATGCAAAAGCACTTAATTATGGGCAAATAGCTCAGTGCTGCTTCTTATCTAACTTGCTCTCCTAAAAACTGCTGCTGAACTGTACAAGGACTGAGACAATATATATCTACATATGAAGATCCTAAATATGTGATTGGATTTTTATGCTTCTGCTTCATAGAGAAAATTAATATCCAGTACAGAAATTATTCCATTTCCTTTTTATTTTATTCTTCTTTTTCCTTCCCAAACTGGAAATATTCAGAAGAGCCATGTTTCATCAAACAAAAGGTTTGATGAACTCCTGTTGAAGACAGCAGGATGTTTTCCCCAAGAAAATATTTCTCTATAAATATTTTGTACAAATTTTAATTTGTGCAGAACGGTAACTGACTGAAATTATGAGAAACAGGTTAGGTTTGTACCCTGGCTCTTTGGTGGCATTGTGCATGTATGTCATGGTTTAACTTCGTTAAACCAGCTGGGGGGGTGGTTCTCTGTGGGGACCAGGTGGAGCCAATCAGCAGACTAGGTTTGAATATTGACACCCAGTTAAACCACTTAAAAGAGTTGCACACACCTCTCTGGAAAAGCACATTTAAAGATGAACAAAGCCCAAGAAAAGCTCTCGTGGTTTCTGGCCTTTGAACAGGTTATATCAGCACTGGGAGCAGCCCTGCTGCAGGGACCAGCACCAGGAGTGGCCCTGTGTCCGGTGCTGGGGGCAGCCCTGAGGCCAGGAGCAGCCAGAGCTGGAGTGGCTGCATGGCTTCCGCCATCCCAGACTGGGAGCAACCATGTGGCTGGGGCAACCAGGACAGCAGCGTGCAGCCATGGCTGCCTCGGCTTGCAAGGCACTTTGTTTAGCCCCATTTTAGCTAACCATGCTGTGGACAGAAGGATAAAACAGCAGCAGCTTTTCTTGTTTCTGGAGCTCCACATGAAAAAAAGCACTGAGTGGGGCGGCAGCCGGCAGGGCTCACATGGTGTCAGCAGAAATCATGTGAGCAGCAGCAAGAGGCATGGCAGAGAGCATTTCCCCAGTGCGGAGCCTGAATGAGATTAACCTCTCAGCATTGCAGAACTCTATAAAAACTGTTTCAATTGATAAACCTTGAGAACAAATGAACCTATGAACACCAATTCTCTCCCAAATCATTAAAAGGAAAGGGTGAAGACACAAAGAACAACACAGGATTCTGAGGTCAACAAAGACGGAGTCAAATTCTAGAAGGGAGGGAACTGAGGAGATGACTTAGTCTTGTCTGAAATTCTTTGGTAAAGCTATGGTGAAGATATATTTGATACAGAAGACTTTGTTTTCTCTCTGTATTTCATGGAATGCTTTGGAGGGATGTAGCATTCTAACTACAGCTGTGAGCAGAAGCATCAGTGGTGAAATAAGCAGATGTTGCAGTAGCTGTGATTCAATGAGAAACTTGAAAAGAGAGAGATGAGAAACCTTGCCCCAGGAATAGAAGAAGAAAACCTCTGTTCCCAGGGATGGATGAAGAGAACTTTTGTTTTTATGCTAGGACAGCTCATCCTTAAAATAGCACCCCAGTAAGTTGACATGGCCGATGAAAGCAGCTGTGGGAAAGCTGAAAAGCATGGGAGAGACTTTCACACTCCAAACAGATTTTCCTTTCCTGGATGGCTGATTTGCTGTGACATTGAAGCCATAAGAGAACCATTTCTTGTGGAGAAGTCTCCATGGCATGGCAAGAGGGACTCCTCTCTATATGTGAACTAAAGAAAGACTATTTTAGAGACTATAAACTGACTGAAAGTCGCAGGTTTTGTCTCTTTACGTTGTCAGTGGGAAAGAAAAGAGAGTGTGGAGGGAAAAGTGTTCTGAAGGTTTATTCTGATTCTCTTATTTTTCTTTTAATTCTTTTAAGAAAGTTTTCTTTATATCCTTTGAAGTTTTGAGCCTGCTTTGCTCTCCTCCTAATCCTTATACTGCAGCAGAAAATGAGTACATAATTCTAGTGGATGCATGGGCATTTGGCCAGCACTAGACCCACTACAGTGTGGAATGGGAGTGACAGAAAAGAAAAATATAAAAAATGTCAAGATTCCACTGTTCCACTCTGCACATTTTTAAAGAGATTTGAAATACAAAATTGTATGAGGCCTTTCAGGCACCCATATGGAAATCAGCCTTGTATTCTAGGATCAGGTCACCAGTCTTAGCTGCATTTGCATTTATGTAGGCTTTACTTACAGATATTTAAATACTTTTATTTTAGTCTTTGTACAATGGTATTCTTCAAGTACAAACACAACAATTTTTGATGCTCAGAAAATAGGGACCCTAGGGTTCTGTCGGTCCTGGTTCCTGTCCTGTCCTTAATGACCTGAAATGGTTACTTAATGTATTCCATTAATTTCTCAGTTGACACCAGGTTTTCTAAAGTGGGAGTTGTTGGGAGAAGGGGCAGCTTTGGGACACTTAACTCGAGCCTGGTGTCTAGAGGGAAGGAATTAAGAGGAGAGGGATAAAAAGTAGTGTGAGACTGCTGCTGAGACAGATAAGGTTCAGACTGCACATATTGCAATCAACATGTCATCTTGAGGATAACTAAGTGGTGGAACAATTTGATCAGAATGGCTTCAGACTCTTCATCTTAGGAGACTTTCATATGCCCTTGGGACAAAGCCCTGTGCCTCCCCATCTGAGTTCCCCGTTGGCCCTACTTCAAGCAGGGGACCACAGTTGAGACATCCCGATGTCCCCTCCAACCCACATGATCCAGTGATTCAGTGTACAAAACAGAGACTAAAAATAGTTTTTACCTTTCAACAGCAGTTTTGAGATGGCACTTATAGGCTGAATAATGAGTATGTACTTTGACAGTGAAGCAGAATTCTAATCACCATTTCTGTTTTGGGGCTTCCTTTGCTGTTTTTTGTATTTGTGTAGGCACCTGTGCCGAACAGATAGGCTTCCTCATAAGTGATTTGTGAGTGACCTTTCAGTTCCATCAACTTTCCTGTGGAGTTATTCATGGATTTTTGTCTTCAAAGAGACAAGAGAAGTTGTTAGTTGCTGTAAAGTTCTTTATTACAGAAGCACATCAGTCTCAAAGCCAGAGTATGAAAGGTGGAAGTCTGTGCGAGAGCTATTTGGCATAGAGTCCTGAATAAAGCAGCAGCAGCTCTCTGGTATAAAGTCCCGAGTAGAAGCAGATCTCTGGTATAAAGTCCTGAACAAAGGTAGCAAGTGCAACTCCCTTCTTCTTCCGGGCAGTGATGATGATGGTGAAGAGAGAGAGTTCTCACCCCAATATACAGATTTTTATTTGCAAATTACCCAATGAGCTAAAAACATGAATGTAAAACATTTCTTCTAAACCAATTAGAATTCTAATTCTATAGTATGAAAATAGTGTTAATCCTTACTCATAAGTTGCACATGTAGCTCTATCTATTCAGGCAAATGTTTCTATCTGTTCTATCTAAAAAATGTCAGCAATGCTCTTACTATGTTTTCATTATATCTGGGTATAAGTTTTTGAACTTTTACTGAGGCCTATACTTTACATTACTGTCCTGGGGTACAATGCAACAATGTGTATTCTATCACCATCTGTTCAAATGTGGGAGGGGTGGTGATCCTTTTCTCTGTGGGAAATATCCTCTGCTGATGTGCCATCTGATAAGATCAGGGGATGATCATTGTTATCTATTCACAACCCATCCTTCCTCCAGAAGATATATTCCGTTAATGGGCCATGAAGTCCTATTGTGTGACTGATAAGATTACATCATCCCATTGGGAGATGCCCTAGCCAGGGGCAGGAGCCAAGCCTTTCCTACCTAGATAAAAAACTGGGGTTTGGGACACAAAGGCAGACCTTTCTACAGGATCCCAGAGGAAAGTCGGATCATTTCCACATCATCGCTGGATCTTTGGAGGAAAACTGCACCTTCTACAGAAGCACTGCTTCAACGGAACCACATCCGTCATCCAGGAGGACTGCAGCCACCATTTATACGGACTGCTACCAACACCCTGACTGACAGGGTGTCAGGTTGTATTTCTGACTGTGTTGGTGGTTGTTTCTTTTATATTATTGCATGTATTTTATTTTTTCTCTTTTCTCCTATTAAATTGTATTACTGACTTGGAGTCTCGCACTGGTTTTACTTTCAAACCAATACAATTACTTTCTAGGGCTTTTTACTCTCTTAAGGCAAATATTCTTATTTACTTAAAACTTAGACTTCTACTTCATATCTATGTAACTTAATAGTATTTCCACTCACCTAAAACTAAAGCTTACACTTCTACTTAATGTCTGTGTGGCTTAATATACTTTAATTTCTCTAAAGGTTTTAATTCAGTCCCTGCATTCTGATCTCTCTCTGAGGGACTCAGAGAGGCTTCTGTTTTACACACTCCAATGTTTTCCCATACATTTTCTATTATATTTCTTCTTTTTTTTACTGCAGTTTGTTCTTGTCCCAGCTGCATAGGTTTCAATTGTGAATGAAAGTCATTAATAGACAAAGATAGATTGGTTTGGTCTTCCTAATCCTGTTACACAGCATTCTCTGGAGCATATGTTTTCAGTAAATATTCTTGCTTTCTCTGCCTTGTAATTATCATAAAAGGTTGGAATTTTATTTTATTAAGATTATTTTTATGCTCTTTTTTAAAAACAAAAATCAAGTGCTTTATTGGATTTTTTGTTATTTACTGCAAAGATAAAAATAAAAGTTCTGAATTTTTTTTTTCAGCAAATGAACAATCATTTAAAACAAGACAGGAGTTTCTCTACTTCACTATTCTGTTTCTGGGAGTGCTCAGTTATAAAGCCTTAGGAAAAGTGCAGATATAAAGCTGATCTTTGTCTTACTGTCAGTCATGTCAAACTTGGCATACTGATGCACTTTGAGCTGAAAATTGTATTGATCTTTCTGTTTACCATTACTTTGGGTTATTGGGTTAGAAACTGGCAAGATGGCTAGGTCTAGTGGGTGGAGATATATGGAGTCAAATCCAGGTTGTGGTTGGTAACTATAGGGGTTCCCAGGCCTCAGTTTGGTGGCCAGTTTCTGTTTAATATCTTTATTAATTATCTGGATGAGGGGATCAAGTTCACCTTCAGTAGCTTTTCAGAAAATGCTATGATTGTTGGGAGTGTTGATCTGCTGAAGGGCAGGAAGGGTCTGTGGAGGGATCTGGACAGGCTGGATCAATGGGTCAAGACCAAAGGTATGAGATTCATCAAGGCCAAGTGCTGGGTCCTGCGCTTGGGTCATAACAACCTCATGCAGTGCCACAGGCTGAAGGCAGACTGGCTGGAAAGTGGCCCAGTGGAAAAAAATCTGGGGGACATGGTCAACAATGCCTGAACATGAAGCAGGAGAGTGCCCAGGCAGCCAGAAGGACCAAGAGCATCCTGGCCTGTATAAGTAATAATGTGGTCAGCAGGACAACGACAGTGATTGTCCCCTGGTACTCAGCATTGTTCTGGGCTCACCTTGAATTCTGTCTATTTCTGGGCCTCTCATGAAGAAAGACATTCAGGTGTTGAAGGTGTACAGAAAAGAGCCATGGAGCTGATGAAGGGTCTGGCAAACAAGTCGTATGAGGAATAGCTGAGGTTGTTGGGTTGTTTAGCCTGGAGAAAAGGAGGCTGAGGAATGATCTCATTACTCTCTCCAATTCCCTTTGAGGAGGTTGTAGCCAGGTGGGGGGCAGTCTCTTCTCCCAGACAGCCAGTGACAGGACAAGTGGGCATGGCCTCAAGCTGTGCCAGGGGAGATTCAGGCTGGATGTGTGGAGGAATTTCTTCATGGAAAAGGTTGTTAGACACTGGAATGGACTGCTCAAGAAGGCAGATGGATTCTCCATACCCAGAAGAGTTCAAGAAACAACTGAACATGGCACTTAGTGCCATGGTCTAGTTGACAAGGTGGTGATCAGTCAAAGGTTGGATACAGTGATAGCAGACGTATTTTGCCAACCTAACTGATTCTGTGACACTGACAAATAATTATGTGGGACTTAGAATATATTGAGTTGGAAGGAATCCAAAAGCATCAACAAAGTCCAACTCCTGCCCCTGCACAGGACAGCCCAAAGAATCAGAATTGTCTGGGTGGTTATGGAGCTCTGTCAGGCTGGTGCTGTGACAAGTTTTCTAGTTGTCTTGGTTTAGGGCAGATTTGGGAGAAAACCTCCGGAAGGAGCCCCCAGAAAGCAAACCCCCATGACTCCTCCCCCCCACCACTGGGTTTGGGAAGAATTTCCTCATAGAGAAGTGGAAAAAAAACCTGTTTATTTAACAAGAAAAACACTCCTCAGCACAAAAAAAATGAACAACACCAGATGACAAAACCTCTTTCACCGCTCTGAAAGGATGACAAACTCAGAAAGTCTCTCCAGCGAGTGGTCACCCAGTTATTGGTCTCTGGCGCTGGGAATGACTGCTGCAGGTCACAAAAGGCAGACTCCCGGTGTTTCTTGGTGTTTCCCAGGTCCCTGTCCAGAACAGGTTCAGATGGTATCCAGGAACGGGAGAGAAAAAAAACAGTCCAGGGAAAAAATTGGACTGCCTAGCTAAACTAACTAATAAGCAAAAGCAAAAGCAAGGGCAAAAGCAAAAAGTAGGAGTGAGAGCAAAGCGAAGCAAGCAAGCCCCCAAGCAAGCAAAGCAAAGCCTCTCCTAAACACAGACCATGGGGGTGGTGAGCCGGCTGATAACAAGACAAAAACAAACCTTAACTTTCAGAGTCAGTCCTAAAAGCACAGAACATAATACCAAGCATAAACACACGACTGGAGATACAAGCACCTTAACATCAGCTTGTTCCAGTGTCCAGCCACCCTCTGGATAAGAACCATTTCCTCATATCCAACCTAAATCTGCCCTGATACCTTTGGTCCTGTCACTGTCACCCCAGAGCAGAGATCAGTGCCTGCCCCTCCCCTTCCCCTCACACAAGGAAGTTGTAGACTGCAGTGAGGTCTGTCCTCAGTCTTCTCTAGGCTGAACAGACCAAGTGACCTCACTCCTCATATGGATTCCCCTCACAGCCCCTCAGTATCTTTGTTGCCACCCTTTGGACACTCTCTTAACAGCTGAATGTCTTTCTTATTGTGTGTCACCCAGACTGGTCCCCAGCACTCGAGGTGAGGCTGCCCCAGTGCAGAGCAGGACAATCCCCTCCCTTGCCGTGCTGGCAGTGTGGGGCCTGATGCACCCCAGGACACAGGTGGCCCTCTGGGCTGCCAGGGCACTGATGACTCATGTTCAGCTTGCCACAGGCCAGGACTCTGTGGTGGTGAATCCCACCCGCCCCCACCCCCCCACCACTTACAGGCCTGCGATCCGAGAAATGCTCATTAAGGGCTTGGCCTTGAAAACAGCACCTGGGCCCAGCTCTTCCAGAGCTTATCGGAAACACTGTCTGCTCCCAGGAGCTGCTGGTGTCTTTTCCTTATGAAACAGTTTTTCTTGCCTAAACGGCATAACATTCTTGTTCTCACACTTCCAAAGAAGGTGCTGCCCCAAAACTGTGCCCTGGATGAGACACTGTAATGAATAAAGCCCACTGTCTTGTGACCCTATAAGCAATGGTCCAAAATGAGACCCTTTGAACTCTCCTGGATTGCAGCGACCTGCAACCATCAACCTCCCTCTGAGCTGGATGCCTTTTGGAGGTAGTAAACTCAGGCTTGCTACGACTGGAGGATTGCTGAAGGACAATTTATACTGGGCTGATACACTGACTCTTCGAGACCCCAACTTTTGCCCTTTGGGAGATGCAAAGGTATCCAAACTGTGTGTTTCACTGACCTCTGAAGGCCATTTTTCGCGGGTACCTTGTGTGCACTGACACTTTATGTCTGTGTGCATGCACACACTGCTATAGCAAATCTGGGAGAAATGCTTCTTTCTTATGTTATGACTGATGTTCTATGTTTTCAATTTATCCAGCAACAAGATTAAATTTAATAGTAAGTTTTTAATAGTAACAAAATGAATACAATCAAAGTATTGGAGATGACAATTAAAGTATTGGAGATTAAACAATCAAAGTGCATATATTTAAGAATATACAAAATTTAGCAGTGAGTAATTTAGTATAATTGAGGTTCGTATAAAGCATAAGCAAAACCGACCGGGGAAGGCCAGGCCCCCCCCCGCCCTCCGACCAGGGATACGGGGAGTGGCTCGCCATTCCTCACATACCAAAGCATCCAGGCTAACAATCCCACTTATATACTGTAGGCTACAGAAGTTTCTAGAAAACTCCTACTAGTTTCTGTTCCTAAAATCTATGTCACTATGTGTACAGCGCATGTTCTACTAATGGGTTAGGGGGTCTTTCATCCTTTTGAGGGTCTTATTTCCAATGAAGGCTCATCGTCTTCATCAGTGACCGAGGTGTGACCTGCAGGTAGCGCAGGCACATTATGTGACTGAGCAGATGTTGTCCATAACAAGACTTTAATTGAGTCCCATGCTTGGAATCATCCCATTTTGGCCCATTTCAAGGTCAAAACTTTCTATTTCTAGATGCTGCTTGTCAGATCTACGTCCTTCTACTATTCTTGTTTGACTTTCTTCCAACCTCCTTCTTCGATTCCCAACATCTGGAAGATGTCCTTTGCCCTGTCTCACCCATCTCCCCCCTCACTCTGTAACAATTGTCTTCTATTGATTTAAATACAATTTTGTTAATATAGTTACAACTTAATTAGCACAAATCACATTTATCACACTTAGATGTTTAGGTACCTTATATATATCTAAGTAAGTTAGGCAAGTAAGTAAAGTCATAAGTTATAAGCTAAGTGTTGCTAAGTGCTGCTCTTTAGCAAAGTTAAATATATCTTTGAAGTTATAAGTTAGGTTGAATGCTGTCAAGTGTTATTCCCCCGTTAAATTATTAAGGTTAAGTTATTAGTTAATATAAAAATTAAGTTATGTATAAGTTAAGTGTTGTTCCTTTGTTAAATTGTCATGTTTGAGGTATAAGTTAAAGAGCATTGTTAAGTTTGAGTGCAGTTAAGCTTTCAGGCTGTGTTTCTTTTTATTCTTTCCCTCACTGTCCTTTCGTTACAGGTACTTAAACACACCCACACACAGCTCCACCCCAGATAGTTCTCAGTTAAGTTCTGGTTTTATTGGCTAGATTTTGCTTGGTTTTGTTGTTGCTTGTTTTCCCTGGTTGTGCCTTAACTGTCCTGTACGTGGGAAAGTGAATCTTGCCAATGGACTTTGTTGTCCTGTTGCTTAATATTAAATCTGGCTTTAGCTTATAGCCTTGCCAGTGAGGTTATAAATGATCTCAAACACTCATTCATAACAATTTGACACAGTGATCATAGTGGCAAGTAATATCACTGCCTACTTACAAATGCATGGAAAGTCTAAGCCCTAGGTTCTCGGACAAATGGGCTCAGGATAATTGGCATGATTGGGAAGCTGTGAAAGAACATTTAAAAGTTGTTAGATGCCATTCAAAGAAGAGGGAAGATAAAAAAATTTTTTGCAAAATGCTAGGCACCTGTCAAGAAGCTGCCTGCCAATACCAAAATGATATTGTCAAAGGGAAACAAGAACTGAAAACTGAACTGGAAATAAGGAAAGTGACTGAGTTATTTTTGTCCCTGTAAACAGAACAACTGCACGGACAGTTACAGGAAGAAGAGAAAGTGAAACAAAGTCTGGTAGAAAAAGTTGAACTAAGGTTTATTTAGGCTCCAAAACCTCCAAAACCTTCTGTGGAGAGGTAAATTATACCCAAAAACCAACCCTATTTGTTCTGATTAAGATGGCTAATTAACTAAAATTCTAAGGTCGTAAGCCAGAGAAAACTGCAACTGATAATTTGTGGTGTGTTTGTTTAACTGGAGGAGACCGAATCCTGTTGAATGGTGGAGAGGTGAAAGGAATCTGGGTCCTTTGGTCCCTACCCCTCAAATGATCCCCACTCAATAACAGAGTGGCTGTCTGGGTTTGAAAAGACAGGTATGGTCTAAGGAAAGGCAGGAGCCCCTTTTCTGCAATGCAGAGTGCAACCCCCCTCCCTTTTAATTATTTTAGGTCCAAATCAGACGCTTTCAGGCAGGAGATATGGGGATGTGAATAACAGTTCTTTACTGGTATTTAACAAGGCAGAAAACAACAACAGCTATAAAAATTGGCAACAGAACAGAACAGAACAGTCTCGCTCCACTCTAGTTCCATTGGGCCACAGGC
The DNA here is from genome assembly GCA_037013685.1 of Acridotheres tristis. Taxonomy (NCBI): domain Eukaryota; kingdom Metazoa; phylum Chordata; class Aves; order Passeriformes; family Sturnidae; genus Acridotheres; species Acridotheres tristis. Next base: position 28,988,434 of record CM072919.1, on the reverse strand, counting down.
CGTCTCCCTGCGCTCAGTTACCGGTGCTGTGGGGGCAGGGCAGGTCACGCGCAGTTGAAGAGGGCTGGAGTGATGGCGGCGGAGGCCCAGAGGTGAGCGGGGATGGGAAAGTGACTCCCCCCCCACCTCACGGTGTCGGTCGTGCTGCTCTGCAGAGTGTCCAGAGATAGTAGGGTGAGATGGGAGAGCAGCAGAGCGATGTCCAAAGGCAGGGAGAGTGGATCTCAGTGCTGGGATGGCAGGGGGAGATGCCAGAGCAGAGCCCAGGCTGTCTTTCCACTCCACGAGCCAAGTGAGAGAGAGTCCCCCGCTCCAGACCCCTCTCCTACCTTTCCTTTTCCAGTTGCCCCCCCCCTCCACCCACCCCCCTACGAGAAAACATTATCTGTCGTTTTAAGGTGTAGCCACAATTACTTAGCATAACAATGGAAGGAATTCCACAGAAAGAAAAGGGGAACAATCCAACCCCCAACATTAGCCACCCCTGAATTTCTCCCATACTAATATGCTATATCAAATTAAACTGTTACATTATATATACATACATGCAGTTAGAGACATAGGCACAGTACTATAGGTATTTCACCCTAAAACAAGGTCTCCTTGGGGTATGCATCGGGTCTCTCCATTCTTTTGCATCACCCACCAGGTGCAACCTGGTCCTTGAGCGAATACAACTCCACGGATGGGATTGTCTTTGCTGGAGGCAGGATTCACCCAAACAGTTTTTCCTAGCATAGCTCTCATGTGTACCACTGGAACCTTATCTCCATCTGATATTCCCAAGGGCTCAGATTGGGCAGGGCCTGCTCGGTTAGTGGAACCTCGGGTGTTCACTAACCAGGTGGCCTTTGGTAGATTAATCTCCCAGTTCTTGAAAGTTCCCCCACCCAGTGCCTTCAAGGTGGTTTTAAGCAGGCCGTTGCACCGTTCAACTTTCCCTGCAGCTGGTGCGTGGTAGGGGATATGGTACACCCACTCAATGCCGTGTTCTCTAGCCCAGGTGTTTATACGGCTGTTCTTGAAATGAGTCCCATTGTCTGACTCAATTCTCTCAGGGGTACCATGCCTCCAAAGAACTTGTTTTTCCAGGCCCAGGATGGTGTTCCGAGCAGTGGCATGAGGCACAGGGTAGGTCTCTAACCATCCAGTGGTGGCTTCCACCATGGTCAGTACATAGCGCTTGCCCTGGCAGGTTTGAGGCAGTGTGATGTAATCAATCTGCCAGGCCTCTCCATACTTATATTTGGCCCATCGCCCCCCATACCAGAGGGGCTTCACCCGCTTGGCTTGCTTGATGGCAGCGCACGTCTCACAGTCATGGATAACTTGAGAAATACTGTCCATGGTTAGATCCACCCCTTGGTCTCGTGCCCACTTATATGTGGCATCTCTGCCCTGATGACCTGAGGCATCATGGGCCCATCGAGCCAGGAACAACTCTCCCTTGTGCTGCCAGTCTAAATCTATCTTCGACACCTCTATCTGTGCAGCCTGATCTACCTGCTCATTGTGTTGGTGTTCCTCATTAGCCCGACTCTTGGGGACATGGGCATCTACGTGACGGACTTTCACAGGCAGCTTCTCTATCCTGGTGGCAATGCCTTTCCATTCATTGGCAGCCCAGATTGGTTTTCCCCTACGTTGCCAGTCAGCCTTTTTCCACCTCTCCAGCCATCCCCACAGAGCATTGGCTACCATCCAAGAATCAGTGTAAAGGTAGAGTTTTGGCCACTTCTCTCTCTCAGCAATGTCCAGGGCCAGCTGAACAGCTTTGAGTTCAGCAAGTTGACTCGATCCACCTTCTCCTTCGGTAGCTTGTGCAACCTGTCGTGTGGGGCTCCATACGGCTGCTTTCCACTTCCGGTTCATCCCCACGATGCGGCAGGAACCATCAGTGAAAAGAGCATAGCATGTTTCATCTGCTGGCAGTTGGTTATACGGTGGGGCTTCTTCAGCCCGGGTCACTTGTTCCTGTTCCTCTTCGTCGGCAAGACCAAAGTCTTCCCCTTCCGGCCAGTTGGTAATTATCTCCAAAATCCCAGGGCGATTCGGGTTTCCAATACGGGCGCGTTGTGTGATGAGGGCAATCCATTTACTCCATGTGGCGTCAGTGGCATGGTGGGTTGAGGAAACCTTTCCTTTAAACATCCACCCCTGCACTGGCAGTCGGGGTGCCAGGAGGAGTTGTGTTTCTGTGCCAACCACCTCTGAGGCAGTTTGAACCCCTTCATAGGCGGCCAAGATCTCCCTCTCCGTTGGAGTGTAGTTGGCCTCGGACCCTCTGTAGCTTCGACTCCAGAATCCCAGTGGTCGGCCTCGCGTCTCACCAGGCACCTTCTGCCAAAGGCTCCAGGACAGACCATGGTTCCCGGCTGCAGAGTAGAGCACGTTCTTCACATCTGGTCCTGTCCTGACTGGGCCAAGGGCTATCACATGAGCAATCTCCTGCTTGATCTGGGCAAAGGCTTGCTGCTGCTCAGGGCCCCAGTGGAAATCGTTCTTCTTGCGGGTGACCAGGTAAAGAGGGCTCACAATCTGGCTGTACTCAGGAATGTGCATTCTCCAAAAGCCTATGGCACCTAGGAAGGCTTGTGTTTCCTTCTTGCTGGTTGGTCGAGACATTGAAGTGATCTTATTGATGACCTCACTGGGGATCTGGCGCCGTCCATCTTGCCACTTTACTCCCAGAAACTGGATCTCTTGGGCAGGCCCTTTGACTTTGCTCTTTTTAATGGCGAAGCCAGCTGCCAGCAGAATCTCAATGATCTTTCCTCGTTTCTGAAATACCTCCATTGCCATGTCCCCCCACACAATGATGTCATCAATGTACTGCAGATGTTCTGGAGCTCCACCCTTCTCCAGTGTAGCCTGGATCAATCCATGACAGATGGTGGGGCTGTGTTTCCACCCCTGGGGCAGTCGGTTCCACGTGTATTGCACACCCCTCCAGGTGAAAGCAAACTGAGGCCTGCACTCTGCTGCCAGAGGAATGGAGAAGAATGCATTGGCGATGTCAATGGTGGCGTACCACTTGGCTGCCTTGGACTCCAGCTCATACTGCAGTTCCAGCATGTCCGGCACAGCAGCGCTCAGCGGTGGAGTCACCACCTCATTCAATGCACGATAGTCCACTGTCAGTCTCCATTCTCCTTCAGATTTACGCACAGGCCAGATGGGGCTGTTGAAGGGTGAGTGGGTTTTGCTGACCACCCCTTGGCTCTCCAGCTCACAGATCATCTTGTGGATGGGGATCACGGCATCTCGATTCGTCCGGTACTGCCGGCGGTGCACTGTTGAGGTAGCAATTGGCACCTGTTGCTCTTTCACCCTGAGGAGTCCCACTGCAGATGGGTTTTCTGATAGTCCAGGCAGGGTGTTCAACTGCTTAATGCCCTCTGCTGCCACAGCAGCTATTCCAAAAGCCCACCTGAGTCCCTTTGGGTCTTTGTAATAGCCGTTCCTGAGGAAGTCTATGCCTAGGATACATGGTGCCTCTGGGCCAGTCACAATTGGATGTTTCTGTCACTCTTTCCCAGTCAGGCTCACCTCAGCCTCCAGCAAAGTCAATTCCTCAGATTCCCCCGTAACCCCAGCAATTGAATCAGATTCCTTCCCGACATGTCCCGATGGTATTCATGTACATTGTGAACCAGTGTCAACCAATGCTCTGTGTTCCTGTGGCTCTGATGTGCCAGGCCATCGGATCCACACCGTCCAAAAGATCCGGTTTTCCCGTGCCTCTCCCTGGCTAGAGGCAGGGCCCCTCTAGCCCTGGTTATTATTTCTCTCCTGGGCATACATACTGGAGGTTCCTTCAAGGGGATCTGACAGATCATCCTCCCTTCTGTAATACCCTGCACCTCCATGGGAGGCTGAGGCTACCTTCACTTTAGTGGAGTTCCCTCTGTTGGTGTTCCCCTCCCTGAGTTGGCGCACCCGTGCTGCCAGGACAGAAGTGGGTTTTCCATCCCACCTTCTCATGTCTTCCCCGTGGTCACGTAGAAAAAACCATAGGTCAGCATGTGGGGTATACCCTCTCTCCCTAGCTGGGGGGCGTTGGGCTCTACTTTTGAGGTCCATGACTCGCACTGGTGCTGCACTGATCTTCCTCACCTCTTCCCTTATCTCCTTCATCTCCTCCTTAAACTCCTCTCTGAGGTCCTTAGCCACAGCTGAGACATGAGCCTGCATTGGGCCAGCCATCATACTCTGATAATTCCTGAGCCTGTTGGCAACAGAACCCACTGTCACTTGGCTGGTATCAACATCAATCATTGCAATAAAGGAGGTATATTGAGATGGGCCCAGGTTTGCCAGATTCCACAACATCTGTCCTGTGCACCTGACCTTGTCAGGGTCATTGTCATGCTGTTCATCCCTCCCAAAGAGCACCTCCAGTACTGCCACTTCTCTCAGCTTTTGGATCCCTTCTTCAAGGGTATTCCAACGTGTTCTCTGGTGGTACTCCTGCATTCTTTCCCTGTGGACAAATCTCTCTCTCACGCTCATTAAAAGTCGCTCCCAGAGGGAAAGGAGACCTGTCTCCCTTACAAATACCTGGTCCACACCTGAGTCCTGGGTCAAGGCTCCCAAATTCCTTGCCTCAGTACCATCCAGTTGCACACCTGTACACATAACGTCCCAGACCCGCCGTAACCAGGATGTAAAAGGCTCACGGCCCCGTCGTACAGTCTTTTAGCAGGTTACGGAGACTCTCGTATGACAGGGACTCGGTGATGATCTCAACTTCTGGCTCCCCTGCTGGTTGTGAGGGGCCCCCTTCCTGACCCTTATTATCTAGGTGCCTTGTTTTCATCCTAGACTTCCTAGTTTCCACAGGGGCAACTGCTGCTGGCTGTGAGTGCCCTTGCAGTTCAGCTGGAACCTGGACAGATGTAACATCTGTGGGTCCCACTGCTGCACCATCAGAGTCTCCCTCTTTAAGGCAGGGGGAGGGTTTCTCACCAGCTGGGGAGATGTACTCCTTCATCATCTGGCCCATCTCACGTATCTCCTTTGCTAGCACCCCCACCCATTCTGGGTGGTTCCTTTCCGAGGTGGGCTGTAGGGCAGGGTCAAACTCTGGGGTAATATCCCTAGTCTCTGGGATAAGATCAGGCTCTGGGGTAACCTCCCTAGTCTCTGGGACAGGATCAGGCTCTGGGATAACCTCCCTAGTCTCTGGGACAGGATCAGGCTCTGGGGTAACATCACTAATCCCTGGGGTAGCTATCAGGGTTGTTATCCAAGTCAATCTCCCCTTATCTCTGAATGTTAGATAGAACAGGTTTAACAGGGATATAAGCAACACTAGCCACAATATAATGTCATTAGCATTTAAAGCGGATTGGAACCCCTTGAAGACTGGTGGGGTGAACTTCAAAAACTCTGTGATGGGTTGAGAAAAATTTCACCTTCTGCCACTTCCTCACAGTAAGTACCATTATTGAAGTAGCCCCAGAAACACACACTTAGAGTGCGATAGCTCTGAATCCATGTGGCCATCTTCCAGAGAAAATTAAAAATCCATGAATTCCTCTACTGATCAACCCACACAATTAACCGGATAATAGCCACAGTAACCTTGGTTATGAAACTCATGTTTAAAAAAGGGCTTGCAAATGGGAGAGATATAGCAGTGACCACATGGAGGCCAATCCAGGGTAAGCTGGACAGCATGGTGTCACCTACCACAAGCTTGGGTAATTCAAGAACTGTTATTCCCTTTTCTACCCCTCTCTCAATGCCCTCAGGCAATGCTCCACGTTTCGGGCGCCAATATCTGTCTTGGTTTGAAAAGACAGGTATGGTCTAAGGAAAGGCAGGAGCCCCTTTTCTGCAATGCAGAGTGCAACCCCCCTCCCTTTTAATTATTTTAGGTCCAAATCAGACGCTTTCAGGCAGGAGATATGGGGATGTGAAATAACAGTTCTTTACTGGTATTTAACAAGGCAGAAAACAACAACAGCTATAAAAATTGACAACAAAACAGAACAGTCTCACTCCGCTCCAGTCCCTTTTGGCCTCAGGCCGTCTCCCTGCGCTCGGTTACCGGTGCTGTGGGGGCAGGGCAGGTCACGCGCAGTTGAAGATGGCTGGAGTGATGGCGGCGGAGGCCCAGAGGTGAGCGGGGATGGGAAAGTGACTCCCCCCCCTCACGGTGTCAGTCGTGGTGCTCAGCAGAACATCCAGAGATAGTAGGGTGAGATGGGAGAGCAGCAGAGCGATGTCCAAATGCAGGGAGCGTGGATCTCAGTGCTGGGATGGCAGGGGGAGATGCCAGAGTGGAGCCCAGGCGGCCTTTTCACTCCACGAGCCACATGAGAGAGGGAGCCCCGGCTCCAGACCCCTCTCCTACCTTTCCTTTTCCGGTTCCCCCCCCCCTCCCCCTCCACCCACCCCCGTATGATAGAGCATTATCTGTCGTTTTAAGGTGTAGTCACAATTACTTAGCATAACAATGGGAAGAATTCCACAGAAAGAAAAGGGGAACAATCCAACCCCCAACAAAGCTTTACATTGCAACTTTGTTAGAAAAAGGTTAAAAAGAAAAGCTGATTTGTTTTATATAGTTATTTGATTCTAACTACAAGGTCTATGACAAGACATATAACCAGACTCACTAAGTATCTGAGAGAACTACAAGACTGTGAAAATTCAATTTAGTTAACTCCATGACCAAAAGGCTTTTTTTCTTTTCCTCATCTTTTACCTGAATCTCACGCTGCTGGAATTATCTTCCAAGTCATGTTCCAAATTTCTGGACCTAAACACTTGTGCAAGGTTGATTACAATGTCATGTACTATGCTGCCAGAAAAATATTGCTGAAATAGTTCTATTTGTCTTTTTAATTTTTTTCTAAAGGAATGTAAATGATCTAACTTAATTTAAATTTAGTACATTTTAATGAGTTTTAGGGCTATCATAAATTAAGATTTATAAATTAAATATGCACATATGCTATTATAATAATGAATATTCCATATTTACATAAGTTTATCAAATTTCACATCTTCAGCAGACATTTATTAATCTGACAAATGTTATCAAAAAGAAAATTTCAATGTGAACATGAATTCCTTTGGTAGGATTTATTTACATAGTGATGTTGGAGTACACAGAAACATAACTTATTCTTGTACAGGGGAATACAGAGGGATTAATTTAAAATTGAAGTATACAAACATGGTAGAGAAAAAATGCAGCTGCTAGAATTGGCAAAATTAGCTCAAACTACCATATTTTGAGTCTAATATTGCAGTTAGATCTGGTGTATTTTGACCTGTAAAAGTAGAGAACCATTGATATTGCTAGGTGTACCTTCTAAGGGTAAGGCTTTTATCACATAAGTTCTTGCATGTGGACAGTATCTGTAGGGCTTAGCATAACAAGAACAAACTCTTCCATAGTCACAGTGACTAATTCTTGGCCTATAAACATTTGAAAACATTTAAATTGGTGAGCACAATAAGAAAAATTCAACTAAATGACAGCAATACTAAAGCATTACTCAGGAAAAAGATGGGCAGTAGATTTTAAGACTACTGGGCTGAAACTGCAGCATCCTGGTTTCATGGTCAGTTTATCACGCTGAATAATATATCCAATATCAGTGTGATATTCAGAAATTTCAGCAGTGTCAGTTTGCTCATGTAGAAGAACTAGTCTCAGACACACAATCTATATTTTTAAATTTTATTTCTGGTATTGGTATAGGTATCAGCTGCAGAACTAGATGTGCAAATATTAGATAAACAAGTAAAAATTTCCTTGATAAAGACCACCATCTGTCAACCACCTTTACACCACAACTTAAAAGTAACCCTTTTACTGAAATGGATTATCAGCGCAGCCACTTTAGCATTGCTTTAGGAAGTCATTAAGTCACTAATCTGTGAAATACTTACTAAAATATGGATGAAAGACAAACTGAAGTTTTTAACCTAGCTAATATTCTCTTTTACATGACAATGCAAAAACATCTCACTAGACATGCAAAAACTTAGAACCGTTCTCATGTCAGCTACATTCTTTCTGGAAATTATTCTCTCTGTCTTTTCTTGCAGGTAAAGGAATTTCTTGTCACACAACAAGGCAAAACTTGGAGGCCACATTCAGAAGAAAAACTGTTTTAATTTTGGGGTTTTATCAGATAATAAGTCCAGCTCTGTTTTAACTTTTCATGCTTGTGAACCAGTATTGGACATGAAGCAAGATGCTGAGCATATCAGAGAGTGTAAGGTCTTTTATTCATATGTAAATTGAATAAAATAATAGAAATTAAAACTTGAAATAATTTCCAAACGTTTCCAAATGCCTTTTTTAGGACATCTAATAGGCAACTAATAAACAGTATCTGTATATATAAAAAGACACTTTCTTATGGTGGTCTTTTGCTTATTCAAAACACTAGAAAGAGGAACATGATCTCCATAAACAATATGTTTCCATGCTGTGTATGTGTATATGTCTATACCTGCCCATATTATGAAATTCTAAAAATCAATTAGAGAGCAATTAAAAAAAAATAGTCAAACTTAGGAAGCTTGGTCATTTGTAGCCATAATTCTACAAAATCTAACTTTATGGAGGCTTTTAGAAAAATGAGTCAACTGTTAATATTTTTTTCTGGTGTAAGAATCGGCGACCATCAATAGAAATAGTAAACAGCAAAAAAAATCACATATGATTATTCAACATGTAATGAGCAATAGATCAACAGAACTCATTGTCATTTGAAGGTATAGATGCAAAATGTCTATATAGGTTCAGTGGAAAATGAGTAAAGGACTTAGAATCGAAACTAAATCTAACTCAGGAAGCTAAAATTTTCTGTGAAATAAAACAGAAGGGTAGATTCTAAAAATAGTCACGCATGTACAGAAGAGGGATGGTGATGTTGACAAGACACAGCCTATGGGTAGGTCAATCCCTAAAATCTCTTCGCTTCTCAAACTCCCTGTTTGATTTTTATGTTCAATTTCTTTATGAATAATAGCATATATATATCACAGACTAAATCCCTAACAAATTAGCTACTCAGGTATCACCTTCAAGACCAATTTGTACCACAAAAAAACTGTGATACTTAAAAACTCTTCCTCCCTACAAATTGAAATCCTCCGTTCAGTCTCCATACAGGTTCATGGTATTACTGATGAATCATGAAATTAATGAGAAAACGGCAGAACAGCAGAGTATGTTATACACTATTGAAACAGTTATGATATTGCTTTGAGATGTATGAAACAGCCAGCTGTTCCTTGCTCTTCTCTGCATTTTACCTTTTCGAGACTAAGTTTGGATTCCACTGAGAACCTAAGTGATAGGTTTTTAATATAGCTATATAGACTTATAAAACCATCCTGACAAAGATGTCAGGGTGATTTTTTTCCTACCTAGGTTGCCCTACGCAAAGCAAGAACATGCTTTGCAAACAGCTGATATTTTGTAATTCCATTAGGCTTCAAAAACTCATGTATATGCTCTGGGCTGTTTATATACTCCTGTTTTATAACCTGCTGGTCTCCACAGAAAATTCTTGCAGGAACTGAAAAATCTTCTCTTTATTTACTCGTGAGGATGTTACTGGTGCAGGTGGGAGCAGAAATGAAAAGGAGACCACATGCCTGCAGCAAATACTCATAGGAAATAACCTTCAGTTAGGCTGATGCACTTACATATTGCTATTGACTAGACCATGCCTGTGTTCTTCCAAACAGTGTAATTGCAAAGTAATTTAATGTTGCACTGTTAACTTTAAACAAAAACAAGCAAGCAAACAAACAACCAACAACAACAACAACAGGAAGGTTGAAACCTGTCCAAGAAATCAGTGCTTGCTTCCTGATCTGATTTAATATTCAAGCAAGCCCCTCAGAAGATAGAGACAGAGGAGCTGTTGTAAAAATTGAGACATTGTGAGACAGCTTGCAAAACTAGGGAGAGCAGCAGTTGTGCAAAAGCTTTTCAGTGGGAGGGAGAAAAAGGGAGATGGAGTCATTCACAGATGGAGGAGCTCAGCTGTCAAGGGTCCATCGGTTTGGGGACTGGATGTGAGAGCTTTAGGTCAGGCTCAGAGGAAAGGGCGGCGAGACGGATGGCACCATGGTGGGAGCACATTAACAGCCACCTCGTCGTGGATGTTCAGTGGATGTTCAACAATTAAGTTGATTAAGTCTCTGGGTCACTGATGCTGGCTTCCTGGAAGGTTACTTCTTCCTGCCATTTTCTGGTTAATCATATAGTGGGACAGAAACTGTCAAGGAGACTTGGGAGGGCCACTTGGGAGGATATCTGCTTAGGACATGTGCTAGACATGAAAGAAGTTCTCTGACATTTTATTCTTCTTAAAGTTTAACTTTATTTTTAAAATAATTATTTCCATCTAAAAGTATGACAAACCAATCCCTGCTGTAATTTAAAAATCAATTTGTCATTTAAAATAATAAAATTACTGCAATTTATAATATGTAAATTAACACATAAATGCATAATATATATAAATAGAATATATTTAATAAAATTATTGCAACTTATAACTCTTCTGTAAAATTTCAATTGGTAAAAGAAAGAATAAGTGATTGGCTAGAAAGTATATTATAGACAGTAATCTTAATCTTGAGACTTTGGAAAGGAAAATAAAAAATGTAATAATGTATTAAATGAGAAATACAAAGTTCTGACCATTATGGAGTTGTATAGGAAGTACCTAAATGACAGAATATGGGCTATGTCTTTTCTATTATAGAGAGGGGAAAAAAAGGCAATTTTTGATACAAATTAAGATTTTCAGCACAAATATCAAGCCCCTGACAGTAGCTGTGAGAACACTGTCACGTTTGCACAAGATATGTCCTCAGATTCTGAAAATATGTGTTTAGGTGTTCATTCATATGATCCCACTTCTGGGACTCTGGTAGATTCTTATCCCGTGAGAATATTTAATCTGATTTTGAATTGCATTAAACTTTTGTCTTCCAGAGTATCCTGTGGCAGCATGTTCCAAAAGTTAATTATTCATTATAAAAAATATGCTGTATTTAAGGAGATCTAAACATGATGCCTAACCAAGTTACTTAATAACTTAATTTGATCCTTGTGTTATGAATTCTGTTGGACAATGTTTCCATCATTCATGATTGGATCTATGTCAAATCCAGACAACATTAGTCTTTTTAATTTCACTAAATGCTTCTGTTATACAATGTATTGGTTATGTGAAAATCTATGAAGGAGAAAAGTATATTTCAACCGAGGAGTTTTTTTAAAAACCCATCACAGCAAAAAGGGAGTTGTTTCTAGTGGCTATAGTAAATTCTTATTTGTTTACCTAACAAATGCAAAAAAATAAACCCTCTAAAAACCTTTGTGAACACCAGGTGTACATTTGAAGTGTTTCACATGCTGTTATTTAAGAAACATTTACAGCAAAATAATAACGAAAATTTCATATTTGAGTTATTGTTGTTGTTTAGGTCTCTCACAGTTAATATGAATGTTGCAAAACTAAGTACAGCTTATTCCTCACACAGTTATGATAAAAAGAGCTGGAGACCTTATATTAAATTAAATACAATTGAACTGCATCTCCTTGACTAATATTTATCTTGTTTGTTTTAGTGTGGTGTTGGCAAAAGATAAATTCATATCCTTTCCTTGACGAAAATTAAATGCTTCTACTGAAGTTCTACCACTTATGGAGAAATATTTAATGGAATATATTTAATAATGTACAGGGTGTGTACATACAAGGAAAAGAATATTTTCAAGTAAGCAAATACTTTCAATGAACTACTTCAGAATAGATGGGGATCTTCCATTGTACTAGCATAATATATAAACTCTCTTGGAGCTTGAATATCACTAGAGTTCATGAAAAACCCAAAATAAGAAAAGAGAAAGAGAAGATATGATAGACCAAAAAAATACACCTGTATTTTCAGAGAGCTAACTTTGAAAATGTGATAAATGCTGTATAGTAAAGCTCAAGGTTTGCATACTAAAACTCTCTAGCAAGGTTTATACAGAGGTTGATAGGTAGCCCAAATCATATTTTAGAAGGGAATAATGTATCTTACGGCCTGATGGATACTTTTTTCACCTTGCTCAGTCTCTGGGCAAATGAGAATAGAAAACCACCATGGATGTGTGAAATGTTTTCTCTGTGGACAGACAAGAGTATGTGAATATTAGCATGTTTGAGGGTTAAAAAAAAGACAAAACTCTGATCCCACAGCGATAATTATAGAATCATAGAATCAAAGAACCATCAAGGTTGGAAGAGATCTGTTGGATTTTTCAATCCAACCACACATCCAACACTGCCACTGTAAACTCCTAAACCACTCAACCACATCATCTAGCACCATATTCAGAAGCCTCTTAAACACCTCCAGAGATGGTCACTCCCCCACTTCCCTGGGAATCATATTCAATTACCTGATCACCCTGTTAGTGAAAAAACTTTTCTCATATCTAATCTGAATCTCTCTCATCCAAGGGCCATTTTCTCTTGTAGGCATGGTAGAATTCTCAAGGTTTGTTTTGGAAATTAAAAACAGCATATGCAGGGCACACGCAACATATTTTATTAGATAAATATTTTTTAGGTAGCTGTCTTTTAGATAAAGACAGTAAGAAAGGAATGTTTCTTTAGCAGATAAAATTAAGGAGTGTCAAAAATCCATGAAGACATGATCAAGCTTGTGACACCACTATCAGGAGCAGTACACTGTACTCCAAATGTCACTATGACTGCTATCACACGAGCAATCTGCAGCCTGTATTACCTTCACTCTTACCACAAACTTTGTTAATACTATCATGACATGACTGCTGTTGAGTAAACCCCTGGCTGTTCATCAACTCCTTGGCTGATGCTCATTTTGTCATAAGTTTGCTATGAAATTGCCGAATTGTGTTTTCTCAGTCAAAAGCTACTTCAGCTTCCTTCTTTTAAAAATTTAAGTTATAGTAAAATAACAATAGTCTCATTTTAAGGTCCAGGCCTCTATAAACATGGATGGTATCTGTGTCTTGGCTCAGTGCCAAAGTGGTAAAACAGACACACACAATTTATTTCTTGTCCTTTCCCACAAAGATTTTCATAGGAGGATTATGTGAGCACAAAACCCAAAAAGAAGCTGCCTTATGGTCCTAAGGTGCCCAGTCTTGATAGTCAAGCACACTACAGACTGATACATCAGTCTAGACGTCATTCAGCGCTATCACTTCACTCCTTAAGGACCAGTCGGTGGACTCAGGTTCCCCTTCATGTACCCAGCCAAGAATAGCTGGTGGTCAGAAAGCTGCATCCTATCTAGTGGGGGAATCACATGGAGGAAAATACAGGTGGACCTTATAGAATCTGTGTTTCGAGTCTCTTTGATGGCTTTGAATTAGCTACTGCTGTATTGGGCATTTACTTGCTTTTTCTTTTTTTCTTTCCCCTCCTTCAGAAATAAGTTACTGATCTAGTTTTAGTAAGTCCATCTGTTACCTTCACATGAATGTGATGGTTTATCAAAGGTCTTTTTCTCCATTCCTACAGATATCATTTACACTTAAGCTTCCGTCTCAAATTCTTAGCCAACTTTATGGGAGAGTGTATATCTAAGGTCATGATTAGCTTCTGGTGGTGGTGCTGTGTATCAGTTTGGTGAAGTGTTGTATAGAGAGAAAGGATGAAGAACTTTGAGCATGGGTATTTATTTCTCACTCACTTAAAAATTCCAAAAGCAGGTTTGATCTAATTAAGACATAAATCAGTATAAGTAATTAAAATTCATCACAGCTTTAGTCTCCTCATGACTATAAATGCAGACTATATAATTTAGTTTATCATAATGAATGAAGAAGCAAGGAAGAAACAGTAACTGTGTAAGTTTTCTAAATAATTAAATTTTAAGCACAATTGTGGAAAATGAAGGAGGATCAGTAGTCCCCTTGTTGGAGAAGCTGTATATAGAGGATCTAGTGGGGAAGAAGTGAGTGCAGAGACAGATCCAGAGTAGCTTTCAAGCTGACAATATCAGTGCACTAATAAATGTAATACCATTGTACATCCTTGAGGGACTTAGAACTATGTGTAATGACAACTAATATCTAGAATCCATTAAATTGATATACTATAATTGCTAATGTTTTAATCAATCAATATATTGCATTCTGGCATGGGCCAATTTTCATTTAAAGTTTCAATGATATTTACAATGAGTCTACAAACCAGGAAGAGTTTAAAAACCCAAACACATACCAATCCAAGTTTCATGTAAAGGCAACACATGTCCAATCACAATATGTGAGATGCTGATTTTTAACCTTGAGGGAAAAACATTACAATACTAAAAACTTGAAGAGGTCTCAGGTGGACAGACAGCAACCTCCATACACCCCGATATACACAATGATAAACTGAAGTGAATCATCTGCCAACATTAAAACACAAACCAACACAAAGACTAATTTATCAGAATCTATCACTCTTGCAGCAAATAAATTTTACAACTGGGGGACATGTACACACTCTACCTACATCATATGTAGATATTTTGGGACTGAATATTCAAATACAGCATCTTCTTAGCTCAGTCTGGGAGAGATCTCTCTATTGCTTTTTTCCATGTGTTGAACCCACCTAGACAAATTTGCTGTGCTTCAGGGTGTATGAACTCTACCTAGAATGCTGTTTCTGCCCCCAAAAATGCAACAGAAATTAAATGCTTACGGGATCCTAAGGAGAAAACAAAAATGAGGAAAGGTGAAGTAACTTATCTTGTTTATAGAACATAATTTGACTAAGAATAAATAGATACTCTAATATTTTACTTTTTTATCTTGGGATTATTGCTGGGTATGTGGTACAACTACCTAATTGGTTCACATCCTTCAAAAGAGGCCTTTTATTATGTGATAATAAAATATTCATTGCTATGTTGTATGTTTTGAAAAAATCATTAAATCAAAATTGCAAAACTGTGCATTGGCAAGAATTAGTACAGAAATTGAGAGGCCTCTGCCAAACAAAAGCAGTGAGTGCCAGAAGATGAACTCAGTAAAAGATTTCTCAGGGCATAACATTGACAATTAATTATCATAGCTATTTCCCCTTGCCTCTCTTTTCTCCCTTTGTTAATAATGAATCTACAAAGAGCTTTTACCATTTCCTCGTTAGTCCTCTTTCAAACTGTAATTAAATATAGTTGGTCTTGTTACTAAAGGCTCACTTATGATCCCCGTTTCCTATGGGTTATTTCAAGAAATTACTCAAACATGTTGTCTTGGTTGGAAAAGACAGGTATGGTCTAAGGAAAGGCAGGAGCCCCTTTTCTGCAATGCAGAGTGCAACCCCCCTCCCTTTTAATTATTTTAGGTCCAAATCAGACGCTTTCAGGCAGGAGATATGGGGATAAGAATAACAGTTCTTTAGTGGTATTTAACAAGGCAGAAAACAACAACAGCTATAAAAATTGGCAACAGAACAGAACAGAACAGTCTCGCTCCGCTCTAGTTCCTTTTGGCCGCAGGCCATCTCCCTGCGCTCAGTTACCGGTGCTGTGGGGGCAGGGCAGGTCCCGCGCAGTTGAAGAGGGCTGGAGTGATGGCGGTGGAGGCCCAGGGGTGAGCGGGATGGGAAAGTGACTCCCCCACCTCACGGTGTTGGTCGTAGTGCTCAGCAGAACGTCCAGAGATAGTAGGGTGAGGTGGGAGAGCAGCAGAGTGATGTCCAATGGCAGGGAGCATGGATCTCAGTGCTGGGATGGCAAGGGGAGATGCCAGAGCGAAGCCCAGGATGTCTTCCCACTCCACGAGCCAAGCGAGAGCGAGACATAGGCACAGTACTATAGGTATTTCACCCTAAAACAAGGTCTCCTTGGGGTATACATCGGGTCTCTCCATTCTTTTGCATCACCCACCAGGTGCAACCTGGTCCTTGAGCGAATACAACTCCACGGATGGGATTGTCTTTGCTGGAGGCAGGATTCACCAGTTTTTCCTAGCATACCTCTCATGAGTACCACTGGAACCTTATCTCCATCTGATATTCCCAAGGGCTCAGATTGGGCAGGACCTGCTCGGTTAGTGGAACCTCGGGTGTTCACTAACCAGGTGGCCTTTGGTAGATTAATCTTCCAGTTCTTGAAAGTTCCCCCACCCAGTGCCTTCAAGGTGGTTTTAAGCAGGCCATTGCACCGTTCAACTTTCCCTGCAGCTGGTGCGTGGTAGGGGATATGGTACACCCACTCAATGCCATGTTCTCTAGCCCAGGTGTTTATAAGGCTGTTCTTGAAATGAGTCCCATTGTCTGACTCAATTCTCTCAAGGGTACCATGCCTCCAAAGAACTTGTTTTTCCAGGCCCAGGATGGTGTTCCGAGCAGTGGCATGAGGCACAGGGTAGGTCTCTAACCATCCAGTGGTGGCTTCCACCATGGTCAGTACATAGCGCTTGCCCTGGCGGGTTTGAGGCAGTGTGATGTAATCAATCTGCCAGGCCTCTCCATACTTATATTTGGCCCATCGCCCCCAATACCAGAGGGGCTTCACCCGCTTGGCTTGCTTGATGGCAGCTCACGTCTCACAGTCATGGATAACTTGAGAAATACTGTCCATGGTTAGATCCACCCCTTGGTCTCGTGCCCACTTATATGTGGCATCTCTGCCCTGATGACCTGAGGCATCATGGGCCCATCGAGTCAGGAACAACTCTCCCTTGTGCTGCCAGTCTAAATCTATCTTCGACACCTCTACCTGTGCAGCCTGATCTACCTGCTCATTGTGTTGGTGTTCCTCATTAGCCCGACTCTTGGGGACATGGGCATCTACGGGATGGACTTTCACAGGCAGCTTCTCTATCCTGGTGGCAATGTCTTTCCATTCATTGGCAGCCCAGATTGGTTTTCCCCTACGTTGCCAGTCAGCCTTTTTCCACCTTTCCAGCCATCCCCACAGAGCATTGGTTACCATCCAAGAATCAGTGTAAAGGTAGAGTTTTGGCCACTTCTCTCTTTCAGCAATGTCCAGGGCCAGCTGAACAGCTTTGAGTTCAGCAAGTTGACTCGATCCACCTTCTCCTTCGGTAGCTTGTGCAACCTGTCGTGTGGGGCTCCATACGGCTGCTTTCCACTTCCGGTTCATCCCCACGATGCGGCAGGAACCATCAGTGAAAAGAGCATAGCATGTTTCATCTGCTGGCAGTTGGTTATACGGTGGGGCTTCTTCAGCCCGGGTCACTTGTTCCTGTTCCTCTTCATCGGCAAGACCAAAGTCTTCCCCTTCCGGCCAGTTGGTAATTATCTCCAAAATCCCAGGGCGATTCGGATTTCCAATACGGGCGTGTTGTGTGATGAGGGCAATCCATTTACTCCATGTGGCGTCAGTGGCATGGTGGGTTGAAGGAACCTTTCCTTTAAACATCCACCCCAGCACTGGCAGTCAGGGTGCCAGGAGGAGTTGTGTTTCCGTGCCAACCACCTCTGAGGCAGCTTGAACCCCTTCATAGGCGGCCAAGATCTCCCTCTCTGTTGGAGTATAGTTGGCCTCGGACCCTCTGTAGCTTCGACTCCAGAATCCCAGTGGTCGGCCTCGCGTCTCACCAGGCACCTTCTGCCAAAGGCTCCAGGACAGACCATGGTTCCCGGCTGCAGAGTAGAGCACGTTCTTCACATCTGGTCCTGTCCTGACTGGGCCAAGGGCTACCGCATGAGCAATCTCCTGCTTGATCTGGGCAAAGGCTTGCTGCTGCTCAGGGCCCCAGTGGAAATCGTTCTTCTTGCGGGTGACCAGGTAAAGAGGGCTCACAATCTGGCTGTACTCAGGAATGTGCATTCTCCAAAAGCCTATGGCACCTAGGAAGGCTTGTGTTTCCTTCTTGCTGGTTGGTCGAGACATTGCAGTGATCTTATTGATGACCTCACTGGGGATCTGGTGCCATCCATCTTGCCACTTTACTCCCAGAAACTGGATCTCTTGGGCAGGCCCTTTGACTTTGCCCTTTTAATGGCGAAGCCAGCTCCCAGCAGAATCTCGATGATCTTTCCTCGTTTCTGAAATACCTCCATTTCCATGTCCCCCCACACAATGATATCATCAATGTACTGCAGATGTTCTGGAGCTCCACCCTTCTCCAGTGTAGCCTGGATCAATCCATGACAGATGGTGGGGCTGTGTTTCCACCCCTGGGGCAGTCGGTTCCACGTGTATTGCACACCCCTCCAGGTGAAAGCGAATTGTGGCCTGCACTCTGCTGCCAGAGAAATGGAGAAGAATGCATTGGCGATGTCAATGGTGGCGTACCACTTGGCTGCCTTGGACTCCAGCTCATACTGCAGTTCCAGCATGTCCGGCACAGCAGCGCTCAGCGGTGGAGTCACCACCTCATTCAATGCACGATAGTCCACTGTCAGTCTCCATTCTCCTTCAGATTTACGCACAGGCCAGATGGGGCTGTTGAAGGGTGAGTGGGTTTTGCTGACCACCCCTTGGCTCTCCAGCTCACGGATCATCTTGTGGATGGGGATCACGGCATCTCAATTCGTCCGGTTCTGCCGGCGGTGCACTGTTGAGGTAGCAATTGGCACCTGTTGCTCTTTCACCCTGAGGAGTCCCACTGCAGATGGGTTTTCTGATAGCCCAGGCAGGGTGTTCAACTGCTTAATGCCCTCTGCTGCCACAGCAGCTATTCCAAAAGCCCACCTGAGTCCCTTTGGGTCTTTGTAATAGCCGTTCCTGAGGAAGACTATGCCTAGGATACATGGTGCCTCTGGGCCAGTCACAATTGGATGTTTCTGTCACTCTTTCCCAGTCAGGCTCACCTCAGCCTCCAGCAAAGTCAATTCCTGAGATCCCCCCGTAACCCCAGCAATTGAAACAGGTTCCTTCCCGACATGTCCCGATGGTATTCATGTACATTGTGAACCAGTGTCAACCAATGCTCTGTGTTCCTGTGGCTCTGATGTGCCAGGCCATCGGATCCACACCGTCCAAAAGATCCGGTTTTCCCGTGCCTCTCCCTGGCTAGAGGCAGGGCCCCTCTAGCCCTGGTTATTTCTTCTCTCCTGGGCATACATACTAGAGGTTCCTTCAAGGGGATCTGACAGATCATCCTCCCTTCTGTAATACCCTGCACCTCCATGGGAGGCTGAGGCTACCTTCACTTTAGTGGAGTTCCCTCTGTTGGTGTTCCCCTCCCTGAGTTGGCGCACCCGTGCTGCCAGGACAGAAGTGGGTTTCCCATCCCACCTTCTCATGTCTTCCTGTGGTCATGTAGAAAAACCATAGGTCAGCACGTGGGGTATACCCTCTCTCCCTAGCTGGGGGGCGTTGGGCTCTACTTTTGAGGTCCATGACTCGCACTGGTGCTGCACTGATCTTCCTCACCTCTTCCCTTATCTCCTTCATCTCCTCCTTAAACTCCTCTCTGAGGTCCTTAGCCACAGCAGAGACATGAGCCTGCATTGGGCCAGCCATCATACTCTGATAATTCCTGAGCCTGTTGGCAACAGAACCCACTGTCACTTGGTTGGTATCAACATCAATCATTGCAATAAAGGAGGTATATTGAGATGGGCCCAGGTTTGCCAGATTCCACAACATCTGTCCTGTGCACCTGACCTTGTCAGGGTCATTGTCATGCTGTTCATCCCTCCCAAAGAGCACCTCCAGTACTGCCACTTCTCTCAGCTTTTGGATCCCTTCTTCAAGGGTATTCCAACGTGTTCTCTGGTGGTACTCCTGCATTCTTTCCCTGTGGACAAATCTCTCTCTCACGCTCATTAAAAGTCGCTCCCAGAGGGAAAGGAGACCTGTCTCCCTTACAAATACCTGGTCCACACCTGAGTCCTGGGTCAAGGCTCCCAAATTCCTTGCCTCAGTACCATCCAGTTGCACACCTGTACCCATAAGGTCCCAAAGCCTCAGTAACCAGGATGTAAAAGTCTCACGGCCCCGTCGTACAATGTCTTTTAGCAGGTTACGGAGACTCTGGTATGACAGGGACTCGGTGATGATCTCAACTTCTGGCTCCCCTGCTGGTTGTGAGGGGCCCCCTTCCTGACCCTTATTATCTAGGTGTCTTGTTTTCATCTTAGACTTCCTAGTTTCCACAGGGGCAACTGCTGCTGGCTGTGAGTGCCCTTGCAGTTCAGCTGGAACCTGGACAGATGTAACATCTGTGGGTCCCACTGCTGCACCATCAGAGTCTCCCTCTTTAAGGCAGGGGGAGGGTTTCTCACCAGCTGGGGAGATGTACTCCTTCATCATCTGGCCCATCTCACGTATCTCCTTTGCTAGCACCCCCACCCATTCTGGGTGGTTCCTTTCCGAGGTGGGCTGTAGGGCAGGGTCAAACTCTGGGGTAATATCCCTAGTCTCTGGGATAAGATCAGGCTCTGGGGTAACCTCCCTAGTCTCTGGGACAGGATCAGGCTCTGGGATAACCTCCCTAGTCTCTGGGACAGGATCAGGCTCTGGGGTAACATCACTAATCCCTGGGGTAGCTATCAGGGTTGTTATCCAAGTCAATCTCCCCTTATCTCTGAATGTTAGATAGAACAGGTTTAACAGGGATATAAGCAACACTAGCCACAATATAATGTCATTAGCATTTAAAGCGAATTGGAACCCCTTGAAGACTGGTGGGGTGAACTTCAAAAACTCTGTGATGCGTTGAGAAAAAATTTCACCTGCTGCCACTTCCTCACAGTAAGTACCATTATTGAAGTAGCCCCAGAAACACACACTTAGAGTGCGATAGCTCTGAATCCATGTGGCCATCTTCCAGAGAAAATTAAAAATCCATGAATTCCTCAACTGATCAACCCACACAATAAACCGGATAATAGCCACAGTAACCTTGGTTATGAAACTCATGTTTAAAAAAGGGCTTGCAAATGGGAGAGATATAGCAGTGACCACATGGAGGCCAATCCAGGGTAAGCTGGACAGCATGGTGTCACCTACCACAAGTTTGGGTAATTCAAGAACTGTTATCCTCTTTTCTACCCCCTCTCTCAATGCCCTCAGGCAATGCTCCACGTTTCGGGCGCCAAAAAATCTGTCTTGGTTTGAAAAGACAGGTATGGTCTAAGGAAAGGCAGGAGCCCCTTTTCTGCAATGCAGAGTGCAACCCCCCTCCCTTTTAATTATTTTAGGTCCAAATCAGACGCTTTCAGGCAGGAGATATGGGGATGTGAATAACAGTTCTTTAGTGGTATTTAACAAGGCAGAAAACAACAACAGCTATAAAAATTGGCAACAGAACAGAACAGTCTCACTCCGCTCCAGTCTCTTCTGGCCGCAGGCCATCTCCCTGCGCTCAGTTACCGGTGCTGTGGGGGCAGGGCAGGTTCCGCGCAGTTGAAGAGGGCTGGAGTGATGGCGGTGGAGGCCCAGAGGTGAGCGGTATGGGAAAGTGACTCCCCCCCCTCATGGTGTAAGTCGTGGTGCTCAGCAGAGCTTCCAGAGATAGTAGGGTGAGATGGGAAAGCCCCAGAGCAATGTCCAATGGCAGGGAGCGTGGATCTCAGTGCTGGGATGGCAGGGGGAGATGCCAGAGCGAAGCCCAGGCTGTCTTCCCACTCCACGAGCCAAGCGAGAGTGAGACCCCTGCTCCAGACCCCCCATCCCACGTTTCCTTTTCTGGTTCCCCCTCCCCCCCCTTCCCCCCCCACGTGAGAGCATTATCTGTCGTTTTAAGGTGTAGCCACAATTACTTAGCATAACAATGGGAGGAATTCCACAGAAGGAAAAGGGGAACAATCCAACCCCAAACACCTCCCTTCCTTCTTTCATTGGAGTTGCCCCTCAACATTACTCCTCAAGGCTGAGAGAAAGAGATTTACCCACAGTCTTTGGTGTGGATGGGTGAACCCAATCTCTACTTAATGATTGGTTTTGCAAGCTTTAATATAATTGCTTCAATATTGCCTCAAAAATAGTAGTTATAGCTGCCTATACTGGCTAGTAAGCAATCTGATTAAGGTATTTTAGTCTATTCATTGTCATAATCAATTTATTGGTTTGCCATCCATCATCCTGAAGGAGAAAGTTGCATAAAGGTTCAGTTACTGCTATATGATCTTTTAGACAGAAATCATTGATTAAAATTGGGTCTAAGGTTGGACCTAGGCACAGTTAATATCCCCACTAAGGAAATTAGAAAACAAAAGATCCCTTTCTGTACCTTGTGACTCGACAGGATGTCTTCTTCAACAAACATTGAAGCTTCCATTTAGCATGAGATTCATGTATGAATAAAATTAATAATGTCACAGCTGACAGTTTCTTATAACCTAACTTTAATCCATGTTTTCTGTTAGAAGTATTCCCATTTAATTGCCTACAATTTTGGTTGTTTGTGGGATATATTAGTAGCAACTTCTGAGTAGTTAGCCAAACCCAGAAATTCATAATTTGCTAGGTTTTATCACTTATTTTAAAGAAACACCATTGCTCAAAGGAGCAGTATGTTAAACATCCAATTTTTTTTATTTTTGCATTTGTCTAAAGTATTTCACCATATTGAAATTTGATTGGGCAATCATACTGAAACTACATTGGGTTATTCTTCTATATAAGTGTTGTGATGATCATAATGACTGTGACAGTTTAAATAAGTAGTGCTGCTTCCTTTATGAACTGGAATAGGCTTGAGCTCATTCTATCCTTTCCAATTAGGCCATTGTAATTAAGTCATCTGAGACTTTGCTTCCTATCATAAAAATTGCATTGAGAAAAATATATACTGAAAAGTAAAATAAGTTAAAAATTCAAAGATTCTGGAACGAAAACAATGTGCACCATTTTATTCATTTCATGTATGGATTAGGAATAAACTGATCAATTTCCATTGCAAAGAGCTCAGGTTAAGTCTATATTATGTATGAATTAAATCCACACATCAGAGAAGTGATAGGGGGCATTTTACTGTTAAAAAAAAAAAAAAGGAGAATAAACTGCCTCTTACTTGAAAAATTCAGCTCTATAAATTTACAATTTTATTCACTGAAATGGAAAAAATAGCACCCTCACCCTCAGCATCATATAAACTCACAAAAAGGTTTTCTCTCATTTCATGCAGGGAGAACAAAGTTCTTTTCATGTAAAGTGAAGTGCTGGAGTGCTTACATTTTGGGCTATTAAAAAAAGTTGTTTGTATTAGATTTTTGCTTTCTAGATATATTATTATAAAAGCTCTTATTTTCAATAACACTGATTAAAACCAATGGGGAGTTTCATTTTCAGATCCAGAAAAAATACTTTCTAAAAAAAAAAGGGATTACAACCTGTTACTCTGTAGCAGATAAGAAGGGAAAAACTTTAGAAAAAATATTCTGTTTAATTTTATGCCAAATAATACAACATTGCCCATCTATATACTGCAGTTATGAAGGTCATACAGAATGAGTAATTATCCCTTACAACTTCTGACACATTAAGGAAAGAATTAAGTATCCTCCACAAGCATAACAAGTATACAGGTGTGTGAGAAAGTCCTTTTATTCTGCAAGTCAGAAAGCAGGTTCCCCAGACAAAAACAAGAGTGTTCCAAAGCCCTGAAACTTTGAAAACTTCAAATGAATATATTTTATTTCTTCTGAAATATCAGCTTGGATCAGAAGCCAATTTTACTGAGTATATAAGGCATTTATATAGGGTTTTACTTGTATGGCACTTAGATGGGGCTCTTATTTTGGTAACAATTTCCCGTTGGTTACACATTCTTCATGACATCACATCACCTGGTAACTATATCTTATCAAAAAGTTTCACAATATGTTTCTTGGTCACTTCTTGCCCAGGGAGTATTTATATGTGTCTGTCTCTCCCATGGTTTTTGCTTGATTAGTCCTAAGATATTAGGCCCCCTTATTAGTTCCATTGTACTCTCTGTTTTATTTCCTATACTGAAAGTGAGATATCTGTAATGCCTTTGGTGAAATATATGTTAAAAAAAAGAAAAACTTAAAGCTTAAGTTTATTTTATAATTTACTTAATTTACAAATCAAATGCAAATTTGCTATAAGTACAATTTTAATTATTAATTCATGAAAAGTGATTTTATACAGGAATTTTATTCCTTAACAAACAATTAGATTATAAATTCAAAGAATATCCTAACTTGGAATGGACTCACAAGGATCACTTCTGACTCCACACAGGGCAACCTAAAAGATAAATTTTAGAAGATTTAGTATAAGGGCATTGTTGAAAGTAATAAGCTTGGAGCCATGACTACTTCCTGGGAAGCTTGTTCCAGTGCTTGACCAACCTCTCAGTGAATAACTTTTTCCTAATATCCAGTCTGAACTTTCCCTGACACAGGTTTAAGACATTAGCTCACATCCAATCACCAGACACCAGAGAGAAGAGATCTCTCTCTCTAACCCCTCATAAGGAAATTGTAGACAATAATGACATCATCCTTCAAGTCTCCTCACTGAAGCATTAAACCTCCAAACACTCTTTCAAATTGTGCTATCATGTTATGCTACTTCAGCTCTTCCAAATTTCAGTGCTTATGATGAGGCAAATGTGTACGGCTGAAATGAAATCCCTCTTCATGGCATTAACCTAAGTACTCTAAGGCACTGTTTCTTCTTCAGAAAAGCTTTTATGCAATATAGGAACACAGGCTGTTAAAGAGAACTAGTCACCTAAGTTAATGTAGAGAAATGTTGTATTTTCCTGAAATAATTTCTTCCTTTTCAAATAACTGGTAATATTTCAGGATATTTTCCCACACTTCCCTAAAACCTATTTTCAGTGTTTTGTAAGATTTTATTGGGCTCATTATATTGCAAAGCAGAAAACCTGTTGTGAGTTCTCCAGTAACTTTTCTCAAACCTTATTTTTCTATGTGTATTTTGGCACACTCTTAATTTCAAATTAAGGTTATAAAATCAGATTAATTAGGCCCATCCTCTCTGGAAGTTTGCTTCACTGAGATGTGTGTGCACAATGAATAAAAAAGCAACAAAGATGAACCATGATAATTACTACAGTAATGTGCAAAATTAATACTGTTAGTATTACACTGCTCAGTTGAGTTGAAAATGTGGCCTGGCAAAATTTAATGCCAAAGACGTGCTTTACACAACAGAACCAGTGTTTTACTGTCTGGCAATGCTGGAGAGGATTGACTGGATATAGGCAAGCACGGACCACAGAAAAGCTGGACTTGTGTTCTCAGGCCATTTTAAACGAAATCACCTCTTGCTAATATTCAATTTATGCCTGCAATTTATGCCTGTTTTTATATTTTTGCTTGTGACTCGTTGATTATTTATAGTATCCATTGGTTTGTGGAGAGTTGCAAGAACATTCTTGAATTAAAATTGCTCCACACTGAACATAAAAAATTGTGCTCTTTTCTGAGCAAATTTTGGTAGTAGGTCCCCTCCTGCACACAACAGATGCCCATTGTCTTTATCTGCCACAAGTCAGTTCTGTACTCTGTGAAGTCACTATGTCCAGAAGATATCATGATATTCTACATATGATATGATATTGCTGCATTGCAGGTTTTAGAGAATACTCTGCTTGCCTCTTTTTTTTTTTTCTTTTATGCTCTAGGCTACTTCTTAGTGGTGTATTTTTTAGAATAGGTTACTGGTGGACACACTTAAATTATGCTTAGATCCTGATATAAATGCTTTTTAAGCCTGGGTGTACTTCATACAGTATTATTGTCATTGTTCTGTTGGCAAAAATAAACTACTGAAGTTAGTGGTAAACAACATATCAATAATTTGCTTTTGCAACACTGCAGCTTTTAGTTACATTTTTATACTCCTTCTGTGTTGCTATTTCTGATACATATGTTCTGTACTGATGCAAATAAATAGAACATTAAAACATATTGTCAAAAAAGAATACAAGAAAACTTAAGTAATCCGAAAAGGCATACATTGTTTACTTTCTGGGCTTCGTGTATAAATTTTTCAGAATCACTACACAAATATGTCACTTAGATGAAGGGATGAATGGATGGATGGATGGATGGATGGATGGATGGATGGATGGATGGAATGAAAACTTGAAGCAAGATTCAGATATTTAGGACATCCAAATACCTAAATGCACAAAGATAAAGTAAGATAGATATTAAAATATTAAGCTTTTTTTATTATTATTTCCATAACACTTCAGGTGTTTTTCTAACTGTCATTAAAATCCTAGCAACCCATTGATTAAGATGACTGACTTTTTAGGAACTAGAGGACACAAAATGGAGGAGAAATTGACTGAAGTAAATTAATATAGATACACACCCGTGAAAGACACAAACATCAAAATAATAGTTGTTTGTCAACAGTATTTAAATGAAAGGCCTAACTGAGGTAGATTTTCACATTTCAATTGGACAATTTGTTAAATGAGTTTGTGAATTTTTGAAAGGGAAAAAATGAAAGTTTGAAATATAACCAAGTATGTAATTTAAACACAAAAGATCTTTCTTTCAAGAGATACCTGCCAAAATAAGAAAACTTAAAAAAATAAAACCAACCAAAAAAATACATACAAAAAAAAATTAAAACCCTTTCTTTTAAAGCTTTAACACTTTTTTTAAAATATTGTCATATATTTGAGCATTGAGTTACACATAAGTAATTCACAGAATGTTCTTTTTTTTTCTCTAGATTTAGTTTGGCTGCAGAAAACAGTTTATGTTTAATGTGAGTGGCATTAAACAAGATCTGAATAGTCTTTTTAGATACAAATTAATTTCAATAGTATGAAATAGTAATGCTCCTAAAATAAATATGGAATAGTTACTGGAGCTTTGTCTCTTCTAGGCATCTAAATCTTCTGATTAAGTCCAGTTTCTTAATTGTTGTATTCCAGCATCAAATAGTGGAAATATATAAGAAATATGACTGTTAAAATATTTATTACTCTCAGGCTGGAATAATAAACACAGATCTCTCATTATCTGGGAATGCTGTCATAAATGTTAACAGAATGTCCGAGGAAAAGTGGTGGTGGCTGTGGCTTTTATGGACCCTAAAATGGGGTTTTCACCCTTTCTCCGGTCTAGCTCAGGTGTTAGGGTGAAATCTTCCCGGATCCTAGCCACATGGACGTAGATAAGATATCAAAAGAGGCCCTTTTTCCAGATAAGGTTACAGGATTTATTTCTTGTGGGTAGTGAGGGGAAGGAAGGGAGAAGAGGGGAAAAGAGAAGGAAAAGAGAGGGAAAAGGGGGAAAAGAGCGGGGAAAAGAGCAGGGAAAAAGAGGGGAAAAAGAGGAAAAAAAGAGAGAGAGGCCAGGGGGTCCTGACTTTTTCTAGGGTCTCGAAAGGGGGGCGGGGAGAAATTGGATCCCAGCCAGCCCTGTATGGCCAGGAGGGGAGAGGGGTCAAGATACAGGGCACAGCAGGGGTCACAGAATGTACCATTTACAATGTATCTAGGAAATGCAACAGGTGGCAGTTAAAACAGAGATGGTAGCAGTTTGCAGTCATTTAAAACATTATGAGGCTTTCCTAACACAATTGAAAGGCATTAATATATGCAGTTTGCTTTTAGTTTTTTGCATCCTCATATCTCAGTGCCGTTCATTCATAATAAAACGTGAATCTGTGACACTATTTTGTCTCTAGGATAAATGCTCAAACTGTTACCTTGGAGATTATGCCCTTGACATAACTCTTCCTTGTTTGTTTTTGCATTCTTCTGTTAGCAGTGATAGCTGCTGTCAATCACTTTTTTCCTACTGGAAGCCATCAATCAAAGTCTAGTGTTTGAAGTAAATTTAAATTACTAAATTTATCAACTATCATAAAATAGAGAAGCCACGTTCTGCTTACAGCTTTGGTTTTGGTGGTTTTATTGATTTAGGTGTGTTTGGGTTTTGGGGTTTAGGGGTTTGGTAGGGCATTTTGTTGCATCTCAGAAATTGCAATGCAAGCGTTATAGTTAGTCAAAGAATATAAACTCATTTTCACTTGAGAACTGTGCACCAAGATATAGGCTGGATGGTCACCACACAACCATCAGCATTCAGCCCTTCTGAAAAAACTGTGCTCTACAGTACTCCAGTCATTCTATGAATTGATTATTCTGTGTTCCAAACAAAAAAATGCCTTTGTCGCTGTCTGCTAGAGAGTGGCGAAGGAAGACAGTAACATGACTTCCTCCAGAAAATAGAAGGAGCAATTTATTGTAGAAGTACACAAATTTTATAGACTACTTCGGTGAACCAAGAATAGGATCAGCTCATTAGTCCAAGGAAGGCAACACATCTTGTAAACATGCTTTTACCAAAACATCACTTCTTACACACACTGCCCTTCTCCACAACACCAGGTGCAACTTTGATATAAATTCTTTCCTTTCTGTTTTCCTTCGAGTAGCCCTGGAAAACTCACATTGCTGTTTTCCCTGACTCCAGTATCCACATTCCTTGACATTTTTCATCACAACATTTGAATTCTCTAGCAGTAAACTTGTGACATGGATGTGTAGCATCAATACTGCAGAGTGCTGTTGTTTCAGCTCTGGAGATACAGGAAGTAATTTTCTGTACCTCAGCTAATAGTAGGGAGTTGAGACTCCATCTTCACTTCCTACTTCCTTCAGGAACAATGAAGTTTTAGTTTTGTTCTGTTTTGTTTTGAGTTTGAAATTTTTTTCATGGAATGACCATGTATTAATTATATATACTTTTTTTAAAATTTAGCCTCTTTATGCTAATCCTCAGCAGTGCTTGCAGATGTATAAAATAGAAAGAGCATCACTAAACTAGAGTAGACAAGAAGAGGTTTTCCTGTAAATCAGGTGCTAACATCTTGGAATAATTTTGCACTTCTTCCACATTTTATTAAAGATTACCTTGTGCAATTTAGGCTCTGGTATAAAGAAGGATAAGTGTTTGGAGTTTCTCCTGTTTAATGATTAATTTCTGTTTGTTAATGAATACTGAAAAGTATTCTTCTGAAAAGTCAAGCTTTATGAATTTATAAATGGAAATGTTCTTCTAATGAAATTATAGGTGGCAAATAAAATACCCAAGACTCAAAAGACCCTGTCTTCACCATCAAAACCCCCACTCAGAATACACTTAATTGTCATTTTTCTCATAAAGAGAATAAAAGGGCTAGCAGATTTAGTGTGAAAAAATTTAATTTACTAGAAATTGTAAGAGTGTATTTGTGCTAGGAAAAGCTAGGATAATATACTTCCACTAAGATTAGTATGTGTAATGAGTAGATGAAGCTACTACTGAAGTTCCAGCAGCAATGTTTACCCTTATGTGTAATCTGTTGGATTGAGATGGATTAAAGCAATTAGTTCTTCCCAAATCTTTATTTTGAGGTCTAAAGTGCATTTTGTTTTTTTCCCAATGAATGAACGATTACAGTACAAACACATTCCTGTGCTTGTATTTAGAATCAGTATTAAGTATAATAGTCAAAGACAAAAACAATTACATTGCCAAAATCATAGGAATTATGTAAACATCCTGAAACAAATTCTGTCTTCATTAGCATGGAAGTGTGATGTAGACAAAAGCATAAATATATCTTAATGGCCTTTCAGTGCAAATATGAGCTAGGGTCAGTATACCAAGTTATACAACAACTTTCTGAATTTGCTATTATTTCTCATCATGAAAGTAAGCATTTGGACAGTGTATTTCCAACAGCCATTGATCCTTGATAATACCAGTTGGCTGATCCTCACCTCTTATGTTTCATGTTGCAGGTCATTCCCCAGACTGATGCTTCTACACGCAGTCTGTATTTAACCGTAAAAAGAATTTTATAATCCTTGTGGATAGGATGCTTCTTATGATATCACAACTCATTAATGTCTCCAATGAAACTTAAATTTTTATTCAGAGAGAAGAAAACAAAAGTATTCCTGAACTTCAGGAGTTGTGAATTCATCTTGATGAATTGCTTTCCAGCTGTATAGCAGCATATGGCAAAAATGTCTGCCTTAGTTTGTAACATCTTGCCACTGATATATCATTTTCTTTTTAGTAGTTGACAGCTCATCCTCATTTTGAAGGTATTTACTTATGCTCATGTGATTGGTGTCTAGCACTTCTAAATTAAAAAAAAAAAAGCTTTCTTTTTGACAGTTTTAACATTTAGAACAATAAATAGGTGCTGCCTTCATAAATTTCCTCTTTCACTTCGGCAAGGGGAATAAAACATTCCTAGACAACTGAGGAGGTGTTATAACAGAAATATATATATCTTCCAACAGAGGACTCTGCTTCCCTTCCAACACCCCCAAAACAACCAGTACAGATAACTAGCTTTAGCATCTGACAAGAAAATATGCTTTATTCAGACAATGGTAAAGGTGTTTTTGCAGGAACTGGCTTCATTTAAGATTTTTCCACCTAAGAAACGGCAAAGAAGTAGGTAGTATTTTAAAGTGCCAGCTACTTCTTTTAAGCAGCTGATCTTTTAACTCTTTTTAAAATAAATTCTAAACTCAGATAAGTATAAACAATTATCAGTTTCCTTTCTCTCTTGCTTATCATATACAATGTGTTTAGTCTTTTCCCAGAAACATGGATCAATCCTGCTAGGGGTATGCAGTGTCTCGCCAACATCATGTGCTAGGAAATGAAATATTCCCATTTCTGAGCAGGGCAATATAGAGTCCCTTTG
This sequence comes from Acridotheres tristis, assembly GCA_037013685.1. Classification (NCBI taxonomy): domain Eukaryota; kingdom Metazoa; phylum Chordata; class Aves; order Passeriformes; family Sturnidae; genus Acridotheres; species Acridotheres tristis. Next base: position 28,957,798 of record CM072919.1, on the reverse strand, counting down.
CTTCTCACATGAACCAAATAGGTAAGCTTGTTCACTTTTTAATTACTACCGCACCCAGTCAGAATCGTGCTATTTGAGGAAACGAGCATAAGCAGAATACAAATAATTCTCCCAAATGAAGCTGTAAACAATGGAACAGAGCATTCTATGTGTTACAGCTCAGTTTTTGTCATTAATTTGGAACGTAACTGTCACAAATTCTTAATTATCTAAGTAATTAGAAAAAGAAATCCACAATGCTTATAAAAAGATAGCTACTTGCAATTCTCCCTTTAGGATACTTAATGTAGGATCTGTATACTCCTTAATTTCGAAATAGAGTAGAAAAATAAGGCAGATGGATTAACAAATACTAGTTTATGCACTATGCATATGGTTCTGCTGATTTTCTCTTTTACTCGCTGTATAGGATGAGAATATTTATCTCCTCTTGTTCTGACTAATCCAAAAGGACCAGGGGGCCCAATTCTTGTTATGAACAGTTTTTTGTTGAGAATGTAAACTTGTTCCAAATCTTTAGTCTCAAAAATTTCACTTACCTTTTCTTTATAAGGCTCAATGACATTCATCAGAGAAGATAAAACATAATCATTGAAACTAATCATTGTCATAAAAATAAATTTCCCTGTGGAATCAAGCTAGTAGCTAACACTCATATGCATAGCAGAATGTATCCTTTTGTCAAGGAAACTGAAATATTTTTGTTTAAAGATGATTGGAATTTTTTGGCGTTTGTAGGGTCAGATTTTGTCACTCCTTGCCCACTGTTTGCTAATATCTGTCCTGAGTGTTCATTGAGAATATATGGAGAGGCATACTAAGCTTTGCTCTCAAAACCACACTACTGGGCAGATTTGAAACTCCATGAAAAGGAAAAGAATTTGCCATACATTTTGTGTGCTGGCAGAGTAACAGAATGTAGTAAGAACTTTTCATTTTTCCTTGTCTCTGTTAGGAACTTTTCCAACAGAGTCCTGGTTGATAAGGACAAATTTATAGAGTCTTATGAGCTGGTTCCAATTAAATGAAATTAAAAGATGTTGCTGGAGTCAGAGTTCCATACATTAAGCTTTGGTTGATTAATGAGTTTGACCTTATTAGATGAAGAGAGTATCAATATCTGAGACAAGTTATCAGTTATTTCCCTCCATTCTTTTCTTCTCCCTTCTCAGCTGTATGTATATATGGTAGAAAACAGCTGGCCAAATTTTACTGTGCTACCTGAAGCCTATATATATATATATCTATGTTTTTGCATTATCTAGGATGAAATTAAGACCAAAAAAATTTAGAAAGATCTTGAAAATAAATAAAATATGAATATGCCTTCCTTTTTCATGTGGCATAACTTGGGGGTGGACTCAGAGAGCCCATATTCTTCAGACTGTAAGTGAGCACTTGGAGCTAGCTCATAAGGAATGATCAGGGAAAAAAAAGAATGTCATGCTTTCAAAGCCTTATGAATCATACAGGAAAAAAAATATTTTCATGCTTTTCTCTGATTCCCAGCAAATACACCATCCAGGTGCGGCAGCATGAAAATTGTACAAAATCTTCCTCCCGAGTAAGAAAAAATTAGATACTTCAGTGTAGATAATTTCTATATACTAAAAACAAATAAAAGCAACTAAAGAATGTTCCAATGCACTTGAATTTTTCTTGGATGTTTTGGGTCTATTTCCTATGAACCTTTGGTATTAATATGTATGTAATAAATGTTATGTATTGGGGCTGGAGATGCACAAAAATTTAAATTATTTTGGGAGTTGGAGCGGCTACAAATACAGCAATGTAAAGGGAAGGGGAGAATAAGGAAGATCGTACTATTTGCAGTCAGTTAATTTCTAGAATAATGTATTACATTATTTAACCAAAAAGAATGAGATGTGCTCCACACTGCCTAAAGTGGCAGTAAACTATTCAGTATGCATGCCTTCATTGACAGTGGCCTCCTCTCCTGCAGTGGCTGCTTGTATCAACTCTGGCACCAATCAAAAGGAAAACATTGCCAAGACTTTTAACAAGATTTTGGCAATTAATGAAATATTTTGTCAATTTGTGAAACATTGTTTTAATTTTCTGGGTTTTTTCCTGAAAATCTGAATATTGCATAGTGAACAATGCTGCTTACCTGCTGTATGTTATTTTGGCATTTTAGCTATTCTAGTCACTTTTATTCCTAAAAATTATACTACCATCTTCCTGAAAGCACGCTATAACATATTATTTTTTCAATATAAAAATAACAAAGCTTGTCATGATACTTTTAAAAATTTTGACCATCAATTTTCTACCATTTTTTAAAATTTGTGCGGCCAATTAATCTGCAATGGACACTGGTGCCAAGCTGTTGGCAGCATGGGGGCTTGACTCTGTGTGGAGAGTCCAGGAGCTGTACGTGTTGGACACAGCACATTCCTGGTGGTCCTAATAGGTTCCAAACAGACATACCACAGGAGACAGCTGGGCCTACCAGTCCTGCTGCTGGTAACTGCAAAAAATATGTTTAAGAAAGGGTGAAAAATGCTGCACAGCAGCATGGTAAGGAGGAATAAGAAACGTGAGAGAAACAGCTCTGCAGACACCAAAGTTAATGAAGAAGGAGGAGAAATAAGAGGATATTTAGTACAATAGGTAGCAGTCTGATACTGGCCATCCACCTTGATAGAAGTGTTATAATGTTGCAAAGGCTGAAATACGTTTTAATTAAAGGTTTGAATAATGATGATATATAGTTTCATGATAGAGATTCTCTAAAGTGTAACTGAGTGCTCTGTGTGTCTTTGGAGGGTAAGCCTCACTTCTGCATCAAGGAGAGAAAGTTCTGGTCTCAGGAACAATTCAGAATGTCTAATAATATCTATGTACAGGTACATTTACACCAAATGTCAATACATGCAATAAAATGTAAGGACAGCTATTCTGGAATAATACTCAGCTGACTCTAAAGTTCATTTTAGTTTTTGAGTGTAAGGTTTATACATGTTTAAACTTGAGAAAAAGTTACTTTTGAACACTACCTCCCTATGACTGGGTGTTTTAAGGAAAATAAGTTTCATTCCCTACATTTCCTTCTCTAACATTATATACTTACTATCATGTTTTTGCTACATTAGTGGTAGGAGGCAGCTTGCACTTCAGTGTGATATCCAGCTGTCCATAGGAAAACAAGAGTGGGAAAAAACCTCAAAACACAGTAAGATGATATCTTTGTTAATGTGAGTGCCATGTGAATTAAGTGAGGAATAAATAAGTGTCATTTCATAACAGGAAAAGATATGAATTAGTCACATAGACAAGACAATTGAAGTATTCTGGGAAGAATGGAAAAAAACAAGAAAAAAGCAAGACAAAAAAAGCTGATCATCTCCTGTAACAATCTGATCTATCAATTCCATGGCTTTATCAAAGGAACAAGTAAGAAATCACCATTTGACGAGGTATAAAACTGTTATCTTTATGTCACACCTTCACCATTAGAATAGGAACTGTGCATCTGTTACTCACCTGATTATTGTTTAAATATCCAATGCATCATCAATATCAACAGGAAAGAACATGTGCAGAAACCTAATTTGCTAATTTGTGGCATGACTCTATAAAGAGTAGGCTGTACTAGTGCAGCTGGAGATTAAAATGGTTTTGGAACTTTAATTAGACTGTAACATCTGGTCTCCTAAAATGTACAGACTTTTGGGTGGAAACTATGGCCTTTTATTTGATACGACAAGATGGACAAGAATGTAGTGTGAGAAAGTGTAGGAAAGTACTGTATGAGGATATGCCAATATCCTTACAATTAGTCATTTCTTAAAAAACCAAATCAACTAAATCAAAGAAAAACATATAAAAGTGATGTTTAATTTGTGGTATGATAGCTCAAATCAGAGTGGTAATTAGAAATACTGAAATTAAAAAAAAAAAAAAGATAAATTTTGAAAAATAAGTAATAAGAAATAGTTATTGTAGGCAAGTGTCAGAGGGCATGTCTTTCCTTAGAGGAAAATTTTAATTATAGAATCATGGGATTATTTAGGTTGGAAAAGACTCCCAAGATAATCAAGTCCAACCTTTGACCAACCACCAGCATATCAACAAAAATAGCTTTAAATGCCATGTCCAGTCATTTTGTGAACACTTCCAAAGATAGTTACTCTACCACCTCTCTGTGCAGCCTCTTCCAAAGATTAATAACCCTTTCAGTAAAGAAATTCTTCCTGGTGTCCAACCTGAACTTCCCTTGGTGCAACCTAAGGCCATGTCCTTTGCCCCTGTCATTGCTTGCCTGGGAGAAGACACCCTCACATTGCTGCAACCTCCTTTCAAGTAGCAGTAGAGAATGATAAACTCACTCCTGAGCCTCCTTTTCTTCAGAATAAACACTCCCAGCTCCCTCATCCACTCATAGGAATTTGTCAAGGTTCAGCCACAACAGTGATAAGAACAGAAAGACAATTTCTTCCCTGGTCCTGCTGGCCACAGTGTTCCTGATGCAGGCCAGGATGTCATTGGCCTTACCTGGACACACTCCTGGCTTATGTTTAGTTGCTGTTGGCCAGCATCCCTAGAAGGTTTTTTTCCATCGGGCCACTTTCCAGTCAATCTATCCCCAGCCTGCAGCACTGTATGGGGCTCTTGCGACCCAAGTGCAGAATCCTTCACCTTGTCAAACCTCACACCTTTGGCCTTGGCCTATTGATCCAGCCTGTCCAGATCCCTCTGTAGAGCCTTCCTGCCCTCCAGCAGGTCAACACTCCCACTCTTCTTGGTATCATCTGTGAACTTACTGACTGTACATTTGATCCCCTCTTCCAGATCATCAGTAAAGGTATGGAACAGGATTGGCCCCGCTATTGAGCCCAGGGACATTCTTATTGTGTGGACACCAAAAGGGTGTGACACCATTTGCCTACATTCTCTGGGTATAGCAAGGCATTTTTTAATCCAGCAAAAAGTACACCTATCCAGGCCACAGGCTGAAAGCTTCCCATGCCATGGGAGTTGCATGATATAAAAGAAGATCAAGGTGGTCAGGTTGTCTTTCTCTGATCCTTACTCATAGGCATTCAACCTTATAACCACTGCCCTTGAGCTCTGTACAGTCAAAACCCTCCCTAATGTAAATTGCCAGTGCACTCACTAGAAACATTTACTCATATCCTGCTGTGAGATAGGGTTAGATGAAAAGGCAATGCAGGCTCAAACTTTGAAGGGGATAAAGGTAACTTTATTAACAGAAACTAAAAGAAAAAATAATAAGAATCAGAATGAAACCTCCTGAACACTTCTCCTTCCCCTCACTCTCTTTTCTTTCACCCTGACAACGTTCAGAAACAAATCAGTCAGTTTACCACCTCTAAAATAGTCTTTCTCCAATTTACCTATGGAGAGGAGTCTTTCTTGTTAGTCTATGGAGACTTCTCCACAAGTAAACAGTTGTCTCGTGGTTTCAATTTCCACGAATAGTAGCTGGCCAGGAAATATGCAATCATTAAATCCCTCCATCTTTTCAGAGACTTCCCACAGCTGAGTTTATGGGCCATGCCAACTTACGGGGCACACTTTAAGGATTAGCAGTTCAAAAGCAAAGATTCTCTTCATCTAGCTTTGAGATCATCTTCATCTCTGGGAACAGAGGTCTTCACCTTATTCCTTGGGGGCAAAGAGTCTTCATCACTCATCTCTCCTTCTCTATTCTAACTTCTCATCAAATTACAGCCACTTCAGCATCTGCTTATTCAGCATGAATGCCTTTGCTCATGTCTATGGTTAAAATGTTTCATCCATTTCATAGGCATTTTCATGAGTTGCAGGAGAAAAAAAAGAGTCTGATGTATCAATCGTATCTTCTCCATAGCTTACAAGAGAATTTCAGTCCAAGACATCTTCTTACCCCTCCCATCTGGGACCTGACTCTTCCTTCCTGTCTGACCTTGATGTTTTCATGTTGTTTCTCTCTGTCCTTTTCTTTCACTTGAGACAGGATGGAAGGGTCTGCAAATCTCATCTATGCATTGAAAGAGTTAATATCTTGCCCAGGCAGCAGCTGGAGTAGTTGGGGTGGAGTATTTCAGGCTTTGCTTGGGGCTGGGCTGGCATTAGCAGGGGCCTGGTGTGGAACAGTGGTGGTTGCTCGGGCTGCATGACTGTTCTCTGGCTTTTGCTGCATTCAGTTCCAGGGGTCTCGGCCAGGCCCCCACCAGGCCACGCGGGCTGCGGTGGAGGGGGCCTGGCCTGGCCTGGAGCTGCTCCCAGGGCCCAGCGGACCCCAGTTTGGCCCGGGCCAGCGGCAGGTCAGGGTTTAATGTCAGCTAGATGTTTGCAGCGACAGCATTCCAGCCACGCCGGTGCTGGTCTGGCCGCACTGGCTGGGGGCACGCAGCCCTGCCGGCGCTGCAGCAAAGGCACGGCCCAGCTCGGCCTAGCTTCCCCCCAGGCCCGGCCCTGTGGCAGCCGCCCACCCAGCTGGCCTGTTACCTGTATGCAGGCAGAAAAAAGAAGAGAGCTTTCTGGGGTTGTTCGTGTTAAAATGTGCATTCGCAAGTGAGCATCTAACTTTTTCATTGGTGTAACAATATGTCAATATTAAAAATCAGCCCCCGATCGTTTTTTTGTTAGGTCTAAAGGAACCTGCCAAGGTTCTTACAGGGAATTATTTCCATAAGTGGTTCCTTGCCTTCCTTACCAAAGAAATGAATTAATACAAACTGCCATAAGAGCCACCTCACTGCTTCTGGTTCCCCTCCTGTCCCTTCTGAAGAGCTTATGACCATCATTGCAGCACTTCAATTATGAGAGTGATCCCACCATGTTTCCATGACAACAAACACATCATAACCTTCCTGCACAATTGTTTCAAGCTCTTCTTCATTTGTATAGGTGCACTTCATCTGGGGTGTCCATTGCTCTCCCAACTCTGCATGCTGCCCCTAGGTGTCAGCTGCCCTCCAGTACAAAAGCTCAAACATTCCCTCTGGCCAGAAACCTTCACAGTTGTATAAAATCAGGGAGCTCCATCTGGGTCCACCCACTCCTTCTAGCAATGGCTTTTGACAATGTAGGAGCCATAGCGGGGTCTTTGCTAGCTGGGTAAGGGTCTTTGCTAGCTGGGTGAGCTCACCTCAGGAGCTAGGAGGGTCACTCTGCCCTCCTACATGCACATGGTCATGCAAACAACCATGCCATGTCCCTCTGATCTGCCATGTCTTGTTTGCCCCCTCTATTTGTCTACCCAGTTCTCCTCGCTAAGGGTTGCTTGGCTCCTTGGAGGCATTCATTGTTGATGTGGCAATGGCCTTGGCATGTCAGGCCTGGTTCTGTTGAGTCTCCCCATGCTCTCTTAGATTTCCCTGGTTCCAGGAACCCATTTTTTCATTCCTGGTGTTTTGACCCCTAAGTAAGGCCAAATTATTTGTGGTGTACATGTCAGTACTTTTGTTCAGTCTACTTATAATGGTATTCATGAGCCAGTGTCCTCAGTTGGCTGCCTTTGAGTATTAAGAGGAGGATTCAGTTACTTTGTATCTAATAAAGGAACTTAACTGCAAACAGTACTCACTTTGATCAGCCTAAATGGTTAAGCTGACATTCACACACACCATACACAATCTTGTGGCATAGAAGTCTACTGTGTGGATTCTGCTTTCTTTTATTACTATGCCTATGAAATGTGTAGGAAGAAGAGATGGCATAAGGGTGTAGAAATCCCTTTTCTCAAAGGTTCTGAAGTAAGGTCTACTTAGTCAACCACTACTACAAAATTAAAGCAGTTCCTACTTGACTCTTGCTGCAAGAAGCTTTACTTTAAATTGTATTTCATAATAAGAAACTCTATTCTTCATCTTTCATTTCAACCTTCTTAATTTCATCTTATTTCCACATTCATAGTTCACACTTAGTGATAAGTGGTTACCTCTGCATTTTTTAGTGTGCTCCATCATCATCTCAATAGCTTTGCAAGTAACACTTCCTTCTTTTTCAATTAATAAAAAATACCTGAAGACTCATGAATATATGCTTGAAGATAATAGTGATGCCTTGAGAGCCTACCTGGAATAGAGGCTAGACAGCATTAAAGGAATAAAGTAGGTATTTATTAAAAGGCCCTCAAAGGACACACCTTGGGCAGTACAAGAGCCCAGCCGTGGCTCCACCAAAGATGGACCAAAGATGGAAGGTGTGTCACGAGTTTTCACCCTTTTATAAATTTTGGTCCATTTACATAGAGGGGTTAATTGTCCAATTACAGCTTCAGGTTATGAAATCCCATCCTCACAGATTCCCTGTTGTTTACATTTTTTGGGCCTGAAGCTGCAATAGTGTCCTTGTTTCTCAGGCTGGAAAAGGATTGTTTTGTCTAACTAAACTGTAAAGAGAACTTGCTAACACTTTATATGAAGTTCAGAGTTATATACTGATGCAGTACAGAATCTGTAAAAATGAAAGCTAAAACCTGAGGCATCAATAGCACATGTTGTATGTTAAATACATAAGCCATGAATTTATGTATGTACATAAGCCATATGACATATGTGCCCATTCTGACAGTTTGACAAAAAATGAAAATAAAATAAAATAATTACAATGGCAGAATATATACATATTATCAGAGTCAAAGATCTTTCACACAAGCTTTTGCATATCATATTATGGCTTGGGACCTAAATTGACTGTTGTGTTCTTGAAATACCTGAAGCCATAAAGAAAATCTAAAACAGTGGAATTCTGCTAGCACTGTATAATATTTTTTAAAACCCAGGGTTTGTTACTAAATTCTTTTTTTTTTTTTAATAAGGTTTGGTTTTTTTTTTCTAATTGCAATTGGCTTGTATTCAATATTTAGGTAAAAAAGATTTTAAGTGTTTTCTTTTGTAATTAAAAACTACAGTTCTAAAATAGAAATGTTCTATTATTCCTTGGGAAGGGTACAAGGAGCCTGGAGAGTCTTTGCTGTTTTTTGCAGCACATCCTGAAGATGACAGATCAAAAGCTGTTTTTAAATTAACCCTTTCTCTAAATTGCATGGAACTTGTTCAGTACCTGAAGAGGAGTGTCATGTGTGTAAGAGTGTAGAGTCTTGGTCCTTCTTTTGTGGTCATGTGTAATTCAAATGAAAAAGAGAACAAAGTGAAATTGATAGTTTAAAAAATCATTCTAGAAATTAAAACACTTGGTTCTTAAGTAATGAAGTAAATGCAGATGGAATTTAATTTTATTTTCCCCTGCAAAATGAAACTTCCAGCCTTGCTTGTGTGTGCTTAAATAAAAGTAGAATTTTGCAGTGATTTGCTGTTGAACTCTGAGACATAGTTCCAAAATAAATACATGATAGCACGATAATAATTAACTTCTCCAATTCACAACAGATCTCTAGTAGGATTCTAATCTAGTAAGACATTTCTTGTCAATTTTTGACAGATCCACATGTGGATATTATTGGCCAATGTAGCACACAATGTGTTAGAAACAAAAATAATATTTTCTTTCTTTTTCAAACATATACACATTTACACTGACTGAAAAATTTTATATTGGCACATTAAACTTTCCAAGTACTACTGATATCAATATCACTCAAATATACCTCTTGCAGTCAGTGATGAATTGTTGAGCCATTTGTATGTTACTTGGTGTCAGGCTATTTGAAATATATTGATTTTTAATTTCTATGAGTGACATATACTGAAATGGTAACTTGCATATTAAAAGAATTTGTCCGTGGAAAGTTTAATCCTAAAGAGGAACAGTGTTATGTGGTATACCACAACCATTTTAATTTGCATGTACTAAAAATGAAATGCAACAATTCCCATTAAAATGAAAATACTATTTCTAAATGAATATGCTTATATTCTCATGGCTTAATTATCTGTTACTCAGAAAGCTTACACACTGCAAATCAAAGCTAAGACTGTACAAACACACGGATTAAACTGGGATGCTATTCTCAGAATAGAATCCTAGAATGGTTAGAATTGGAAGGGACCTTAAAGATTATTTATCTCTACCTCCTCACCATGGGTAGGGCACCCCCCACTAGATCAGGTTATTCAGAACCTCATCCAGTGTTGTGGTGTGTTATTTTCCCTTGTTATAGCCTTGTTCTCCCCTTTTGTTAGAATGGTTTCTCCCTATGTTGCACCCCTTTTTGTTGGTCTGTTCCAGGTTGCCCCTTCCTGCCTTAGTTGTGTCAATTACCCCTAAACCCCGCCTTTTCTTCCAGACCCTTCCCTGTCGATCACCTTAACCCAACCCTACTCTGTTGTCAATCCCCCCTGGCCACACCTGTTGTTCCAGAATGTTCACTGTCAGTTGTTAGTTCTGTGTTACATGATTGGACCCCATAAGTTAGACCCCACATATGTTTCCCTGCATTGGTTTGTTGTACTCTAAGTCCCTCCCTGTGTTATGCCCCTAAGCCTTCTTGATTGGTCTCTGTATGGTACCCTCCCTCGGGGGAGGGCCCCTATTTAAGTTAATGTCAAGCTGTTCTCTTCGCCTTTCTCGGTACCCACCCCTTGACTCCAGTTGTCCCCCTACCCATTCCTCCAATCAATCCTTGGAACCCTGAAAGGACCCTGTCGACTCTTTACTTCTTCCCGATGCCGACAATCGCTACTAAGGCTCAGTGCCTTACCCTCATCCCAGGTTCCGAGAGACTCTGGGAGAGGGCCACTCTTGGTGTTCCCCCCGCCTCTCCAGCTAGTCAGGTGAGCAACACATGAGTGAACTAAGGCAGGAGGCGTCAATCCAGCCTCGCCTTGAACACCTTGAGAGAGTGAGTTAACAATCTCTCTGGGCAACCAGTTCTAGTGCTTCATCCCTCTCACTGTAAAGGATTTCATCCTAATTTTTAATCTAAACCTACTCTTCACTTACATGTCATTCTCCCTTATTCATATCACTGCATAGCTTTGTGTAAAAGCCCTCTTGCACTTTCCTTCTGCTTGTCAACCAGGGAAAGTAGATAACATTCCCTATTTTAAAAGACTTGGACTATCATTAAGTAATCTTTGCACTTCTCCCCTCATGGCAATCACAGGATCCAAGAACATCCACCTGTGTCAATCCAGGATCCTGAAAGTGGACAGATTGAGGGGCCATACAAAGTGGTGACATGGGCTTGTAGGTATTCGTGCATATCCACACCCCTGGGACTGTGGTGGATCCCACAGAAGTGGGTAGCACCATATGTTCCCAAATATCCTAGCCAACCGCCAGACGACAAATAAGAGGTGTCAGCAGTGAACCCAGGAGAAAGGAAGTGGTTCTTTGGTATAGATGGAAACCCACATTCCTCCCTCCTTAATATATTTGTTGATGATTTTATATAAAACTCTTCTTTTTTTTGTCACAGTTATCATCATAAGTTTAATTATGTTTTTCATTATGAAAAAATATTGTTTGTCTGCTGCCACCCAAGTTACCCATTCCTCCCCCAGTGTTAATATCACTGAATCCTCTGCCTCCCAACTTCCCCCTCCTTGGTTACATGACCTGTACCCCAATTCCAAATACTGTCCCGATCCTTCTTTTAAAAAAAGAAAAGGGGAGATGTTGTGGTGCCTGTTTATTTTATTTTATTCAGTTTATTATTATAACAGTTTGTTCCTATGTATCCCTATGTTTTCTGCCCTTGGTTTGCCCCCAAGTTATATCCACCCCTAAAACTACCTCATTTGGCATTCTCTGACCCTTGTCCATCATTGTAACCCTGCTCCTTTTTCCAGTCCCTTCCTTGTCCATCATTGTAACCCCACCCCTTGTTCCAGCACCTTCCTTGTCAGCCTTACCCTGGGCCAATCCCTAGTTGTTCCACCCCGTTGGAAATGCTCCATTTCTCGATGCCCCATTGGCCCATGTGACCCTTTCTCCTCCCCCTGCTTCCCTCATTGGTTGTAACCCTGTAAGAGCCTGCCCTCCATCCTCCCCTAAGGACCCTTTATTGGTCAATTGTTTGTATTCACCCCCTGGTCTGCCCCTGTATTTAATCCCAAGCACAGCAGGGTTTAGGGTTTTTTGTCTCTGAACCTTCCACCTTCAATAAACCGTTTGGAATCTCAGAAACTGAGAGCCTCCCTTGCCTCCTTTAGCCAACCCTGGACACAGGCCACATTGAAAAGCAACTAGCTCTTAAGGTTCTGTCTCTGGGAAATCTTACCCTGCGGCAGCTCCACACACCTGGCACAGCACCAGTGTGCACCTAAAGACCTAGCACAGGCTCCTGTAGGTTGTGTCATTCTTAATTACTTTGATGACAAAAAGACAATGTTATTTAATAGTCACAATAGCAGAATCACAGAATTAGTTGAGTTGGAAGGCACCCTCAAGCATGATCAACTTCAACTCCTGTTCCAGCATAGCACCATTCCAAGGAGTTACACTGTGTGCCCAAGAGCATGTAACATGATGTGTATTTATTATATTATGAATAGATGAATACATAGACACATCCATACAAAGACACATTGATATATTGTAGAATGTATTGTATGTTATCCGGTTCATATTAAGAAAATAAAATTGTATGCAGAACTGAAATAATTGACCAGAATAGTTTACAAATTCTTGTAAAATCCTTTAGTAACCTTCATTAAGTAGATACATTGAATCATTATACGGTTTGGTAACAAATTTGGAAGGTTGGAAACAACCTCTTGAAGGTGTTGCTGACAACTTCCTGTATTGTGATAGTCCAGTGAAGATTTCATCCAACAGATTTCATCCAACATCTCCGAGAGGTTCCATCACCTCCTGGGAGCCTGTTTGAGTGTTATGTTACCCTCATTGAGAGAAGATAATACTTGAATTCGTTCTAGCAACCTGTCCACATTGCATTTTTCTTTTCTATGGTATTTCTCCAAGTCTGATCTCTGCTCTCTCTATATTTTCCCATCAGATAGCTAAACCTCTCTTTCTCCTTTTTTTCTCCAGACTAAAGAAGCCATGCTTTCTCAACTTCCAGTTTTACATTCAATGCTCCAGCCCTGATCAATCTGAAAGGTTCTCTGGTGATTTGGTTTGTTTTAGTATCTTTCTTGCACTACAGAAGCCAAAACAGAATGTGATCAAATTACACCTTTTGTGCATGAATAGCATTTATATTTATAGCTGGATACATTCATATGACATTGTCAATAGTGGAAAATTATACTTTGATACATATACAAATCAGTATTGCAAAGCATGGTTCTGTCATTTATATTTGAATAAAATATCCTAATTTTCCACCATACTGAGTTTTAAATATACTGTTCTATCTAAAGAGGTATACTGAATATTTTTAATTTAAAATTCTGTGCATCTTCTGATACCTGAGTAGCTAAAGCTCTAATTTAAAAATCAGAGTGCTAAAATGGTAGCAAAAGCTCTAAAATTGATGCTTCACTTATTAATTCAGATGAAAAATAAATTTAACTGAGGTTAAAAGCATTTTTCTTTGATTTCCTTACTGATGGAAATTGAAAGCCCTGTGAAAAAAATCTAGTAAAATCATGGAAACCTGATACTGTTTTCTTTTCTGTGGCAGAAGTGTTTATACTTAGATTTTGTATTTTGCAGGTACTTTACAAGATTTCACAAACTACACTTGAAGTATAAAATGCAGTTAGTCAAAACAAAGTATTTTGGGGTCATTTACAGTAGTACTCTGAATTTCCATAAAAGTTTAAAATTCCATCATGAGAAACAAGAAGCTTTTTAATCATGGGCTCTTTTTGAATAAAACGTGTGTCCTAAACTACTTCTGGTATGGTGCCTTAGATAATCAGATATTACAATATTAAAAAGAGCAAAACAATTCAAAAAATTTGTACAATAGACTATCCTAGCTTTTTATGGCCAATCATCCATGCTAGTTTCTGCTAGTGAAATTAAATTCTGCAAGAAGAGTAGCTTTGTAATTATTATTTTCCACATCATGAGCCTATTCTTAACTGCTTGTGAATGACTAGAACTAATTTATAGCTGATTAGCACTCATTCCTGCAGATATTAAAGCTATTTTCTTTCTATGTTGAAAGTTATTAACAAATGGAGTTTGGGATGAAAACCAAATGAAAATAAAAGCTCTAAGATTCAGGCTGAAAAAATATAATCAGCTATGTTGCAATTGCTTTTTTTGTTATCCTTGGTGAATGTTACCAGGCTTTTCATTCAACAGAACCAGATGGGAGAAATGTGTAAAAAATAAAATATGTTTCCATATAATATAATAATTTGAAATGTAAATAATTGAGTATTTTTGATTAAGAAAATATGCTATCAATACAAAAAATGCCTTGTAACAGCAGACGGGTGGTAGAAGGCAAGAGCAATACATTGACAATAAAAGCTTTAAAAGGTTAATAGCATGACCCAAGAACCTTATTAGAGAATGATGAGCAATTTGATTTAGAAGGGATCTTTAAAGGTCGTCCAGTCCTGTCTAACACCCAGCAACGAGTGTCTCTACACCTTCAACTAGATCAGGTTGAGCGGAGGCCCGTCCAACCGCCACCAAAATCATAAAAGTTTTCTTCCTATTATCTAGTCTGAATGCTTTTTTAGTTTAAAACCCATACACCTTCTCCTACTGCAACAGCCCCTGCTAAAAAGTTTTACCTTCTCTTCCTTTACACTACTTAAAAGCATAAAGCTACTTAAAGACCTTCAGTTGTATTGTTCACACTGAAAACTGCTGTTTTAAAACATATAATCAGATAGTAATTCAGCATTAACAATAGTTTCTTACATTCTTTTGCTTGATTTATTTTTTATATAGCTCCATGGTTACATTTTAAAGAATTCTATTGTAGACAAGGAAGTTTCCCAGATAGGTCAACATGACATTTAACAAAAACAGTTCTTCAGAAACATAAAAGGGAACACTTTCCCCACACCCACCACATTATGCTTTGAGTAAGAAACAGAGTCCTCTTCCAAAGAATATATTTGTATTAGTAGCACAGCAGTTAAGGCACCATGAAAGAAGAATTAGCTTGTCATGGTTATTTATTAGAAAGAGGACATCAGCGTGAATGTAAACAAAATGCTGTGCCACATCACTTAAAACACATGTTATTAATACCTAATCTGAAATATTTTCTTTAGTGTTTATGTGTTTCTCCACGCTATCCATCTTATAGAATAGTATTGTTTGGATTGGAATGGATCCTAGAGATCATCTAGTTCCAACTGCCCTGCCAAGGAGAGGGACACCTTTCTCTAGATCAGGTTGTTCAGAGCTCCAGCCTGTCCTTAAACACTTCCAGGCATGAAGCATTTATACTTCTCTGCAACCGGTTGCAGTTTTCACTCCCCTCACAGTAAAAAAACTGTAAGCCTTCTCTTTTCCAGGCTGAACAATCAGCCTTTCGTCATAGTAGAAATGCTCTGTCTTTCTAATCAGCTAGGTTGCCCTCTTCTGGACTCCTTTTAACTGGTCATTGTCCTTGTTTTGCTGAGGACCCCAGAGCTGGATGTGGTTTTCCAGCTGGGGTCTCATGAGAACAGAGTAGAGGGACAGCATCACCTTCCTCAGCCTTCTGCTTCAGTTTGACTTTCTTCTTACTGTTTTGAATGTTGCTGATCCTCCCCCATTATACATTTATTTGTTTGTTTGTTTATTAATTTATATATATATATATATATTTGTGTGGATGGTCTTCATATTTTAACTGATCAACAAACCTTTCAAATGTAAGAAGGATTAAAGCAGACCAGCAGTGTTGTGCCCATCAATGTGCTCACTCTACAATGCAGGTTGTGACTCACCACAGCTGTTGCAAAGAATTATGTATTTATAATTATGAATTCATTTCAATCTGAAGGGGACCAGAGAGTGACCTATGTTGTAGACAAACAGCTATCATGAGCAGATCAATTGGTGATCTCAGTGTTTCTCAATAAGTTCATTAAATATGTCTCCCTGGGTTAACTAGACCAGCGTTTGGGGACTGAATATGGCTCCCAACCCAACAAAGAATATAAGAATTGAACAAACAACAGGATTTGAAAAAGAACAATGGACTTGACTTGAATTCCACCCACATATGCTTTCCTGGAAGTTGGAGTGTCATGACAGTGTTACAGAGGCCAGTAGTGGGAATCTCACTGGCATTGTAATTAAGATGCACATTACAATAACTGGGGTTTTTTTGCCAAGTGAAACTTAATTTTGTATTGTGTTTTACTCTTTACAAAAGAAGAGTAGACCAGAAATTCTGTGTAACATCAAATATCAAAGAAGTGAATTTTGTTTTTTAAGTATTACACCTCCTTGTATGATGTGTGAAATTTTTAAAGAATTTCACCACAGAACACTTGATTCTGACTAATTTTATATTTTTACTGAAATCCAACAAGTTTTCTTAGATTTGGACATGCTAAAGAACAGGTTTTTTTCTTGAGTGTCTTCCACTTGGACAATACAAATTTTTACTACTGCAGACTTAGTTCCCATTGTCAAAAATATCTCTACAACACATGTCACGGTGAGCCTTCCAGATATTTTATATACTTTTAAAATCACAGACATGAGAAAACAAGACCATCTAGTCTCCCAACCCACTCCCAATCCTGGGAAATAGCTATGTAACATGCATTCAACATAAGTTAGAGTTCTGGCCTCATTTCTAGTTCGCAGAAGGAAAATCTTCAGCAATGGGGATGAGTCTTGGGGATGGGAAGCAATTGCAGCAAGCTGTGTGTACAAAAAGCACAAGACTGGTGATTTCCTACTTGGTTTTTTCCCCCTAAAATACAGAGAAGAATGGGAAGAGTGAAAAATATTAGATTAACAGATTACCTTTGGGCTATTCTCTTTTCAGTACAGACACAGTAACATGAAGTTACTGTCTGGGGGACTTGGGCTCATTCTTTGACTCATATAATTAACACAAAGCATTCTATTGTTGTAAGCTTAATAAAAATATGCAGTAAATCACAAATAAAAGAATATTTTCTAATATAATAATGAAAATTGAAATTCAAAGCCAAGATCCTGTTTATGGTCCCTGGACACATAAACTGTACTTCAAATGAGATTAATTTCTTGTTGGCTTTTTTTTCCTAAAAGATTGTTCTGAAAATCACTTTCTCATGTAGACAAGTATACTTTATTACTCAGGTTTACCTATATAGATACAAAATATGGACAGATATATAAAGAATATATAATTATAATTATATAATTATATTATATAATATATAACATGTTCAGAAAAACATTTCATCTCATTTCATTTCATTAACATTTCATCTCTAGAAATAACTTTGTAGTCTTCCTCATATTAAAAATCACTTAACACACTATCAAAGGCCCAAGTGCATTTCCAAAAACTCCAGTTTTAAGCCTGAGTTTTCATTTTGTTTCCAACCTCTCTTTTCTTTCTTGTATTCTCACTTTATGACACATTGTGCAGAGCAAAAGTATCTATTGAGTTTGTGTACATATTGGTGGTGGCATATAAATCTGTAAATGCAAGAACAAATTAAAATACCACAGCTGGCTCTTAGAGTATCTCAGGTTTTTTACTAAGATTTTGTCCATGTCTGCAGTGTTCTACAAAAATAAAATATATCCTGAGGCTGAAATGGTAGGGTCAAAGGCAACAGTCTATGGAAAATGTAAGTGTCAAGTTTAAAAACTTATTTACATAAATATATATTATATATATATTCTTGACAAATATTCAAGTATTTTTTCTGTGTTCTGAAAGGTAATGGAACCTCTTTATTGGTTACACAGTAGTTAGAATTTTTAGTTTCATCTGGCTTTTGATGTAGTTACTTTTCTACCCCATTGTGCTCAAAAAAATAACTTTTGCCTTTGTTTTCATATTTGTAGGTTTACATGCACAACATATCGTATCTTGACATTTCCCAGCTGCCTGAAATCATCATTACAATTCACTCATGAACTGTTTTATGATGTAGAATCCAAGACTATTTACTAAAATAAAGCAAAAAAGAGCAATGCTTAATGATAGACAGTGATCACAGCTAGGTTATACCGAAAAAATACAGAGATATGAAGAACTAAATCAAGAAAAAAATATATCAGAACTTTCAAGTGGTGCTTAATACTCTGAATAAAGGTGAAAACCAGAATGCTGATTTTCAGTACAAGATCATTTATCTTACACAGTCTTGATGATTGCTGAAATCCCACTTTAGAAGTTATTTGTAAATCTAGTTCTTATATTCTACACTCATTTTTCAGGATGTCTATAAATGTCCTTGTAAAGATTTCTACCCTGCATTCTTTATGCAGCTAGGGATTGAATTGAACATGATTAGCAATCATCCTACACTTAATGTAATTTTGCATGTGACTTTTGTGGCATGTATCACAAGTCATTACTTTTTTGATAGTTCTACATGCTGGCACTGTAAAGTCCTAATGAGACAACTGGTGATAGAATCCCAGATTCTTTGGGTGCAGAAAAGATTGTAGCAGGTATTTTCAGGAGTATTTAATTTCTGCTGAATTCAATTTAACTCTCACAAATTATTATTGAAGCAATTTCTAAGGCTTTCTCCTAATTTCTCTAGACCTTCCTTCCTCATCTATTGAAATAGATGTCAGTCATTTTTCTTTGTCTTTCATCTTGTGCTTTTCAGCTTGTAAGCCCTTTGCAGGCTTTACTCTGTATATTATTTACTCTGTGTATTCAGTCTGGCTGTGGCAATTAAAAAAAATGTTTAAAAACTACAATGGTATGTGTGATGAGTTTACTCGGGCTGAACTCCAGATGTCCACCAAAGCTGTTCTATTACTCCCTTCCTTAGCTAGACAGGGAAGAAATAATATAGCAAAAAATCCACGGGCCAAGGCAAGGACAGGGAAGGATCACTCACCAGTTGCTATCAAGGACAAAACAAAATCAGCTCATGGAAGTTTATTATGGATAGTTTATTAACAATCAAATAAGTAGTGTGATGAGAAAGAGAATCAATAATAATACTTCTTTCCCTCGCCCCTTCCTTCTTCCTGGACACAACTCCACAAAGGATTTTTCTACCTTTTTCCTCTCAGTGCTGCTGGGGAACGGGGGGGTGGGAGTTACAGTCAGTTCATCACACATGGTCTCTGATGCTCCATCCTCCCCATGGGGAACACTACTCACATCCTCCCCATGATCTAATGTGAGGTCTCTCCCCTGGGAGACAGTACTCCACTAATTTCTCCAACATTCTTAGGTATTACCTTGGAGGTGCTACCACTGTGCCTGATGGGCTTGACCTTGGACAGTGGTGGGTCTATCTGGGAGTTATCTGGAATTGGCTTTGCTCAACGTAGCACAAGCTTCTGGAATCTCCTCGCAGAAGCTACCTCTGTAACCACTCCCTGCCCCCCACTACCAAATCCTTGCCATGCAAATCCAATTCAGCATAGAAAAAGACTTCATATGGAAAATTAAACCCTTGAAGACATGTACAATCTTCATCCTAAAATACAACCTTCTGTCTTCCCTCTTTATAATCCCAGTGAATAGGAGAGGTCCTTCCACACAGAATCAGTTTAGGTTCCATTAGCTTACACTTTTCAGCTGTTGCAGGCATATTCTAGCATGTGTTTTTGTACCTTTCTATAATGCATTTTGGCTCATTACCAGAACCATTACTAAATCATACTTTTCTCTTGTTACTGGAATAGAAAAATTGTAAGGGAACACAGTACTTTTACCTCACTTCCACAGGAAAACCCTTCTGCAGGAGGTAGTTATTTTGAGCCTAAAAGCTTTTAATATATGGCACCATACAGTTGTATAACCCTTTTCATTGTCCTATGTCAGTGAACTCAGTCTTGGGTCCACAGTGGTTAATTTTTATAAATCACATAATAAAAGATAGTCTGACTTCAGAGGTAATTCAAAAGATATTTAGTAAGTGGATATCACACTCTTGAGGTTTTTCTTATTTTCAGTACTAATTCTTTATGAGACCTCATTTTCATTTTATTTCTCAGAATTCCTTTGATCTTATTTCAAGCACATACCTCATTAAAAAGGACTTTCCTATAACAGCCCAAAGCATTCCTAAAGCAAAAAATTTTAGCAGCTACTAAACAAAAAAAAAAAAACAAAAACAAAAAAAAATCCCAAAACGAACAAAAAAAAACCCAACCCAAAACAAAACAAAAAAAACCTTCAAAACCTTTAACTGATTAGAAATTTTCATTTCTGAGGCCTTAGAATTGGCCGTTATTTCAAAAGGAGGGAGAAAGTCTCAGAATCATATTTAAAAGAATACTAAGATATGCATAATTAGGTTGCCTGTTAGAAATTCTTGGATAATAATGGAATTAATTACAATGTAGCAATTTAAATGCTCCAGTGAAGTACATTAAAACTCTCTGATTTCTGTCCTAAGTAAGAGAGTGTGCATTAATTTGTTTTATGTTGTGTGACAACAGCCTACTTGAAGTTTTTTTGCTAACATAATCCTTTTCTTAGATCCATTCTCGTTTTTTAGAATGTAAATGCAGGGGGAAAAAAACAAAAAAGGATATGTCTAAAGGGAAAAGCATCTCGAAACCACTGCTCTAGTCAAAACAGAGAATAGTGGAGGAGGCTTTGTCATTCTTCTGAGACTGAGGAAAATTCAGACCACTAGTCTCACTTTGCCCTCAAAGGATGATGCCTTTGAATTCGTTCTGCTCTTGACTGATCACAGCAATATTGCAGTAAGTATTGGGTCTGATGGGAAGGTCTAAATGAAAGAATGATGTGACATTTAGGGCATGAGTCTGGATATAAAAGTAAATAAAATTTTATTGTCTTCTGTCATAGGCCACTGAGTTGCTCTCTCAGTTCCCATCAGTAGCATAATGTTATGTGTCTTTGTGTGGTGGGTTTGCTAAGCATGTTTCAAAATTCGTGACTGAAGCATGTTTCTCCTACAACAGTAGAAACTACAGCCTGTCTGTACCCAAATAAACCATAACCAAATCTTTGCTAACTTTGAAGTTTCCTAATAAGGACCTACAGAAATCCAAGTAATGTTTACTATGGCACAGATAACATAAAAAATCTCTCAACTTTATTTATCAGAAAATATTACAGCTTTCTTAAAATATAATTGGCAGGGGAAAAAAGGTTATCAGAACATTGTAAAATGAATATATTTTGATATATATCTATATGTTTGTACACTACATCCAAAAGAGACCCATCTTCCCTTTATCTCTGGTAAAACCATCGAATACTAGTTAAATATGCTGTGTTTATACTTAAGTGAAGAAATCGGCTTACTGAGAAGACAGACCTTCTCATCAACAAACTGTAGTGTCTCTTCAACATTCTGGAAATTGCCCAAAGTCTGATAAATGTTTATGATCAACATGTGTGTAATATAAGGTATGATTCATCATTGTGCAGTAACTGTTTTGTGCTTTACCAGAAGTGTGATAAACATTTCCTGGCAGCTTGTTGGCAATATAATTTATTTAGTGTTGACATTTATTCTATTCAACTCTTTTAAAGCCATCACTCTGTATGGTGCATTTGCTACATACCAATGAGAACAGCAGACAGAGCTTGGACTGAAGCTGTATAACATTCAGTACTTCCTCCAATTCACAATTTTCTGTATGTTTTAAGTAGATATCTTATAGAATGGAGAAGGAAATCACCTTAAGCTTTCAGAAGTTGCAGTCAGCCACTGAATTAGTTCCTTATTTTTCCTAATCTCTTCCTTTAAAATAAATAATTTCTTTGCTGACCACAGCGATTTAGTCATAGAACTGCCACTAATGCCAGTGGGAGTTGTACAACAAAATCCCTTGACACCTTCTTTTTTTACTGTTTTTGTAATTTGATGTTAGATTTTAAACTAGGTGAAGCATAATACTTTGCATAACCCTGAATCTCCTGGTACCTTCTCAATCTATCTGGTAGCTTCAGAACTCCCAGATTCATCAAGCAGCTACAAGGAGTCGAGGAAAAAAGGCATATGTCTTCAGGACACCTTGTCTCACTTGGGTGAATGAAAGGTTCAAGTCTCTCTAGAGGCTATTATCTCAGCTCCAACTTGTGTGAATAACAAAATAGCATTTTCTTGGTAGCCAATTCATAGCTGTGGTTTAGATCTAGATCTTCCCTTCTATCAGAAGAGACTTACAGGTGTTTACCTAAAGAATGCCTTAACTCCCTCAATCTCTCTTTTACAGTCTGAATGGAATTATAAGATACATTCCTTGACCAATGCAATAAATAAGATTTTAGGACAAGCGTCTGATAAAGTGAATCCAAATGAAGCCCTTGCTTCCCTGTACTAGCTTTGACTATAGCAGAATAAGTAAGTTTAATGAGTAAGAGCACTCTCATCTGAAATATTACTACTGGGTGATTATGTTTGCCAAATGGAAGACTACCATTTGGATTACTTTCAGAGATAGTGAAACCTGCATGTTCCCCTTCCTTTTGGACAATACTTCATCCTGGCTGTTCTACAGATGGTATAACATCCTCCTTAAATCTCTCAAAAGCCAGCAAGGAAAAAGTTATTTTGAAGGTAATCTGCAAGCCCCTACTTTCTCTTTGGCTTGAAATGCCTTTGGTTGGATGTATCAAGCTCACAGAGGGCTGCCCATGTGCACCAAAGAAGTTCTCTCTACACTCTTGCCTGGTTACTGTGAATTAACCCGGGAGATTCTTAGTTTTCCCTACGTGTATAAAAACAGCCTAGGAAGAATTTTGTACTGAGTTTCAGAATACAGAGCAGATGCCTACATGTTACTAAGCATTTACATTGCTCAGATCCTAATATGGAAAACTTTTCTGGTCCAAGTTTAGCAGCACTTAATGTGCTTAATGTGCTTTGATGTTGCAAATCTAGGGTTCTCTCAACAGATGGTCTGTATGCCCAACAGCCGAGGATCCAGGGCTATTCTACAAGCTCCTCAGGGAATCACCAAGCCTGGAAGAGATAAAGAATATTTGGACAATATTCTCAGGCAGATGGTGTGACTGTGGGGGATGGTCCTGTGCAGGCTAAGCATTGGACTTGATGACCTTTCTGGGCCTCTTCCAACCCAACATATTCTGTAATTCAGTGATAATAAATATAGAATTACCTGTAGTCCAGAACTAGAATTGCCTTGATGGTCTATAGAAAAGAATTGTCTGTTAATTTTGGCATGTTATGGGCATGTATTGGTAACAGAATTGCGTTCTTCTACCTTTGGATATCAGACACACAGACACACAAAATAAATAATATGAGATGAATGTTAAATTTAAATGAAGTCAGAAAATCCATTTGTATTTCCAGTACATAGCATTAAGTGCTCATGACTTAATTAAAATGCAAATACTGCATAACCCACTGATTTCTGCAATTTAACCATGAATAAACTCTGTCTGTTTTCTGCTTTAATTTGCTGTACTAATCAAATTAATGGTAATTAGTGAATACTTAAACAAACAACAATAAGGTAGGTTATTCTTTCTTGGTTTATGTCTTTTAATAATGATATTGTCTTGGTTTGAAAAGACAGGTATGGTCTAAGGAAAGGCAGGAGCCCCTTTTCTGCAATGCAGAGTGCAACCCCCCTCCCTTTTAATTATTTTAGGTCCAAATCAGACGCTTTCAGGCAGGAGATATGGGGATAAGAATAACAGTTCTTTACTGGTATCTAACAAGGCAGAAAGCAACAACAGCTATGAAAATTGACAACAGAACAGAACAGTCTAGCTCCGCTCCAGTCCCTTTTGGCCTCAGGCCGTCTCCCTGTGCTCTGTTACCGGTGCTGTGGGGGCAGGGCAGGTCACGCGCAGTTGAAGAGGGGCTGGAGTGATGGCAGCGGAGGCCCAGAGGTGAGCGGGGATGGGAAAGTGACTCCCCCCCCTCACGGTGTCGGTCGTGGTGCTCAGCAGGGTGTCCGGAGATAGTAGGGTGAGATGGGAGAGCAGCAGAGCGATGTCCAAAGGCAGGGAGCGTGGATCTCAGTGCTGGGATGGCAGGGGGAGATGCCAGAGTGGAGCCCAGGCTGTCTTCCCACTCCACGAGACAAGCGAGAGAGAGTCCACCGCTCCAGACTCCCCTCCCACCTTTCCTTTTCCGGTTCCGCCCCCCTCCACCCATCCCCCTGTGAGAGAACATTATCTGTGGTTTCAAGGTGTAGCCACAACTACTTAGCATAACAATGGGAGGAATTCCACAGAAAGAAAAGGGGAACAATCCAACCCCCAACAGATATAAACATAGATGAGATAAGAACATTCAACCTTTACTGAAATATCGACAATATAAAATTTATGTAAATCTGCAATGCTGAATGTTGCCTGCAAAACTCATTAGCTAAAATAGGCCATCTTGAAGCCTCACGTGAAGTACTAAAATACAAAGTAAAAGGAGTCTGAAGATGCAAAACCACGTGCATTTTCTAAGTCATTTCGGAGAGCTTGCTGAGGGGGAGGAATTGGTTTTAATTTGAATTATACCTTCCTGTACCAGCTGTAGC
The DNA here is from genome assembly GCA_037013685.1 of Acridotheres tristis. Taxonomy (NCBI): domain Eukaryota; kingdom Metazoa; phylum Chordata; class Aves; order Passeriformes; family Sturnidae; genus Acridotheres; species Acridotheres tristis. The sequence goes on along the minus strand of CM072919.1, from coordinate 28,933,351 downwards.
ATCACTAGCAAGAAACATTTAAAGCCTCGTAATCTCTAAACATAACATAAAGATGGGAAAAGGAAGCAGCAGCTAAATTAGGTAGTAGATTTCTCACTGAACTTCTGTATGTAAACTTGAACAACACAGTAATCACAGTGGAATTATGTAGTCATAATCTAGCCATCAAAAGAAAGATCGTCAAGCCTAAATAACTGCTATGTGATGACTGCATCAGAAAACCCTAAGTATTGTAGCACTGTTTTGTTACAATGCTTTTCACGCTTTTGGGCAGTGAATTTCAAAAGTACAGAGGAGAAAAAGGGTAAGGAGGAAAAGTCGGTTTCTTTTTTTTTTTCTTTCTTTTGAACATTTAAAAGCTATGTCCTTCCTTTTAAAACATTTTTGATGTTCAGACCTGAAGTAAGTACTCCTTAACTCTCCCAGAGCCGCTGGAGTTCTAACCTGCAGCTGCCTTTCTCCTTCAGCACCCACTGCAGCAAGTTACGTAGGTACAGGAGAGGAAATATTGGTCTCTTGCCGACTGGCTGTGCTACTTTCCACAGTCATGAAATCAGTTTCAGGACTGCTCTGACTATGGCAAAAGCCTGGAGGAATCAGTCAGCCTTTAGGGTGAGAAATACTATGTAAGACATTACACACCAAGGAAATATCTTAATAAGCATCAAATTAATTTCCACTATCTCGCAAGGAAAATTCTGTGGATCTCGGGACAAAAACCTGCCTGATAGGATATATGGTTCTTATATATTTACAAGAATAAATAAAATCTCAAGCTTGAGATAGAGTTCCCATCCTCTCGGTAGCAGGAACACCAATACTGATTCATTTCTTCCCCTTTCTTTCTTTTCTTTACATACTACAGCATGAAGTTCTTCAGAGGTTTCTTTTGACTGTATTGATTGCATACTTACTTGTTTTCATTACAAGACAGTAGAACAAACAGCTCTTGAAATTGCTATTCAATAAATTTGGAATTTGATAGAGGCAAATATCATGAGCGACTATGAAAACAACAAGAAATATCAGATTCTGGTTTCCTGATAAATTATATCTACTGATTTTGTTTGTTAAGGGTCAGGGTGAATGTAAAGGGCTGCAGGCTTATAAAGACCTCAGCAGAGCACTGAAATAATTATTACATTATATTAACTTTTTATACTCATATCTTCAGTCCAACTAAATTCCACTAACTTATGTAATTAAATCTTGTCCTTCCAGCATGCTTTATTTGAGGATGCAAGCATCACACATGCAATAAAATCAGCATTTACAAGAATGGATCAGCAAAGCACCAGATAATTCTAGGAATTTTTGGCAAAAATTAGATTTCTCTTCCAACTTTGATAAGGTGGAAAATTGCAAAGTAAATTAAGGAACTTACACTAAATAACACGTGGTATAAACTTCAGCACTATAAAATGATACAGGTCAAAGTGGTTCTATTCAATTATGCCAGACTACAGCACTATAAAATCAGATGCTACCTTAATTATCTCTGTGATAATGTAAAAATAAAAACCCATAATGAAGAAAAAGCCATAATTGAATTGTCTGCATAGACAGAAATTTGTTACTTTGCTTGGAAGGACTAAATGTTGTGGAAGGCAGAATATTGCATCTTCTCCCTTCCTTCATGAATACATTTAAAATGTACTTAAGTGGGAATGGTGAAGAGGTGTTGCCCTGAAGACAATAATAATCTCATTTGTAATTAGGGACAACCAGCTTTGGGTTTTTTGGGGATTCTTTGGGGCTTTTTTCCCCCCCACTTATAAAGGACACTGTTTTTCTTCCCTGACTCTGATGTGACATTTATACTCTCATCTAGAATTAGGTTATCTGCTTTGAACTACAACACAGGAATTACCAATAGAAGAGGAAAAACTAAGATGGTTCTGGCCTTTTTTTCATTCTCTTTAAAAAAAATATCAGCTAGAAGCCAAGTGGAAGTAGGGTTCAGGCAGTGGTACGCTTCAAGTTCATTTCAATCAAAGCATATCCAGGCTCTTCCCAGGCTGAGCTTAGACCACAAGGTTGCCATTTGACCATCAGTTATTGATCTCTTATACAATATGGGCATCTCTTGATGACTTATCAGATGAGATAATATTTTTTTCTTTTATATAGCTTTAGTTATCTGTCTTCTGAAATCTTGCAAGTCTACTATAGTTTCTACATTTGCAGCTAACAGATGTCTTAAAACAATAATAATATTTTAGAGGTTATAGGTCTACATGCTCAGCTGTAATAAGTTACTGATGTTTCATTTAAACAACTTATAACTTCCTTGTTAGCCTTTTTTTCAAAGTATCAAAGGTCATCTAATAATATCCCAGCAAGTTGTTCTCCAGATTTCGTCTGTAGAAAAAAAAAAATCACATTAATGGCAATTAACACAATGTGTCCACATGTCAGGCTTAAGGCAAATTACTGCTCATTTAAGTTTATGAAAACCTTAGAAAAACTTTCAAATCCTGATACGTCATCCCTCTCAATCATAGCATAGCCTGATAATCTAGTATCACAAAGAATCTTAATTTAAAAAACAAAGCAACAACAAAAAAAGAAATTGACTAGCCCTTTACATTTTCAGTATTACTTCTCCAACAGTGGACAGCTGGGAAATGCTCTTAAACAGTTGTCCACCACTGTGGTCAACTGATTTATCCTCTGATTATGATTGAAGTAGGTGGTCAAAACCAGTGCTATTTCAAAGTGATTGCTGGAGAAATCAGTGGCAGTTGCAACACTCACAAATGCCTTGGGATTAGCATGATAGTGCCAGTAATATGAAGATTAAGAAATAAAAGGAACAGAAATATTTTATTTATATTTTGTGGTCTTCATCCCTTATTAGCAATACCTAATTAAAAGTCTGAATTTCACACAGACAGAATGAAATACATACTGAGCTGTGTAAAGGATTCCTCTCCAGGAAGTATGAAAACAGTCACATCTGCATGTATTTATGGAGCACAGCAAATCATAAAAGCTTTGAAATGGTAGTGTATTTTCATAGATAATAATTAAAGTTTTGAGAACAAGACTTAATGTCTATTCTCAGTCATCAGTCTCCATAGCTTGTCATTACCAAAAAAAAATTAGTTCTACCATTTGGATGCATTTCATTCTAGCCTTTAAGCCTTTAAATGTATGTGTTTCATTTTTAGCTTCTTGGTGATATGGACAATCACCTTTGTGTTTCAATAATGTATGGGAAGTGCAGAGTGAACTTAGTAAGTAAAATAAAATCAATCTGACATCCCCTTGCCAGTTTCTAGTTTTAGATTGTGATGAAGAATTAATATATTTTGATTGTTCTGTTACCCATTTCAGTAACTAACACTTGTAAAATCTGTTACTATTAATTTTTTTTATCAGTGTTTTAACACTTGAATATACTACTTGGATAGATGAATCAGTTTAATAATTTTTGTTAGGATAAAGTTGTAAAAGGCGTTATAATCAAAGGTCAGATATTACTTACTTTTACCAAGAGCTTACTATTTAAACAGTCCTGTTGCTAGAATATGCTAGAATATAAATAATAAAAGTCACAATGCAGAGGTAATACCAGTCTCTTTCTCTAATAGTCTTTCATCCTTTCAGAAAGTAAGCTACATCATCATAGCACAATTTGCAGGTGGTTAGAATGAAGACAGGTCAAGAAATAACAAGTTTTCTTCTGGGAAACAAAAACCAACCCCCACAATAAGCAAACAATGCTGCACCCAAAAAACCCCAAACAAAGTCAAAACAAAACAAAAGAACAACAACAAAATAACCAAGCAAACAAACAAAAAACCCACACAAGAAAACCCCCAAACAATGCTTAAACATCATTCTGTTGTGATCATTTGATAAATTAGAAATCACCCAAAAGTACGGTACACAGAGGTTCTAATAGGTAAGAATCATTCCACTTTTCATATTTTTTTCCATTTCAAATGGCAGTGAAATCACTTATTTTGCTTTTTAGAAATAAATTTATATTTGTAAAACATTGATGTTTATAAAAAATTATATTTATTTATAGAAATACGTATCTATAGAGGGGAAGAAAAACAAAAATCCGTACAATGACAAAAAGACACAGAACTCAAAAAAAAGCACAAAATACCAGTTTTCTTTTTCATTTAGCTTCAGGAAATAGCTATTCTATTATTTTGGCCCAATGGGATATTAAAGCCCTGAAGGGCTGGATTCTAGTCTAGTAGCTGTGTAATAGAATAACATACTAATGAAATGAAGGAAGGACCTGTAAGATAAAGATACTTGTCTTATTTGTCTTTGCACACTAATGTGGAAAGCTGTGAAAAGGTGCACTGTCTTTGCTGAAAGGAAATAAGTGGGCTGTAATCACTACAAACCACAACGTTTTTGGTGAGTATTTCTGAGAAAACACAAGCCACAGCAGTGTACTACTGGTGCTATTACAGGAGTGTTATTTCTTTCCTAGTTAAATTTCCGGACCAGTACGTTGTCTCCTCTGACATGGTTACATCCAGATGTCTTTCTCCGTTCAGAGTTCACAGGATATGTGTACTTGTTTGTTTTCATATCAGGAAGACAGAAATGGAAGATAATATCACTTCTTCTCTCTCTTTGTAGAGAGCAAGATGGGATAAATCTGCAGATGAAGAAAAACAGAGTTTGAATATGCTCTTTATCACTTAACTGTGAAAATTGAAAATCTGGATATTTGATTAAATAGTTCCCTGATTTTGCTGGGTTAAAAAATTGCCGTTTCATTCTGTATGAGCGATACCTCTGATTAGATTAAAATTTTAGTTTCTCTCAAGCTGCATAAATGAACTCAGAAACCATTTGTGCATCGAAAAGATATTTTGTCTTGCAGATTCTGAAGTTTTAAGGGAGGAAAGCCTTCTCTCTGAATTTAATCTTTCTTTTTTTTTTCCCTTGGTAATACAATCCTACATAATTCAAAATAATTAGATAAGAAATAATGTGCATCAGCAGAGATTCATTTTCTGTCAGAACCACAAGTGAAATCAATGTCCACATGGGAAAAATAACAAAAATAACATATCCTTTTTCCAAGTATGCACAGTTAAGCCTGAAACACATGTGAGACACTTCCTACCTAATCTCTACAAATATCTGTCCCACACAACTGTGAGCTTCTCCTCTATCCAGTTGCATACAGCAATATTATTGCTATTGTACTGGAGGGGAAATAAGATAGAGATTAAATTATTTCCCTGAGAAAACAGAAATAAGCAGGGAAGTAAATTGCACTCAGAATACCTCAATATTAATCCAGTACATTACCAATAAAGTTATCCGTCCTTCACTAGTGTAGAAGTGAAGGAAGGTGACTGACCACCCACCATGATCAGTTTCCAGTGAGATGTTTCAAATGCCTCTGATTTTGGGAGTGGAAAAAGAAAAAAGCCCAAATGTCAAGCTTCTCAATTAGGTGGTGTTATGTACTTGTATTTCAAACTCTCACAAATCAAAGGCTTAATGTGTGTTTCTGACAAGTATAACGTTAAACTGGGACAGGAGAAATAGACACCTGTTATATATCAAGTTCACTCAGAAGAGTCCTCAAGATGAGGCTTAATGTTACAAACCCATTAGGGTTTGTAACCCTAATGTTAGAAACCATTGTAAATGCTGTAACCTGTCCATGAATGTAGTTTGTACTTTGGAATTTTTGAGAAACCTATGCTGCTGTCAAGTTTTAAGTATATATGTTGAAGGCTAAATAACTTGAAAGCCTAGCAGGGTTGTGGAGTTTTTGGTGGTCTTTTTTTGTTTGTTTGTTTTATTTTGGTTTGGTTTTAGGAAAATATAATTGATAAACTCTCCTGGATGCTTAATGTGCTGGTAACTGAATATCAAAATTATGGGGTAGTTTTCTGGGAAAAAAAGGAAGGATACTATAGCATTAGTTTTTCAGAGCACTCTCACATATAGAATTGTTCACAGTTCGTATATTTTGACTGAATACTCTGAGAAAAACACAGGTAAATCCTGGCAGAATTTCTGCCAGGAAGTATGAAGCAAAAATTATTTAAGTTAGTGTATTGATTCACTAATAAAATGAGTGAAGTGAAAGTGTTTGCCTTAACAGATTGTAGTAGCCAAATAGAGAAAAATGCAATTTATTGTTGAGATGAGTGAAATATTAACTATATTAATTATTAATTATAAAGTCATGCCCTGTGACTTCAATAATTAGATTATCAAAAAAGATTTTATAGTTTTATTGTAAAATGTTGTTCTGTGCATCGCTTAAAAAGAATGGCCTGAATGTTGCATTTTTGCAGAGGGGCTTTGTAGAATTGATTTCAAAAGAATGAAACAAATTTTCATGCTTCAATATGATTTTTTTATATGTATGTATGCCAGATATAGACATTACTTTTTTTTATGATAATCACTTATGTCATAACTCTAGATTCAACTTACAATTTTCTAGCATGTTGGGATTTTAGATCTAATAACAAACCAATTTAGAGATATGTAAATTATGTGCTAAACTGGAGATTTCTTTATGGTTTTCCTCTGACTAAGAAAAAGGGGGGAAATCCAGAGACATACGTCATTGACTTTAGTTTTGCTATATCTTCCAATACTATAGTATGCTGGTTTTTAGAGCAAAATATTAGGACATTAGAAAGAATCTGAACATATGAATACTAAGTTTATATAGATGATACTAAGTATTATATAGAGTAAGAACAGAATACTGCTTCAAACTTCTGCTAGATGCAACTTCTCAAGACAGCAGTAAAATCACTACGTCACTTCATTTTACTCTTAAAAATTAATCTTAAAATAAGTACAAAAGGATATAGATTCATTTGTAAATAAAAGAAGGGGATTTTTTTTTTGTTTTTCATTTGTGGTTTTTCTTTTTTTTTTAGCTTTAAACAGACATCTGCTCCATCCAACCATCCAATTCAGGACAAGAAACCAAGAAAGGAATACAATCAATGTCATAAGACTAGCAGACATATACTGATAGTTGTTATGTTTCAAAAAATAATCCATCTGGAAATTACACGGGTAAGACTCCTGATACCAAGATATTTTTGTGACATAATAATTAATTTAAAACTGTGTTCATTACAAAAAGGCTAAGATAGGTGGACAAGTTCTGTGAAACAAACAAACAAAAAAAAAGAAGACACACGACAGAGAGATTTTATGATTTTAAATAATCTGCAAGTAACTGAAAAATCATTAGGTTACCCACAGTGCAGGAAATAAAATTATATAGTTATAAACTGTGGGTTTTGTAAGAAAAAAACACTTGCAAGGAGTTTGTAACACACTGTGCTTCCCATGCTGTGGTCTAACAAAGACTAACTGCAATTTTGCTGACAAACCAAGAAAGTTTAAGATAAATAGGGTATTTAAAGAGTTACTTGATTCAAGAAAATATATGAAATTGCCAGCAGTCTTGACAGCTGGCAAGACATGTTAGTAAATTATATGTTAACAAGAGTCTGGAAATGAAATGGACTGTGGATACATAATAACCACACAAAGGCTGAGTGATTAACAGTAGATTGTTTAGCTGGCAATAGGCTCATTTTGTGGCACCTTACCTTGTTTTGTGAGAGAAGGTTAAAAAAAATCAAAGCCAGCAGATTATAAGTAGAGAATGTATTACAGATGTGGGTACACATTTGTTTGAACTTCACTTGTTGTAGGTGCAGAATTTCAAGGAGAATGTTGACAAGTTAGAACTTTTTTTTTCTTTTCTTTTCTTTTCTTTTTTTGACAGCACATACAGGAGTGAGCCACTTGGCTAAGCTTTGGTGCTGTCACCCCAGTAAGGAACTCATGCAGCTTTTGCTGACAGGGGAGGAACAGTCAAAATCTGTAGAAAATGTCCAAATCTCCACATCATGAAATTCTACAATAAATACCCCACTGATGATCAATTGGGATGTTTCTTGAGCAGGTAAGTGACAGTTTTTCAGGCCAATCAGTTTGATTTTCAAAAATAAACCCTGGTAGAGAGCTGCAGTTTGCACTTTTGCCAGATAAGATTCCACACACAATTAGTCAGGCAACATGTGGACCGAACACGTGTGAATCTGTTCCTCGCAGGTGAGATTATGCAGTTCTGTGCATGTCTGCTACAACTCATTGAGGCAGACAGAAGGATCATGCTGATGAACACTGCATTTTGTGGACTGAGATTTGTGCAGCATTCACTGAGTTCTTCTAAGAATCTAAATGTTATGTTTACATGTGTCACTGTTTCAACTCTGTTATGAATTTAGCCTTTGACTCCTACCAGTCTTTCACACCTAAGTTTTCTCACCTAGTTTAGTAGATTAATTCAGTAAGTGACACAAGTCTGGCATGGAAGAGATCAAGAAGGAATGTAAAAAAATCAGACTGTCTTCTTCTTCCCTCATTAAAGACTCATCAATCCTGCTAAATTATTTTATATTGAAAGAAAGAAGAAATGTTCATTTGGGAATTGTTCAGGCAATGACACATTTAAAGGCAAGGCAGATCAGTAATACATAACTCAATTAGGAAGACAGTGAATCGCAGAACTTTAATCAGCCTAATGATGTTTTTAATAACTCTATTTCTCCTGCCCAGGATAGTGCTAATTCTAAAAACTCTGACAAAATTAATTATTTCAATTTACAGAAAGAAAACATATTCAACACACACATGAAACTATCTCTACAAGTAAAAAAACATGAGACTAACTCTACAAGCAAGAATCATATATTAAAACAGCAACTGCCTTCTTGTTATTCTTGAAATTCAGCTTTGTCATAATATGCATATTTCATAGGAGCGAGTCTGCTCTTACACTTTCTGTCCTATGTTGCAACAGTCATTTGCTCCACTCATTGCCACATATTCTTTTATTCCACCAAAAGGAAACTACACTGCAGCATGAAAATGTGTAAGCTCCTACTTATTCATAATAAGTTAGTATGCATTCAGTCTTCTATTTTTTTGTAAAATTGGTTAGGAAAATGTCATGAGGACTTGACCTAAAACCAAACAATTTAAAGAGAAAAATCAGAGACCAAATTTTCTCTTTTTTTTTATTTCTCTTTTTCTTTCTTTCCTTTTTCTGTTTCTCCTTTTGCTTATTTTTCTTTTTTCAACTCTTTCTCATTTTCATTTTCATTCTCTTCTTCTTTTATCATTTTCTTTTCTATTTAATTTTCTATTCTTCAAGTTTTCTTTTATTTGGTTTCCTGTTTTCCCACCCTCCAAATTTTCGTTTCAAGCTTTCTTTTAATTCACAAGTTTGTCTTGCTTTTCTCATCTTTACTTTTGTCTTTCCTTTTGGTTTTGCTTCACCATCATGAACAGCTACTTTATTTACAAAAATATCAAAACTATTGCATAAGACTACATACAGATAACTGTATGTCTTGGTTTGAAAAGACAGGTATGGTTTAAGGAAAGGCAGGAGCCCCTTTTCTGCAATGCAGAGTGCACCCCCCCCCTCCCTTTTAATTATTTTAGGTCCAAATCAGACGCTTTCAGGCAGGAGATATGGGGATGTGAATAACAGTTCTTTAGTGGTATTTAACAAGGCAGAAAACAACAACAGCTATAAGAAAATTGGCAACAGAACAGAACAGTCTAGCTCCGCTCCAGTCCCTTTTGGCCCCAGGCCGTCTCCCTGTGCTCAGTTACCGGTGCTGTGGGGGCAGGGCGGGTCCCGCGCAGTTGAAGAGGGCTGGAGTGATGGCGGCCGCGGCCCAGAGGTGAGCGGGGAGGGGAAGGTGACTCCCCCTCCTTCACGGTGTCGGTCTTGGTGCTCCGCAGAGTGTCCGGAGATAGTAGGGTGAGGTGGGAGAGCAGCAGAGCGATGTCCAAGGCAGGGAGTGTGGATCTCAGCGGTGAGATGTCAGGGGGAGATGCCAGAGCGAAGCACGGGGCGTCCTGTCCCTGCACGAGCCCAGCGAGAGAGCGTCCCCACCCCAGATCCCTCTCCCACCTTTCCTTTTCCGGTTCCCCCCGACCCCTCCTCCTCCTCCACCCACCCCCCTATGAGAGAACATTATCTATGTTTTAAGGTGTAGCCACAACTACTTAACATAACAATGGGAGGAATTCACAGAAAGAAAAGGGGAGCAATCCAACCCCTAACACTGTATCAGTACATTAACTTTTTTTTTTAATTATTAGAAACGTAGCAAGTATGCAGTAATCTTGTCTCTTCAAACTTTAAAATTTTATAGACATTTAATTCTTTAAGAAGCAGATTTATTAGTTTTCTTTTTCTTTTTCTTTTTCTGGAAGAAATACAAATATTCTTCAAAAATAATATTTTTTTCAATAACTATATTAGGACTCATAATAATTGAGAAGAAATCTTTGACCTGTCTCTTTCCCACTCATTACCAACTATTCTATCTTTTACTTATACTGAACTAATGCTTGAAAACAATTACAATATTGACATGTTAGTTTGTTTTGAGAAGAAAACTCGTTTTGTTTAGAAACCCTAAGAAAAAAAAATAACTGAATTACAATGTTGGATAAAAAAATCTAATGTTTTTACTTCTTCTGAAGTAAACAATATATTTTAGAATAAGTTTTTCTTCATAGTTGTCTGACAGAAGTCATGACACACACGTTTTTGAGTGGCAAAGGAAAGTTAAAGTTTGTCATAATGAAGAAAAGTTTTATTGCCTAGTCAGGTATTAATTTATGTAAGGATATATTACACATCAATGGAAAAGTTGCTGACAGTAACCACAGATGTCTTGGAGGTTCTCACTTTCTACCTGAAGTCATGTGCTTTATTAATGATCTTTAATTTCTGAACTGGCAGTGAAAACAAAATGGTAAACAAAATACCACCCCCCCCAAAAAAGACCACCACCATTATCCCCTCCCCACCCCGCCCCAAAAATTCCAAAACTAAAAGAAGTTAATTTTTTAAAATCTGAGGGAACCATATTTATTTTTATGTTTACATTAATATTCATATTTGTGTTTATGTACACTGTATTCCTAATAGTTAATCAAATTGGCCGTTTTTAACAATACACAGAATTTTTTATTATCAAGTGATTAAATAATTTACAATATAAACTTCACATTTTAAGTCCTGATTTTGAAAATACTCTAACTCTACAAGATTTCCTTATCTTCAGGATTAAAAGTAATATTACACCCATCATGAGATACTGAGTTTGGATAAAATCATTTCGTCTCAGTGGAACTGCAAAGCATGAGATTTCAATATTTCAGTTCTGCTGGTTTAAAAAAAAAATTTAAACCAACAGTATATGAAAACTCCTTATTTACTTCACTCTGCAGGCAAAAATGATTTCATATACACAAGCTCACTATGAAGCAATTATATAGTATATTGTCACTGTTAATTCTGTGTTCAGCAAAGCTACCTGTTTCAACACCCAAAGTTTCCTGTTTGAACAGATAATTTTGGATCCTCACTCTCCAAAGAGCTTTGCTTAAAGATAATGTGTGTATTCAAAAGACTGGATTGTATCTACTTCTCTTTTATGTGCAAATAATTTCTCAATAGATTACTTTTTTTGGACTGATAGCACTGAATACCCACAATTGTGCAACCTGGGCTGGATGCTCTGTTGTTTTAATAATTTGTGAAGAAATTGTTGTTAGTGAAATTTTCTTTGTCATCCAAATGAAAATATCAACTCTCAGTACAACCAATGAAGCATTCAGTGTATCCTTATACTATTCTAAAAAACCCCCACACCTTACACTTTCATAGACTGCATCTTTAATAGCAAATATTTAGGAAAATCAATGCCATTTATTTCTTTAGGGGAATAGCAAGATTAAATGAAAAGTTGTCATTAGGTGCACCACGAGGAGATCACCAGACTTTTTGCATAAACCGGGTAATTTTTGACTTCCATAAATCCTTCTACTTGTACTGGGAGAGTATGGATTTTGTTTTCGATACCTACTGAGCTAAATCCCATGAGGAAAACTCTCACCACCTTGAAGACTTCTATTAGCAAAGAATAGGTAAAATCTTTCATGGCAGTTGTTTGGTTTCATTTAACATTAAACAGAAATGGAATTAAATAATATCAATAATATAGAAATAAAAAATTCTGGCAGTCAGAATTTTTGGTTAATATGGCTACTATATCCAGCACTAATTCTCACTCTAATGAATACAAAAATATGACTAAAATAATTTACTCCTTGCAAATTTTAAATTATAATTTTATATAAACTTTAAATATTCAGAATGAATAAATCATAAAGCATAGTTTCCTTCTAGGTTATTAGGAATTTAGAGCCTTTCCAGATGTCATTTGAAAAACAATATTCAATAAGGCCTTGGATTTAACCTACAATCATGTAGAAATATCTTGATTTTATTCTCTGCATCCAGACAAAATGAAAGAAAGTGGATATGAGAAGGTGAGACCACAAGATCAGAAAATTTTCCCTTAATTACATCAATAAAAACTGTAATAATTTCTGCCCAAGTTACTATAAGTGAGATAATACTGGTAAGCAGTATTGAAACAGTTTTTCTTCTCTATAATTATTTCAAACATCCACTGATTCCAGCATCATAAGTTCATTAAAAATTTCATTAAAGTGAAAATGATCCATAGATTTTAGAAATTGGTGAACCAATATATCAAAAAGGAAAAAACACAGTCATTTTTATTATTTATTCATAAATTCCTTATAATTGAATTTATAAATTGTTCATAAAAATATTTATTAAAAATACTGCTGGTTTAACTCTAGAATTAAACATTTTTCAAACTCTTATTTATTATTTTGTCTCTGAACTTCCTAATCCTGATTAGTAGCACGGAAGAAGTAAGTTGGAGGGCCTTCAATACACAGCATAATTTGGTATCCAAGTTAGTTTGTGTCAGATCATTAGCCACACACACAAAAAGGTATGAGAGCTATTCACACGTTAACCACACACGACCCCTTGTGTCAGACCCTTCTCCTGGAATCTGACAGGACAAAGTGTATGCTGAGCACTTCTCCTTACAGGTCCCTGCAGTGATAGAAGTTTAGTGCTACTTCTGCTCTCTGATTACAAAGATTATGACTCACGTCTAAAGGCTATGTTTTCTATTCTGTGGAGGACATTTTTTCAGCGAAAATATTTTTTTCCTGAAAATTTCCATAGTTTTCTATTAATTCCAGGTCATATTAGAGAAAGGAAAGGACAAAAGAAGTCTCTCAAATAACTTAATTTTCAGGCTTATTATTGAATTTCCTAAGATTGTCTATTTTACAGTGTAAACCAATACAGAAGTTTGGAGAATTCTTGTAATCATTCCATGTACATAGTCAGAATTACACATGTAGCTTATTGTACATTTCAGTCTTTGAACTGTGCATTTTATAATAGTGTTGCCCACAATGTGATAACACTGCAACACTTAGCCACTTTTTCAGGTCATAAAAATTAGTGATAGGACAAAAAAACAGGAAAGCCATGAACTTCACCTAAAAGAACTGCAGTGCTGTGTATTATGTAAATCTTGGAGGGTGACTACATATAACATTACAACTTTAATAAGAGAGTAGCAGAAAAATAGAAGCCATACTGAAACCACTGAGATGCCTTTAAGTTATGACAAAAATTTTCACATAACATGAAAATGGTAAGGTTGAAGCCTTGGAGCCTTGGTCTTGAGGAAAAAGGGATTGTCCACCTGAGTCTGGACTTCCATTCCTTCTGCTTTCTCCTCTGTTTCTGCTGAAGATATATCATGTCACTGAACTAAAAGTAGAAGCTGCTTTTTTTTCTTTTCTGACAATGTAGAGGAATTAGTGAACACTGGGAACACAAAAGGGCTCAGAAGAAAGCCCAAGATCCAAATTTAGAAATAAATTTTGACAAGAGAGGCAAGATAGTTAATTCTATGAAAGATATTTGGAAATTATTACTCATTTTCATTTGAAAAGGCAGATTTTCACACACAGTATGTAATTATGTATTATGTAGCTGTTTTATTTCAGAAGGCCTAACAGATGTAATATAAGATATAAGGTGCCTTTAACTGTATGGTGCAGGTTGTAATTGAGCCTGCAAGACATCAGCACTATAGTTCTTCCTTAAAAAAAAAAAAAAAAAGAACACCTCAGCAAACAAAAGGAGGTAGGGAAGTGGAGAAGAGGGAAAATGTAATATGAGATTGGATGACATACAAGTTTTAATGACTACTTCTAACAGGGGAAGCAATATGACAATGATATGAGTGAGATGAATAAATCTGGTCATGAATGCTTAATATTCACAGAAATTGCAAAGAAATTGCAAAGCAATTTTTTTTTTGTTACAACCAGGTCACAAGCACTTCCTGATTTTCCATTCATGGCACAATTTTTTCTCTTTCACAAGCAGATTTTATCATCTGGCCTTCAACTTCAGTGGAAAAATTGAGTTTACTGGTTATTATTAAACTTCTTATTTATTTAAATTATTTGAAGGATCCAAACAACTGAGACTGATGTGGGAAACCTGGGGTTGAGATGGTAAGGAATCCTGGTCTGACTGTGTGAGAGCCACAGGTGTAGCTGAGAAAGGTCTTTGATTCCAGCTCACATGATGAGAGTTTGATTTAAAGTGGCTCCTGGATTGACCAACAGGAAACTTTCTTTGACACTTTTAAGTTATTGCAGAACATAAGTAAATAATAGGTAGGCATAAATATGATGTATTGGGAAAGGGTTGATATGGTTTTTATAGAAAGTCATGTAACTATGCTGATGTACCTCACAGGACTTAGAAAGGTAAGAGATTACAGGAATCTGTCAGACAAAAATATACCTGAACTTTTTAGAAAGTTTACCCAAAAAGAGACCTTAGAAACACTAAGAAGAAAAAGAGATCAATCCTGCCACAAAAAGATAGGTTACTATCATTCCTGGTATTATTACTATTCTTTAGTAATATATGGCCATGTATCACAACTAGGAAGAAGCATTATTTTTATCTCTCTTTCAGTACAATGTCAAATTATTCTTAAAGTCCCAAGAAGGAGACCAACTCTACCATGACAAATCTTCTAAGTGAAATAACATCTACAAGACAGGCAAAATGAAAACTGATATGAAGTTATCCTGGAGATTCCAACTGTGCCAAAGGTCTGGCCAGAAAATGACTCATGGGACTTAATGTTCTTATGTGCAAAGTAAACCAAAAAGAAGAGGAAAGAACCAAACTATCTACAAATATACGTTGTTGAGTTATTGTCACTCTGTGAAAAGATACTGGTGTCCTTTTGGATAGATCACTGGAAATACCATCTCAACACACAGCAGCAGCAGAAAAGAAAATCAAATGTAAGGAATTATTAGAAAGGAATAAAAATTTAAAATTTCACTGTTGATTCTTTTTAAAGCACTTTGGAACTGTAAATTAGAAGACAATGTATAGTCCTCACGCCCTTTTCCAAGGATTGCTTTCTCTTTAAAAAGAATTACGTAGATAAAAAAGAAAATATTAGATTTCTATCACAGGAAACTGTACTGTAAAGTACTACAGACACAGACTACCTGTTCCAACCCCTGTTAATGAAAAAGTATGTGAAATAGGGCTACATCCTTCAGATGGTGTCCTAGTTTGAAAAGACAGGTATGGTTTAATTTTTACTTTCCCGGCCAACGCACCAAATTAATGTCTAGGGTTTGAGTTGCCAATTTAAATAAACTTATTTCTTTCTGTTGTGAGACAGAACCAGGAGTCAAAGAGCAAGGCAGGCTTAAAACTTTGAAAGGGTATAGAAGAAAATTTATTAACTACACAAACAAAAAAAAGGAAAAAAAAAAAAAAAAGAAATTTCAGAATAAGATTTTTCACATCACTCCGTCCCTCCCTCTCCCAGTCTTCACAACAACAAAACAAACATACAACAAATACTTCAGTCAGTGCCTAATTTAGTCTTTTTCTGTTTACTTTTGGAGAAAGAAGTTTCTTCTTGTTGAAGTTGTAGGAGATGTGTTCCACAAGAAGAAAAAAAGGTCCTCTTGTAGTTTTACCTTTCACGATTGCATCCGCCCGGGAAATCTGCAACCGTGACCTCCTCCCAATTCTACAGCCGTCCCAAAGTTGTAGATATGGGTCATGTCTATTTCATGGGGTATTACTTTTAAGAATTGAAAATGTCCAACAGCAACGATTTTTATTTGTCTCCCTTTCCTCTGCTCAGGCTTCATCTTCAGAAAAAAACTGCAATCCCCTTCGTTTCTCAGGGCAGAAATTCAAATTCCCAACACAGGTGTTCTTTAATCAAATCATCTCCTAAGAAGGAACATTTCCATCCCCCCCATGTCTCTCTCCATGGTTTAAAGGAATATTCAGTACATCAGTTCATTCCCACAATTTCCCAAAAAGATTTTCAGCCATTTCAGCATCTTCTTACTCTCCTTCCATCTCAAAATACCTAGCTCTTGCATCACTGACTTCAGAATTTTCCTTATTCCCTTTCATATTTAAAGGGAAGGCTGGAGGCTTTGCAAATCTTATCTGAACACTAAAGAGTTAAAGTTTAACTCAACTACAAAAGTTGAGCCAGGCTCGGCCGTGCTGGGGGGGGCGGCGGCGGTAGCGCCACTCAGCCCCTGCGGGGCTGGGCTGCGGCCCCGCACCCTCATGGCCACCCGGGAAGGCCCGGCCTGGCCGGCAGCATAAAAGGCCAGCATCCTCCCACGCCAGAGCCACAAGCTGGTGGAGGAAGAATCCGTGAAGCTTTTATCACACAACTCTTCCTCCCCTCAGCCTTCGGGTCCCCCTCGTTGGCAAACGGGGCCCAAGCGGCCTCCGAGCCGTTCCCCCCCCTCCCCCGCATGGGGGAGAGGGAGAGCGGCTCAGCTTGGTATTACCTGTTCAGCCGCCGGAAAGACAAAGAGCGCGTCTTCCGGGATTACCCTTTTTTAAAATGTGTGTGCACGGAGCGAACCGACTTTCTCTGATTGGCTGTTACAAGTATCCCAAAAACCCCCCACAAAGGAAACTCCCCCAGGAAGAACTTTTGAGTTTCTTCCTCCCAAGTCAACCTATCACAGATGGCTTCATGGCCTTCTGATGGGGGGCAGACACAACATGATAGGACTACGTACATATTGATATGTATGCAAGAACCTATAATATGTCACCAGCAAGAAGAGGTTTCGTTTGGTTTGGTTTTGGTCTTTTTAAAACACATAAAGACATGAGAAGTTACCTTCCACATATGATACAATTTCATGTGGTTGCATTTTTAGTAATAGGATATTACATACAGGACAAGAGTCTTAAAGGTGAATTAAAGCTCAAATTCACAAACTTCTAGTTTATAAAGGTAAAGTACCAATTCATAAAGTTCAGGTTCATACAGTTCAAGTTCAACAGAGACAAATTAGAGAGCTGAGCAATTAGCAACTGTATAAACTTTTACAAGGTAAAGTGCTGGATTCTGCTTGTGAGACAGGGCAACCCTGGACATAGAGACAGGTTAGGGAATAAGAGGCTGTGGAAAGGGATGTGAGAGTCTGTTATGAAAGCAAGAGTTTGAGATCTCTCATGCAAGATTGGATGTAGGCAGCTTTTGTTCTTGAAAGGAAGAGCATGTTCACAGGTTAATGGCTATTATTAGAGGCTCTCCTCTCTCATGCACCTGCCCAGTAAGAAAATGAACAAAACAAAACTGTTTCTGAGGCTCCAAAAGAACAGAGAACATGGAACTATTTACATCCTGGAGACCCAGTTAAGGCACTTGGGCTCCAGTCTCAGTCACTGTCAATTCTGTCTCGTTCAGTGGATGAGCTCAGGCCGGCTCCTGGTCACGTCTCTTGGCTTTGTTCAGCAGAAATCTCTGGAACAAAAGGAGGGATAGAGAAAACATTTGGTTAGATTCATCCAACAGGCACGTCTGGCAGAAGACACTCAATGACTGGAGTGACTTTACTCAAAGAGAACCTGCAGAGCTCTTTGACTTTCAGCAGCTGCCTCTTTATGGAGAGGATTTTTACAGCCTCCCAGCCCTTCTGCCAGGCACATCCCGATTTTTTCCTTTTGCAAGTTTGCCAGCAGATCATGGCAATGCATCCCTTTGCCCAAAGGGGCCCACAAAACTTTGTGTTTTATGGAAAATGACACTGCAAAGGCCCCGTGGGATGGCAGGTTACAGCTTCTGACTATTCCCCACTGCTTGCACCACAGGACAGCACGACATTTGTAATGACTAAACTGGACAAAAACGTAGCAGCAGCTCTAGGAATTCCTTTTGGCAAATGTTGGTCACAAGCCCAGCAAGGAGTCAAAAGTCCAAGTGCTGCCCAGCTGTAGCTAAGCTACTCAGCAGGTGCTCTCCCCCATCCCTCCCTCTCTCTTTGCTCCCAAAATGAGGAATAAGGAAGCAGGAACTGGGGTGGCTGCAGGGCCAGCCCTGTTTGGTGTCTTCAGAAACTGCAGGCAGGGCTGTGAAACAAACACTTACTGTTCCAACTTCAGTCTCCTTGTCTTGTCTTCATTTGGCAGAGAAGTCGCTGGGAAAGGATTCTTCTCATCCCCTGCAGATCCCTGAGAAACCATAGAGAGAAAGCTGGTCAGAGAGGGATGCCTAAAGCAATTCCAAAGGCCGGCTATCCTAAATTTCCAGAGAAAATGTTCCTTTGTCCCAGGCATAGTCTGTGCTCCAGGATCTCCCCCTCTCGCCTCCTTCCCCAGCAATCCCTCCAATAATGGAAATGGAACCTTGGCTTCTCACTTGGCAACTCACAGTGCTTTGGAATCATTAAACTTCTCCCAGGCATGGAGAAATTCAGCAGCAGGTTTCCTTCTCAGTGGCTGAGAGAGCAGTGAGGGCTGGAAGGAGGAAAATTATCAGGAAAAAATGAGCTATTAGAAGGCAGCAAATACAGGGTGCACAGCCTGGCTTAACTCACAGCCCCACCCTCCCCCAAACATCCTAAATCCCACACCCCAAGCCAACAGTAAACAGCCAAATTTTAACAAGCAGCCAGTAAAATCCAATTTTATAACCCAGAAATGCAAAGCTGCAAGGGTTATGAACTATTTTGTAAGCAAGCTATAAAACTTCAGGCCCAGGTTGCAGCCACACCCACAGGTTTGTTGTTCCTTATTTTTAAACAAAATTTAAAAGATTTCTGTTTAGAAACACACTCCTTTTTACACCAGTCTTGCATTTGCAGTTGGCTGCAATCAGAAAGAGTTACTTATCTGAGAGGATGTTTCTGAAGATAATCACACAGCACGTGTGGGTTGCAGGAATCCTCCTGTCAGCTCTCCTGGATATCCATGGTGATGCCCTGGCATTGTTCCCTGTGATCTTCCTCCACTTTCCTGTGCTTGGCTCCTGGTTCCTGGCAGGGTTATCCGTGGCAGGCAGGTCCAGGTTGTCAGTCTCGGTTCTGAGTCTCTTTTGGGTTGAGTTTGGTGCACGTTGTGCAGCAGTCACGGCCAGCAGTGGTGGCAGCACCACATTCTTCCTCTCAGCTTGGAATGAAGCTTCTGATGCTCTGCACAAGAGAAGGAAATTCATTAATATGATGCACATACAATGTTCTTAAAAACTTGGCTGCATCCTGTACCAGATCTCACCAGTGTCTCAACTGGACAACGCTTCCAAAGCTGAGAGGCTTCAAGTGACAGGGACTTTTAATTGGCAGGGATTTTAACATTCAATAACACAACAGCCTAGCAGATTTCTGATCATCTGAAATCAGGATGACCAGGGAACTCTGGCAGCAAGAAGCAGCACCGAATAGCTCTCAGCCTTGTTTCACTACTGCTCATTTCCACCATTTTTAGTCAGCTCCTCAAAGTTTCCAAGAACACAGCAAGCAGTGAATCCCAGCTCATGGACTGGAGCATCAGAAGAGGAGGAAATGAAGTTAAACGCAGTGGGAAGGCTCAGATGTGGGGCTGCACTTCTTGCCTGACTCTGCTGTGCATGGGACAGTCCTCTCCCCTCTTTCAGCACCCACCTTTGCCATGCTTTGGTCCCCACACATTGCACACGTGCTCTCCAGCTGCTCTGCCTTGGCACAGCTGATGCTGCACATCACATTGGACACAGAGCACAGCACCATCCCCAACCTGATCCAGAGCCCTCTCTGCCCAGAAACACCTCCTACCCCTCCCACTCCAAAAGCCAGCACATGACTAAGACAGCTGCTCATTTTCCCTAAGGAAAAGGGAGCAAAGAACTCCACAATTAAAGCTTTGCCATTCCTACTGCAATTGGAACATCCCTTCCCCCAGCCAAACACCAAGCCCAACACCTCTGAGCTTCCAGAAGATGTCAGGAGGGAAAGGTTCCCTACCCTCACCCACCTCCACCTGCAGAGCTGCTTTCTGCACTGGTTGCTTCCAGCATGGAAAGGCCAATCTGCAGCAGGTCAAGTTGCAGAAGGCACACAAAATTGAAAGCAAACTCCCAAGGGTCTGGACAGAAGATACAGTTCTTTTTCTCACTCTTCTGACTTAGATTTACACATCCCACCACTGCATACTCACTTCAGTTTACTGCAGTCTTTGTTTGCTGAAGGCTGAAATTTTTGGGGGGAATTTTTCTCATTCCTTTTTCTTCCTGGGAGTATCCCCCTTGTCTTCCCTCTAACAGGAAGAAAGAAAAAAGGGAAATAAAATCAGTCAGGTCTTGAAAGTTCACATAAAGTACAGACCAGTGCAGCTCCGTTTGACAGATTCTGGTTGAAAACAAAAAATAACACATGGAGCTGTCTTTAGAGGAGAAAGATCATGGCTCTAGTGCCAACCTATGAAGGGAATCTCCACATGGGGTTTTCAAACACCACCTTGGTCATTGTCCAAACCCACCTCCCCTTGCCCCTCTCACCTTCTTCTTTCTAGGGGACTCCTCAGGATTCCTCATTTCTTTTCTCTTCAAGTCTGGCTTCCTCGCAGGCAAGAACAACTTCTTCTCCCCAGGAGGTGAGGGCACTTTCTCCTTGTGCAAATCCCCAGTCCTGTGGCCATTGGGGATGAGGGCATCACCTTCCTGAGCATCTCCCAGGAGCTCAGGCTCCAAAAACCCTTTGGTGTTGGCCTGGGGGCAGCCCTTGTGCTCTCTCTCCTCAGAGGGCTTGTGAAGTGCCAGCTTTGGGTCTTCACTGTCGGTTTTTGGCTTCTCTTTGACTTCCAGCTGATCCTTGCAGGGCTGGTCTGTGACCTCCCCAGGACCAGGCTCACTCTCCTCCTTCCACACCCTTTTGGGTTTGTTGTGTTCCAGGGGCTCTCCAGGCCTTTTGGTACCCACAGACTCCTTGGGCAAAGGCTCCTTGGTGAGCCCAGGAGGATGCAGGCAGCTCTGCTTAGTCTGAAGATGAGCTCGCTGAGGAGCCTGATCCACCTGGCCACTGCTCTTCTGGGAATCCTTTCCCAGGGAGCCAGAGCTCTTGGGACCATCCTTGGCCACTTGTCCAGAGCTCTTCTGAGGGTCCTTGGCCACTGGGCCACAGCTTTTGTGAGAAGTCTCGTGCTCTTGGCCAAAGCTCTTCTCTGAAGCCTTGGCACCTTGGGCAGAGCAGGTGTGAAATTCCTTGGCCACTTTACCAGAGCTCTTGGGAAAATGCTTGGCCACTTGGCTCCAGCTCTTCTGAGAATCCTTCACTGCTTGGCCAGAGCTCTTGTGGAAATCCTTGGCCCTTTGGCCAGAGATTTTTTGAGATGTCTTGGCTGGCATGCCAGAGCTCTCCTGAGAGCCCTTGGCCACTTGCTGACAGGTTTGCTGGGATTTCTTGGCCACTTGGCCACAGCTCTCGTGAGGAGACTCCCTTGCCTTGGAGTGCTGCTGGCAGGAGCGGCTGCTGATGCCCTGCTCCTGCTTCTCACCCTCCTCACGTCCATTCCCACGGGCAATTTCCCTGGGACCCTGTCCTGGTGCTGCTCCTCGCTTTGCCTGGCTCATCAGGTTTCCAAGCCACCACTTTTTATCAGCTGGTGGCTCAGGCTGCCAACAAAAAGAGAAACGAAGGATTCAAGACTGATGCCTTTATGGGCTCTTTCTGTCCTAGCACAGCTCACCAGAGCCCAGGGACTCTTGCCCAGAGGTTGTAAGGTCTGGGCTTTGGCCTGTGAAGAATTACTCTAAACTAACAGGCCATGTGCCCTAACTTGCTCCTTCAGCACCACGGATGGATATTTCCTCAATAAAAAACCCATATTTGCCTGTGGGCAAATAGCTAAGCCTTCACTGGAGTGAGAGGGGTCTAACAAAGCAGTATTGGCAGGACACACCAGGCAGAATTTGGTACCAGAGGAGAAGTACAACATCTGCTTCCTTCCTAGGACACCCCCCTGCAGTGGGCAGGGGCTGTGGGAGCCTCTCCATGGTCTCTGCACTCACCTCAGGTGCTGGCAGGTCCAGCACCTTTGGAAGGTCCTCCTCACTGTCACTGGAGCTGACCTCTGGGTCACGGCCTGGGGAGCTGTGGCAGTCCCTGGAGCTCCCTGACTCTGAGCTGCTCAATTTTTCAATAAGAAAAAAAATCATTGCAAAACTTCTTAGAAGTGTTTTCCTTGGGCACAGGAGATTACTTTCAAATTTCACAGCTACATTTCTATAGTTTTTGTAGCTGTAGCTTTACTAGTCCTGCCAGGCTTCAAAACCATATCCAGGAGTGATCAGATTCAGCTGGTATCCCTTAGCATTTATTGCTGTCAACGGCATTATTAGCAGGTTGACAAGCACAAAGTGTGATGTTAAGCACCACAGATTAAAAGAAGACTTTTTCAGTCTGGTACATGAAGACCTGGGGGCTTTTTCTTCACTTTCACTTTATTTTGGTTTTAAACACAGTCACTGTCATCATGACATGGTTTAGTGCACTTGGTGTTGTTGGATTAGCTATAGGACTTGATCTTCAGGATCTTTTCCAACCTAAACCATTTCACGAGTCCATCAAGAAATAATAATTTTTCTGTTGGTGAAAATTCCCTGCATTGAAGTTTTCTGAGAAAAATCTGACTTAAGATAACCCAAATTTTTGTTCATTCCAGGTTCTTTTCCCAGCAGAGATTGGAACAGAGTCTGGTTACTTACGATGTTCTTGGCTCAGAACTCAGCCACGTTTCTGAAGCTGCACCAGCCTGCTCTGGAAATCAAGAATGAAAAGCTTGTGTTTATTTACCTGACCTGTAGCAGATTTTACCCTCTGGTCTCTGAGCACCAGATGAGGCAGGTGCTTTCTTCCAGGAGGGGTTTGCCCCTCAAAGATCAAGATTGTTCATCACTCCAGATGGCAGTGATGAACAAAATACTGCTTGTCCTCTGCTGAACTGCTATCTGGAGTTCCAGGTAATGATTGTTTACAGTTTCTTAAGCCATTCCTCAATTCACCCCTGCTCAGCAAAGCAGAGGAAATCATGCTGCTTCATCAGTGTGAACGCTTGATGGTCTCTGCTCCATATAACACACAAAATTACCTGTCAGCACACAAAGAACTGGGTTTTCTTTGCATTTCTACTTACCCTGCTTCTGTGCTGCACATCCATCAGGTTGGGACTCCTAGAATGAAAGGACAAAGTAATTTAGCATGTAGCTTAACAACACATCTACTGACTCCAAAACTGTGTTAATGGCACATTAGGGGTATGTGCATTTTGGAAGAAATCTTTTGAAAACATTCTAAGAGCTGCCAAACAGCTGAGCTGGACTTCTGCTCAGCAGAAAGATCTTTTGTAATTTATCAGAAGCCCTGGGAAAATTGGGCTGTGTTACCTTTGTTGCCACTGCAAGTCTGGAAATCTCTGCTTTAGTTGGTGTCTGAAGAGGTGACAGGAGAGGTGACAGGGGGCTGCTCATGTCCTGCAAAGAGAGGGAGAGAAGCAGCTCTCAGGAGTTTTGCTGATGGACACAGAGGGAGTTTCAGCCTTCCAGAGCCAGAGGGTTCCACCTCCTCATGGATTTGTACAGGAGATCTGGTATTGAAGAGCACCCACCTTCAGGATTCCTTCAATGGACTGCACATAAACGTGCAGGATGCGCTGAAACAAGAAAGAGGGAGCAGTGAGAGTTTGTTTGGATATTTTACTCATTGATAGCAAACAAGCAAGCACTCAGCAAACATTTGCTGACCAGCAGGTCTGGAAATGCCATGCAAGTCCATTCATAAAGAAATGCTCGTAAGGATTAAGAGCTGAAGCCACCACCGTCACCTCCTGTGAGATCAATGTCTGGCTTCCCTGGCAGTCAGGAAAGAGTTTCCATTGCTGACTTTTTATTCCTATTCTCAAGACAGTCTGTTCCTGCAGTCTGCTCCCTTGATTGAATATCACTCTCCTTTAGTTGCTATTGAAGCAGCTAAGCTTTGCCTGCAAGGGCACAGGCTGCCTCTGCATGTGAAAGAGTTGAGCAAAAAGTTTCATGAGTTAAGAAAAAACAGTTTAGAAATAACGGTTCCTAATTCTAGAGAAATTCTCAGTTCAGTTCTAGAGAAGGAGGAATATTTGCCATTGATTCAAATAAAATCAGACTCATCTTTCTGAAGTAAAAAAAAATTTAAAAATAGCCCTGGTTAAAATGCAACCCTTGTAAGGTGTAGTTGGTGCTTGGCTTCCAGTTGAGAGCACTGCTCCTGCTCAGGTAACTCAGGCTGGCTCCAGCCTTCAGCACTGCAGGACTGTGTTAGCAAAGACAGGGTCATCTTTGAGACCAAGCAGAACTAAGAAAATATTACATCAACAGGACTGAAAGAAGCAGAAAATGAAAGAAGGAATTTTTCACGTCTAGAGCCATTGTCCAAAACAGCCATGACCAGAAATCAGTCAGTCAGGGGCCACAGCCCAGAGCTCCCTACTGCAGAGGATCCAGCACATGCACTCCAGGTTTCATCTCTCAGCTTCAAAATGGACTAATCCTGGGGTGAAAACTCCAGAAGGACCAGACAATGATGCCAAAGGACAAGGGGGAACACTGCCAGGTTAGGCTCCAGAAGTCCAAGCAGGGCTATTTCTTGACAAATTCCAAAAGGGAAGCAGAGGGCAAGAAATGTCTGCTGCTGCTGCAGAGGTCTCAAGGGGACACCTAAGAGGGACAGGATTTCAGGTCTGCTGTCCTGGCTGCCCTCAGACTGCAGAGAGGGAGGCAAGGGGCTGCTGTGGAGCAGCCTCTGCATTGGATTTGCATTCACCTTGGGTGCTGGTGCTCCTGGAAGTGCAGAGGCTGGCGAGCTGTGGCAGTCCCTGGAGCTCCCTGACTCCCAGCTGCTGGGCTGTGCTGGTGCCACCCTCTTCTGCTGGGGCTGGAGAGCTCTGCAAGGCCACCAGGAGACAAAATTAAACAGCAGCAGGGGAAAGGTTACTTCCTTATCCCACTGACATGGCAGCATTCCAATCGAAACCCAAACCCTGTGTTTGGCCACTGAGAGCAGAGGGGAGAGGGCCAGGGGAACACATTGCCATGCTCCAAAAATAAAGAACCAGCATCAAAACCCCTCTGGGGGAATAACCAAACCTTCAACATCACACCCAGCCAGACAAAAATGTAAACAGGATCTGACTGCTGTATTGTGAACCTGTCTTTTGCCAACTAAAGCTAAATTAAACACCAAAACTTGCCAGTGCCTTTCTGAAAGCAACAACCCTCAAAGGAAAATTTCCAATAGAGCCCAACAAATTTCAGGTTGGATTCTTGAGGATTTTTTTATTCTTCCCCTTATGTTTTCACTTCTCCATCTGTGTTCCTTGGTTAAGACAAAAACATAGGATCTACAGACACACTGGAGGAGGGGAGGAGGAGAAAAGAAGGGAACACCTGGGGAAATCCAAGTCTGGTTCATAGGCAAACTCCAGCATGCCCGGGTTATTCCTTTCTAATTGGAGCTTTCCTGAAAACCCCATAAAACTGAAACCAATTTTCAACAGCAGCTCCAGGCAGCCACAAAGCAAAGCCTGTAGCTACAAGAGGAACCAGGAACCCCTTCCCATCTCCCCCTCATGTGAAAAGGTTTGTTTTTCTAGTTTGGTCTAGAGGGTTGTTTGGCAACACAACTGTACCCTGGAGGAGCAAGTGAAGGAGGTGGCTTTTCCACAACCTGTTTTGTTCAAAAAAACAAAGAGGAGAGGGGGAGGCAAGGTTAGCTCAGGGAATTCAGCACAGTGCAGCAAGTGGGGATGATTTCAAGATGTGTGTGCCTGGTGTAGGCACCATCTAAAGCTGACTTGGTGGGCAGCACTCTGCACTCCCACCTCTGCCTAACACACTCAGATCATTATTGTCAGCTTTTGCTGACAATCAAGGTAAAATGGGGTTTGTGCTTCCACACATGACATGCTTCAAATGTCCATGAAAAACATCAGATTTGGAGACGACAGCTGGAACAAAAGTGGGAGTCCTTGAAGCATTTTCCATTCATCCTCTGGCTCAAACATGTTACAGCTCTACAAATGCAGAGCCTACTGAAAACAATGGGAGAGAGGAAAGAGAAGTTTGCTGCCACATTGGCCCTCTCAGAAACACTCAGAAGCTCAAGGGCATCTGGGTCTCTGTAACACCCTGTGCTGCAAGCACGGGGCTGGTTTCCCTTTGTTGGCAATGGGAATTGGGAAGCCCAGACACAAGGCAGCAGGCCCAGAGCCTTTGGGCAAGGGGAGCTCGGGAATGGAAACCTCCAGCTTGAGGAAGGAGCAGCTCTGGCTGCTGAGGATGAGTTGTCATGGGATGGCTCTTGAACTGCTCTAGAGAGTGGCACAGACTGAGAGGAAGGCTGAACTTACAACATCTTACAGCTCCAGCTTTTATCTCGACTTCTCCTCACCCAGCCCAAAACACACTTTCAGGGAGGGAAACATCTGCTGAGTGAACAGGAGCTGAGCAATGCATTTCTTCCCCACCCATTTCCTTCATGTATGCAAAACAAGAAATACAGAGATCTATTCTTGAAGAGCACCAACCTTCCAAGTTTTTTCAGTGCATGGCACACCAATGGGCTTCTTTTCCTGAAACAAGAACAAGGGAGGCAGGAGTTGATTTGGGTTTTTTACTAATTGACATGCACTCAGCCAGCATGTGCTTACCAACAGCTCTGCAAATGTCATCTGAGTCCATTAATAATAAAATGCCAGTAAGGATGAAAAGGCCCATCTGAAGGGGAGTGAATAATGGAGACCAGGTGGAAAACCAGCTGAAATCCCCACAGTCACCTTCTCCTCCTCTGAGGAAAATGTCTGTGTTCCCTTGGGAACCTGGCAGTCAGGAAATATTGTTTCCATTCTTAAACTACTACTACTACTACTATTATTACTACTATTTATTACTCTTAATATTATTGTTGTTGTTGTTATTATTACTGTTGTTGTTGTTGTTATGTAAGTATGTTTGTGCAGTCTTCTCCCTTTTTTTAAGCAGCTAAGCTTTGCCTTCAGGGGCACAGGCTCCCTCTGCATTTAAAAGAGTTGAGCAAAAAGCTTCCTTGGTTAAAATAAACCAGTCAGAAGTAATGGTTGTCAATTTTTCTAAGCCAGTTCTAGAGAAAGAGGAATATTTCTCATTCACCCAAATAAAATGAGACTCCTTCTTGTTCTAAAGGCCACAGCAGTCTGGATAAGACACGGAGTTCTGACACATCTGCAAAGATGCAACACAGTTTATGCAAGTTCTGGCTGACTTTAGCCATCCTCTTCTTGCCCCTGCAGCATTTGCAAATGCCCAGCTACCGTTTCTCACTCTGCCATGCTTGGCCAAGTGATGGATTCAGCAGCCAGATTTGGAGCTGGGCATGTTCTGCAGAGCTGAGCCCACCCCCAGCTGATGGCAGAAGCTGCCAGGGATTCCAAGCCTCTCCCAGCTGTTTCTGGGCACCCCCTCCTTCCCCTCCCTCACCACCCTCTCCAAGGAAGATGCAGCATCCCTGCTCCTTTCTTCACACTGATACTCCCCGACATTTGTCATTCACTCCAATAAAATCAGACTCATCCAAGCAGCAAGGACAAACACTGCCCATTGCTGCTGGCCTGAGGGCTGATTGCAGCACTCTGCATTTCCAAGACTTTGAGACCAGGAATGGTGCTTTATTTTTTTGGCACAGAAGAATGGCTCCTGCAGAAGGCAAGGCCCTGCACTGCTTTATTCTCTCAGCTTCCTCTCATTTTCCACAAGGTATTGCCTGCAGTCCTTTGCAGTTGATCACCAGCCTTTTCCAGGAAAAGCTGACTGCAGCCTCCAGCTCTTCCTTCTCCTCCCAAAGGCCAAACACAGTTTGAAAACCATCTCCCTGGCTCTCCTGGCCCAGCTGCCATGGCTCAGCACTGTGAACTTCGACCTCCCATAGGGCACAGCAACATCCCAGTGCTGAAGGATGAGCCTGGCAAAACCCCAAAACACATCTGGAACCAAGTGCCAAGGCTCAGCCACCAGCCAGGAGTGTGATGATCCCCTGACCTTGAGGGACTGCCAACAACAGAGGGCCCCAACAATTGCACTCACCTTGACAGGCTCAGGAAGGATTTTGGATGGTGGAGCTTTGGCTTCTGACCTCTGTTTGGAGACAACTTCATTGCAGTCCTTAGAGTTCTGCTTAGTGTTAGGCTTGAGGCCTAGTGATTGCAGTGAGAATTCCTTCCCCATGTCCTCATATGGGTTTGTCTTCCTGGAGGCCAGACCACTCCTGCAGGTCTGTGACATGGATTTGGACTTTTGTGGAAACCACAGAGGACTTGGAGGGGACTCCTGCCAGGGGATCAGGTTGAGGTCCCACTCGCCCAGCACGTGCTTGATGTGCCGTGACAGCTCATCCTCTTTATTGGTCTGCAGCACAGGAACAGAGAGGGGAATGTCAGAAACAGCCCAGGCAAGAGAGGCAGCTCTGCAAGAGACATTGCTCAGCATCTGCATGGAATCACCATGCATCCCCACTAGGGAAGTTAGGCAAGCTCAGTGGAGCAGATGGGAAGATGCTGTGTTTGCAGGGATTGGGCCAAAGTCTGCTACAGCCCATGCAGAAGACACAGCTCTCCTCTCGGCCCCCAAGCCTCCCTCCTCCTCTCCTTCCAGCCTGCACCCCACTCCCATTACCCTGTAGGGTTTGGCAAGGACAGGAGTCTTCTCCCGGGATATGTATTTCTCCTCCACCTCCCTCCTCCGCCTCTCTTGCTCCAGACGGCAGAGCAGGTTTCTGTTGTTGTTCTGGCTTTCAGAAGGAGACACAGAAAGGAGAGTTAACACTTGAACCCCTGTTTTTATACTCTGTGCAGAAACTGGGGCTTTCCCACAAGGGCACATGTCCAGCAGCAAAGCAATGTTGAAATCCTCAGGATGCTGACAGTGGACAGATCAGTTCTGTCCCCGTGTGTCTCATTGCTCTGGGGCACAGCACACATCCTTCTCAGGGATTGCTACTCCTCATCCCAGACATCGACAAGGATGAGAAGGGAAAGACTCTCCCCCCATTTCATTGTGAAACAAATGGAGAAGCAGTCGCTGAGTCACTGAGGGTGATCAGCACATGAGCTGGCAAATCCACTTGCAATCATCAATGGAGAAACTGCCATTCTTGTTCTTCACACCTCTCATCTCACTCTCCCCCTGAGAGTCAAAGAGAATCCTCTCTTTTGAAGGTGTTGCCACTTTCAAGGATTGAATTTTGTCCACTTTACAAACAGCCTTGGAAATTCACTCTCTACTTTCAATGGATATTTAGAAAGCTGCTTCCACAGAAAATCATGTAGCTGTATTTCAAGCAATCCCATCAATGGAATTAGAATGGA
This sequence comes from Acridotheres tristis, assembly GCA_037013685.1. Classification (NCBI taxonomy): domain Eukaryota; kingdom Metazoa; phylum Chordata; class Aves; order Passeriformes; family Sturnidae; genus Acridotheres; species Acridotheres tristis. Next base: position 28,903,659 of record CM072919.1, on the reverse strand, counting down.
AATCTCAGACATTCAGAAAACACCATGTCAAATGCCCCTGTTCCTCCTCAGCCACATCTGCATGTACTCAATCCCACCAGCCCCATAGCAAAACACCAATAAAGCTGTGTCCCATCATGGCAAAGCAGATCCTTTAAACTGTCCCTGCTCTGTGAAAGACTACTGCAAAATGAGGGAAACTCTGCCTCTGCTATTTGTGGACATTGGGGAAGGAAAAGCATGTAGGCAGAGTGGATGCAGCTATCTATTTCTACTCTACTGCACAGTCTGCTTTATACATACAATTCCTAGATTCTTCTTGGCCCATCCAGCTTCCAGCAGTGGCACTTTCTCCAATACCACACCAGTAATCAGCTCCTGAAAGTTTCATCATCCCTAGAGCCGAGGCACAGCTGCCTCATCTCATTCTGAGTGCCATTATTTACAATAAACCTGGTTTTTGCACTAGGTGACATTCCAAACTCAGAGCAAAGTGTCTGCTGTCTGCTGAAATGCCCAATCCTTGAAGATCAGCCTGTAGCTCTCCCAGTCTCCAGAGCCCTGCAGACACCATTGCTGCCCATCTCTGACCTGGCCATTCAAGGGGCTTGTCAAGATGCTCTTCAAAGCCTTTGCACACCTGAGCTCTGCTGCCACTCAGAACCCTGCACAGTTTCCCTAAGGTCAGGGAAATTTGGAAGCTTTGGGAACTCCAGGCACCTGGCAGCCTTGGAGCAGGGGGACTCCACAGTCCCAGCCTCTCCATCTCCAGGGGCAAAACAGCTGCAGAGTTAAAAACACTGCTGTACTTGCTGCAGGTGGTCAACACTTGATGTGTCACCAGGAAAACCCCATCACCCTGACTGCTCAGAGAGGCAGAGGGAGCCAAATGTCTGCCCTGAAACATCAGCTCAGTTCTCATCCTCTCCAAACATATTCCACAAGAAATAAGAACTTGCACCCACCCTGAAAAAAAACAACTCTTGTGCTTTGCTACAGACTGAAACAGGAAAATACTCCAGGGCCCAAAGCATCCCAAAGTGCAGAAGGGAGTGCCCTGGCCCCAGGTATGAGAGATTGGCTTCAGAAAGTTCAGCAGACAACCTGGCCTGGCCCACAACATCATCCAGGTCTGGGTCTGTAACAGGAGCTCTGAAAATCCCACTGACAGGACAACCTTTATTTCTCCACTCAGGGATTCTGATTCTTGCATTGGAGGGAGGATTCTTTTCATAAACCCTCTCAACATTCATCACAGCACCTGGGAAGCCAAGATTGCATCAAATCAATTCCTACCTGATGTTGCTGTTCTGGTTGCCTCTTGGCTGCATTTTAGAGCCTCAGTTTGAGTCAGCTTCTCTGGAAGAGAACAAACAGATATTCACCATCTGCAGGAGTTCATGATTAAAGCAGAGGCCACGATCTGCAGGGACTGGCTACCCTCAGAGCCTGGAATACCCTACTGGCAGTGCTCCTAACATCAATGATCCAAATGTGGGGATTACACATAGCTGAGAATGGGGGGAACCGAGAGATCCATGTTCCCCTTCCCCCAGTGGTGATGCTGCATTTCAGGTCAGCTCTTAACTCCAGATTTGGCCAAGAGCATGACAAACCAGGCCCCTGCTACAGGCTCCAGGATATTTGGTTCCATTTTCAGAACAAATGTGCCCTAAGAACCCTGCTTTTAGATACCCAAATGTGACAGTGGTTATCTTTTTTCTTCTGTTTTCACTTAGAGTCAGAACTGAATGTTCAAAAGACAAATTTCTTGTTCAGACTTAGTTGTTTATTAAATCTTATCTAAAGTACGGAGAGTTCTTCCACACTTCGAGCTATTAGGCCAAAAGTAGGAAAATTGAGGTGAATTTAGCTAGTAACAAAGTCTTTTAAAAGCTAACTATCCAATTAAGAACTAGCATCTATATTATTTATACTTTTGACTCAATAACTAAACACTTGTGACCCACAGTGCAGCACTAACTATCCAACCAAAAACCGCTACCTGAAATCATGAACAAGAAGGAACAAGAAGGAAAAAAACCAAACAATGCCCAGGAACCTCCATCTTGTTCCATACCCATTACTATATTCTAAAACCCCAAATTCCAAACCCTTCACCATGTGAAATTACACACTTCTATTCTAACTACACACCCGTGATTCTAACTTTATCACTCAAATTTGGAAGCCTTCTCCAAGGCCTCAAGTCAAAGGCAGTGCTCTTTTGAGAGTCAGTGTCAGAAAGCACAGAAAGTTCAAAATTCCCAGGCTTCAAAGTTCCAACACAAATGGGCCTCACATAAATGGCAGCAATTTTGGAAAGGGGAATGAAAGAAAAGGAGGGAAATAAAGCCCTGAAAACACAGCTCTAGATAAAAAGATAACGAGATCCTCTCAGCAGAAGTAAAAAAATTCAAACTGGC